>KZ451908.1:1207396-1302787 GCA_002786265.1 Apostasia shenzhenica | reverse complement strand
TATTTTCAATACATCAATCAACTATATTTCATATCATATATAATTTTTAACATAACTTTATTTTTCAT
Organism: Apostasia shenzhenica; assembly: GCA_002786265.1. NCBI lineage: Eukaryota > Viridiplantae > Streptophyta > Magnoliopsida > Asparagales > Orchidaceae > Apostasia > Apostasia shenzhenica. The sequence goes on along the minus strand of KZ451908.1, from coordinate 1,302,719 downwards.
CATACGCATATATTAAAGCAAGATCACAAATTTCATAGCAAAACTAAATTAGTCTTATTGCTAAATATACCCTAAGTACTTAAGAAATGACATGTGAAATGGTTTACCACCTTCATAATGAAGAAGTCTCAAGGTAGCAATGGGTTCCCCAAGCATTTCTGGCTTATCAAAGAAACCAGCATCTAAACCAAGAGCAAGAGCTATGAGCTTAGCAACATCCTTGGCCACTCTCCTATAATAAATTGAGATATAAAAATTAAACTTCAAGATGATGTTCAACAATCAATTAAACAAACTTGAGACTGATATGTTCTAAGGTAAATGCAAGAAATGAATGTACTTCACCCAAAGCCCAATTCAGTTACAATTTTGAGACGAAATAAGCCACATGCCAAATATTATGAGAAACTACTTTTTCTCCTCCTTCCAAAGCTAAACTTGCAATAAAACACACCGAGACTATTTTTGCCTTAGCAAAGTAACTAGGTTAAATTTAGTCTCACAACAAAAAAAATTTCTAAAATGCTCCTGACTAGTCTGTGGCTTTATTATATACAGAGTGCCTCATTACAGAAAAATGTAGAATTTCGAAGTAATAACGGTTGCACAGCATGCTGAAAAAGTTTAATAATCTTAATTTAATGACAATAATGCCAATGATCCCGCAAGCACAAGACGTAACTTACAATGCCTCTTTGTGGTATTCCTCCATAACTTGTCTCCACCCAGGGAAAAGATCTTAAGACCACATAAAAAAAAGAAGGGGACAATATAAAGTCAGCATAACTGAAAAGGAAACTCAATTTACTATTGCTTGCTTCATTTTTTGACAAACTAGAATTTAAATGTATGAGAGCCATAAAGATATCATTTTTATAGGTGATAATTGAATATACAACTTTTCTTTTAGAAGTAAGGGGTAGCTTACTACTCAACCAACAATCTGATAGTAATCTAGAAATCTTTAGAGTAACTAAGAGAGACAAGTAGAATAGCATAAGATTTCAGAGATATATCAAAAACATATTTCCAACTAATTCCTGTGTTAAGATATAGCATACAACAAAGGAAATCATAATAAAACATCTAAAAACAACCAGTCAACTTAATTCTAAAAAACTGAAACTCGTTGCTTAGATATTTTGAATCCTTTTCAATTAATCTCAGATCTCAAATACATCTTTTGGGACATCAAATTTTAAGGTCAAACTTTATAAAGCTTACATAGACATACACATAAATAATGAAGCTTCGTCTCCTGTACTTAATATATTAAAAGAATGTGTTAAAATTTACCACTTGATGGCCATTGATTCGGTCCATAAAAGGGTTTAACTGCTCGAGGATCATCTTCAGATACTTCGACACCAATATAGTAACCTTCTTTATAATCACCTAGATACAAATAGCAAATACAAGAGCACTTCATTGTATTATCAAAAAACTTGAAATAGAATGTGCATATGAGGATATGCTTTAGTAAATTTTATGTAAATATCATCGAGATCCCTAATATTAAGGCATAATTTCAAATAGGTCCATAATTTAAAAAATCTTTCAATAGGATCCCTGAGGTAGATACTTTATTTCAATCAAGTCTTTTTTATAATTTCTAACAAAATTTATTTATAAATTAAAATTTTAAAATAAAAATGACAAAACTACCATCCCCTTCACCCTACTCCCGCTGCAGCACTACCGCAGCACCACCACCCCGGCCACCGACCGTGCGCGTTGAACCTGAATTTTAATCTGATTGAATAAATATCAACCTTAGGGTCGACAGGTGTGAGATGGGAGATGATATTTTTGTCATTTTATCATTTTATATTGAAGCTGATAAGCCGCGTGCGTCGGCGACGATTTGGCAATGGCAAGGGTAGGGTCAATAGGAGAGAGATAAGGGGCAATATTTTTGTTATTTTATATTTAAAATTTATAAAAAATGTCTGATTGGAATGAAATATCAACTTCAAGGACTCTATTGAAATATTTTTGAAATTATGAACCTACTTAATATTACCCCTAACTTTAAGGACCTGGATGATATTTACTCTATCAGTTACCATAAATACAAATACCTCTAGTTTTGAACTATTAGGACAAATAAGGAATGACAGAGATATTATTATCAAGGATAGAGGAATATTATATGTAAAATAGTAACATTTTTATTTTCTACTTTATTTCATGTCCTAAGTCTAGGTAGGCATGAGATAGAAATAGTCCCACAGTCACGCTAATTTGAATCAGAGATGAGCAGGGCTGGACCCTTGAGATGCCTAAGCAACCAACTATTTATGTTGTTAACTAGCTTCGGTGAATTAGAATTTTTATTTTTAATTTTTTTTATTATTTTGACATTAATTATAAACATCACCTAAATATTCTTGATATCAATTATTTCATTACTGCAAATCATTTGCAAGTCCTCTACTTATCTCATTTTTATTATTGCCTGATTTCTGTCTAACCACATAACACAAGTTGTAAAATTTAGAATAAGTATGACATAGCTTATTGATTTATGTAGATTGTCTATTATAGGTTGACTAGGTCAAATCACAACAAACCTATGGAATGGATTCGTTAAGGATTCATCTATTATAAGAAGAGGATCAATCCAACTATGGAACATTGGATGAGCAATCTCCAAAGGAGAGAATGGATGAGCAGTCACCAAAAAAGAGATTGGCAATGCCCTTGGGCCGCTTGGCCAAGACTCATGGATCTTCATCGTATTTGTTGTTCATCGACTATGAAGGTAATTTTGTAATAATCTGAGATGATAGTCAGGGCTCTAGGAGCTAACTGAATTGTCTAATTTAAAAGAAAAAATGTTCTGATGACAATTGTCAGAGCTTTAAAAGCGAATTCAATCATCTAATCTAGAAGAAGTAAAATATTTGTTTATATATTTTATTTGATACTGAGAATCAAATGATTTGTGTAATGTTCTCTATTTATTTACTACATAGTAAAATATCTCTCTAGCTCTCCCAAGGATGTATGAGAATTCCTTTAGCCATATAAATCTAGTGCTCTTATGATCGCACTATTCTTTTACTATCATTGTTTCTGGAATCTATCTGGACATGATGTATTTGACTAACATGTCTCGCGATCTGAGGTTTTTCGTATCATATATTTTTTTGTCATTTGACTTCAGAGTACATCTTGGTATAGTTGTCAATTCAAGTGCTGCAAATATACCAATTATAAAGTTTAAGATGGAGAAACCAGAGCAGATTTCAAGCCCTATTAGAAGCAACCACGTGCAAACTCAAAGCCACCATAGCAGCAATGTTCACACTCAAGAACAAGATTTTTTGTTGGAGCACATCATTACATTAGTTGCTTTTTTGAAAAATTGTAAGACATCTCATATAGCAAAAAGTGTGAATACTACATCTAATTATTTAGCTCACCAAGCAACACTAGGAGATTTTACTTGGGAGGGGGGCATGTCCCTCCCTAATGATTCTTATATAATCATAAAAGAGGATATATCTTGATGTTCTCATTTAGCAACTTTTTGTTTTAGGGGGCATTTGATTCAATATTATTGTAAAGTTGTGTCATGTCATTTGGACAAATTGATTGTTTGGCTTGATAATATGTTTATATAAAATTGCAAAATATAAGTTTGTTTTATTTTTAAAGTTTTGGATTTGATTTATTTAATTGATAAATTTTTATTTAATAAAATATAATTTTATTAATAATTTAAAATTATTTAATTTATATGATTTAAAAATTTATTTATTATAAAATAATTAAAAAATATTGACCTTATAGGTTATAACAGTTTTTCAATTAAATTTTTAATAATATATATATATATATATATATATAACTTTTCAATAATATAGCAAGCCTCGCCTAATTAAAAAATTAAGTTCATTTAATAAGTTTATTATTCTCCTGCCAATTCATCAATCTTCTTAGACTTTCGATTTTTATTTTGTTGACATAAAAATTTAAAGTGCATCGAGCGTTTGACCGACCAATAGGAGAGCAACGTCAACAATAAGTCGAGCCACTACTAACATGACATCACCCTATTAATTAGCTGACTAATTTGATCAGTTGAATTCAATAATTTTTCACATTAATGGGTTTATTTAATAAGTTTAATATAGCCATGTTTGGCGCGAGACCAAAACAGGACCACAATAGTAATAGTTTAAAAAATATTAATAATAAAAATAAATAAATTATTTTAATTATTTTACACAAATTTTAATATAAAAAATAATATTTTACTTCACATACTCAATAATTTTTAATAAAAATATAAATTTTATTTCACATCTTAGATCAAAATACTCGATTTGAATATTTTGATCTAGAATGTGAAATAAAGTTGATATTTTTATTTTAAATTGTTGAGCATGTAAAGTAAAATAATATTTTTTATATTTGAATTTATATAGAATAATTTAAAAAATTTATTATTATTATTATTATTATTATTATTATTATTATTATTTAAATTATACTATTTTGGTCTTATTTTGGTCCTGTTTTGGTCCTTACGCCAGTGCATCACTGAATGACTTATATCTCCAAAAGGAAGAACATGAATATAATCAAATTCTAGGACAATATATATATTTAAAAAAATTAAATTTAGATCTTAAAGATTGTAAAAGTGACAAAGTTTTGATCTTAATTTCAAAATCTCACCTTTTTCATTATTTTAAAACATAAAATTTGATCATCTTTAATTAATTTGAATTATTTAAATATTTTAAAAGATTATTATACTCTTTTATCATTATTCTTCTTTAAAAATTTAATGAAAATCTAAAATTTAGTTTATTTCATCTTTTACTTTCTCCATTTTAAAAATTTAAAACTAAAAACATAAATACTAATATTTCAAAATTATGTTTTAAAAAAATTAAAGTATTCATAATTGATAATAATCTTACAATAAAAAAGTAAAATAATTAAGAATTATATCATAATTAGGACTAAATGATTTTATTTTTGTAACCTTAATAACTTCGATCAAGAATTTTACAAGATTAGGATCAATTTGCAATACCCTTTCAACCTCTGGGGCTAAATGCAATTTACCCATAAAAAAAACATAGAAAAAGATTTGTTCTGGCCACCTGTAAAGCCTTGATCTTGTCCAACCTAATTCATAATCTTATCTATAAGATTTTTGTGATCAGATTTTGTTGATAAAAGATGCCACAAGGAGCTATTCATAGCTCTTTTTGTCAAATTCAGCAAATGAACCACAATATATATTATAAGCATTTTAAATACTCTTAACTTTTGGATTATATATACATATATTTATTTATTTATAAGCTTAATTGATAAGTAGTATATACAATATACACAAATTATACATATCTATCGAGCAAAGTAGACTGTGCACTTATCCCAGAGGATCTATGTTTAAGGACGTATGAAAATCAATATATTCAGTTGTCAATGCTCAATAGTCAAATAAGTGATGTAGTCTGTCTTCAACGCACGCATCATAAAGTAAGCATTCATATGATAGAACAAAATTTAAAAAGTGTGAGCCTTGCAGCTAAACTAGTTTCTTAGGAGTCCTGCGAGGAGACAATATGAAACTTGTTTTGTGTTCCGCTCACAAATAAATCTATATCCTAGCCATAAGATCTGTCTCATTTCCTAGCCCATTAGATCGCTCAAAGGAAATGACCTGGTGGCTTACATGAAGGGATTCCATCAAGAATAGCGGGCCTTTTTAGGATAGATATTACTAATTTAAAAGTTTACAATAATAAAAAGAGAGCACCCAGTTTAATTATTATATTGTGTACTAAGCTTAAACACAATCTTTCTTTTGATAGTAGCACACTCACTCAAATTATATCAGATGGTATTAAGTTAGTGATAGCCACATAGATCTATGCTATTTAGTTACTATTTTTATCGACTACCTCCTAGCATATTATCGAGTTTAAACTCGAGATATACTATAATATTAGTTTTTAGAATAATTGATATTACTAATCAACTCTCATAAAAGCTTAAGCTAATAGAAAAAGCTCAACTAATTCATTATACTATGCGTCTAACACCTATGAGTCAAACCCAATATTTTTTTTAATAATAGCACACCCACTCAGAACGTGCCAAATAGAACGATTGTATTAATCCCTTAGGAGTGCACCTAGGATATTTAATCATTACTTTTCTCAATAGGCCCCACGCCCGATATTGCCTTTATATACGTGATATTCAAAAAGTTAGATTTATTCTCTAAAGTTTTAAATGAGTAGAGTTCGAGTAGGCTTATCTTTTGGTATTTTAGCTATTTTAGCTCGAGTCAATTTTGAAACAAATCAAGTTAACACTTCTAATAGTTTGAATCAAGATTTGAGTTTTTTTTCGAACTAAATGATCATTCTTTTGTGTATAAATAAAAATGCATTCCAAGTATTAATTACACTTTCATGTAAAATATTATTATTTAAACTTAAATGTGCAAATAAGTAAATTATTTGATTTCTCTCATAAATATTCTTTATGAACTATCATATACAGGGCAGTAATTTAACTGAACATTTGGTGAACAAGTCGATACTCAGTTAGATGAGTTTTGTTCATATTTGATTAATCAAATTTAACGACTAAAGTAGTAAATATATTAAACGAGTTTAAATATACCGATATTTGATTCGTTATTAGTTAGTGAACTTTTCATGTGAAATTTATGAACATATATGATTATACAATACTCAATTTGATGCTCGATTGGCCCTCAATTATTGCTCATTAAAAAATTTGAGTATATCATATCTATTAATGAACCATAAATCGGTATGATGACGAGCTCATTCATGTGAAGTTATTAATGTACTTAAATGACAGTTTGATTGTAGTTATTGAGTTTACGAATTCGATTATACATAAGCTCGTTCGCATATAAATTGAGAGCTTATTTGTGAACTAAATATGAACCAAGTCTTTAACCAAGCTTGAACAAGCACAATCTCATTGTAGATAAACAAACATGAACTTGAATAAAGTGTTACTCGGTTCAATTTGGTTAATTTATAGACCTACTTGTTTACCATATATAATATATATTAACGGACATATAACTTAAAAATTATGAATTTTCAAATATTAAGTCGTGTTATAATTGTGTAGATTTCATTTTTAGTAAATTGACTTCAAACTATGAAAAGATCAATTCGAGTTCTAATTAAGCTAAAATCAAGTGAATTTTTAGTGAACTTTGAGTTCGAATAGGATTTATAATCCTACTTTTCTTAATAAAATAGCCATCCTTTTACAACAGAAGATCACAACACGAGAAAAGTAAAATCTTAGAGGCAATTAACTCACGAGTATCTAATACTACACTTGATCAGAAAGATATGTAATTTTCTTTCTCCTTTTTTACTACTTTATTGTGTAACTTTCTCTTGTTGCCTTAAAGGAGCTAGTGAAATTAGGTCATGATTTTACTAATTAGATTTTTTAAAAAAAGAAAATAGACTATTTGAACATTTTTTATGCAAAAAAAGTGTTGCCCCTTTTTTATGTTATTTTCTGTAATATTTTTTATTTTTATAATATTCTTTTTTAATGATCTGATCTAATGGTAATTTGCTCTATAACAAAGATAATTCAATAAAATATAATGTAATAATATTATTCATTAACAGTACTTCAGATATATGGTGATTATAGATAACTCACTTATGATTAGCTAAGTAACAAATTTATGTATAATTTATTCAATATCATAAAATAAATGTGATGTACAATTACTTGAACATCAAAGACTATATAGGGGTTAAAAAAAAATTTATAGTGTTAAAAATATCTAAAACCGAGAATTCAGAAACTCATTTAGTTTTTTAAATCAATTCTTTATTAGTTCGCAATTTTTAAATTTAATTTTGAGCTGATTTCAAGTTGATTCTGACTTGCTCGAAATATGATTCTAATTAGCTTGAAATTATATATATAATATAAATAATTTTAATATATATATGTAAGTTAGAATGCAGTACAATGATAGAATGGATGACTAAAATTTTCTTTCCTCAAGATTTACGTAACATTTTTATATTTTTTAACATAATGAGCTAATTAGAATCAAAAGTTGAGCCGGCTCGAAATCAAATAGATTCGAGCTGAGCTGAGCTATGTTTACTTTCAATTTCAGATCAATTTCAAGCCGAAATCGATCGAATAACAGCCCTATCCGAGACCAACAACTGAAAGAAAACCCTATTGGCCTACAGCTGCACTCAAATTCTCCCCTTCTCTCTCTCTCACATTCTGAGAATAGTTCAAAATCTAATATAATATGAACTTTATAAAAGATAACAATATAAGTATGGATAAAGTTTAAGATATGGAGATAACATTATTTAAAAGCTAGCTTTTTTTTTTATCATGAAAAGATCAGATCATAATCCACCTCTCTATCTAATGCGTCACTATCGACGCGAGTAGAATTTAATTCGAGTCAATTTCAACGTATAGTATCGACATGCAAATGATCTATTCTATATATATTAGACATCGATATAATCTTAAGTCATATTAATATATTTAATTTCTCTACAAATTATGTTGAATTGAGTTCAAGCTCACTCTATTCTTGGCATATTGCGAAAAAAAATTAAGTTAATTATTGCTTAAATCTAATCGGTAATTATTAAATATTTTTCGAGTTTCAAATGTAATTTTGATCCCTCCATCTATCTCTTTAGAACTCTACCTATTTTGCAACCTTTTATGGATTACTTAAAATCTTTTGCAATATTTGTTTGTTTAACTTTATGGGTTATTTGTTGGTGGATTACTTTTAAGATTAATTTTTAAGATAATACTGAAAGATTTAAAATATATTTATGTGGTATTTAATTCAATATTATTTTAATTTTTAAGATTTAAAATATATTTATGAAGTTATATTTAATTTTAAAAAAAATAATTTAACCGGATGATAATTATTTTTTATGTAAAATGTAGTTCATTTGTTTGAAATTTGAAATTAATTAATTTTTATTTGATATGTGAAGATCAGAAGTGCAAAATTTTTTTTTTTTTAAATGTGTGTATGGTGTATATGATGTGGCATATAATATATATTAAATTAAACTTATTAACTTCGAAGGATAATTTTATTCTAGTCCTAAAGTTTAACTCAAAATTTATGTAAATTTATAAAAAAAAAAAAATTATTTGAATTTTTTTTCGTAAATTTTTTTTCATATGGATTCTTTTTAACAAATTTTGTACGTTAAATTTGACTATTAAATTATCAATTCAAAAAAATATATATTTAAATATTATAAATATACTTAAGTATTTTAAATTACTATTTTAATCTCAATTTATATTTTTTTATATTTTAATTTATAATAATAATTTTTAATATTTAAATTTATTTTTAAAATTTTTAAAATAATTACTTAAATAATTAAATTTAGTAAAATTTATCAGAAATGACCCACGTAAAAGACATGTTTAGGTGGAGAGACCTAGACAGAATATTTTAATTTTTGGCATATTTAAAATAAATTTTATTCAGTCAAATTGAAATTTTTTTATAATATATATATGTACGTATATGTATATATAAACACATATACCTATATAGATACATGCATACATCAAGGTTTTAAAAATCGGACCGGACCGGTCGGTTCAACCGGTCGAACAGTGAACCGACAGCCAACCAGTTCGGTTTAATTTTATAACCGGATCCGCTTAAAATCGGTCAGAACCGGTCTAAACTGCGATTCAACCGGTCAACCGGTACGGTTGGACTTGTTGAGTTTAAAATAAAAAAAATTCCTAAACTCTGGGTCCGTAATTCAGCCTCGGTTCTGCGACCTTTACTAGTGCGACAGTCACGAACTCGCGATTTTTTTTACCTCGCACTTTCCTTTCCGGCCCCATCCTTTCGAAATGATTAGTATTTTAGTGATATAAAATGATGAAATAATTTAATATTTTAATATTAATAAAGCATACATTTTTTCAGATCTTTTAATGATGTACTAAATATTATACTCAATTTGTGATTTGTGAATATTTTATTGGGTTATTATTATTTCGATTTGCTTGAAATTATTTTTTAGGTTATTGACATAAGATATTATTTGTTAAATTTAATTATTAAACATTCATTTTATATTTAATTATTGTGTTGACGTGTGAATAATATATATTTTGACTATATTTATGTTATATTTTATTACTTTTTTTAATTTTTATTTTATCTCGATTCGACCCTGGTTCGATCATTGAATCTTAAATTTTTCAGTATACTGATTCTAAAGTCGATCTGGTTTTCAAAATCTTGACATACACATATATATATATATATATATATATATACACACACGCGAATATGAAAACAAACTTTAATTAGTTAGGTTATCGTTTGTGGCATTTTCGTTATTAACCCGAAATGTAAGGGCGGCGTCATTCAGTCATCTGCCTTTGGAAAGCAGCCGCGTGCGGACTGCCACCCAGCAACTCGATAAGCCACGTGTCTGAAGCTGAACATCCACAGCACATGGCCAAGACCTTTTCTACGAAAGGCCTTTTTTTTAAAAACAAATTTCTCAAAATTAACTTATAATTACATTTTTATCAATAAACTTTAAGAATTTAACTTAATATATATGCTCTTCTACCTTAAAAATTTTAATTATTATCCTGAATATATTATTTAATTTTTAAATTATGTAACTCTGATTATTTATTTATTTATTTATTTATTCATTTTTCTCTTATCTCATACTTTTTTTTGCTTAAAACAGTCATAATATATGAATGAAATGAAATGAAAGGAGGAGAAGAGGACAATTTTTTTTTAATAATATTATAATAAAATATTTTGTGATACTTATATAATATATTTATTTAGACTTTTTATATAATTAAATTTAATTTTAAAAATTTTGAGTGTCATAATATTTAAATTAGAAGAACTTATTAGGAAATTTTTAAAAAATATAAAGTAAATTATAATTATAAATTCACTATAAATACTTATTAGTATTTTTTTTTAATTTTATACATTGTCACGAGGCCTGTTTTTGTTCCTCAAATAAACCAACAATATTTATCAAAAAAAACCAAAACAATATTTTATGGAACACATTAAAGTAATGGCTGGTTCTTTCCTGACGTGTGAAACCATTTGGCCGGCGATCTACGACCGTTGGATCTTGCTGATGCGTTCAATTCCAGATGTTTTAAATTATTATAAGTGAATTTCTCTAATATAAAAAGTAATTTTCTCATATCATCATATTTATTTGTGCTGGTTACTTCTGGGTCCCACATATGCATCCCAATCTTGTAATTTGAAACAACATAAACGCCCTCTTTAATTAGGACTCTTTCCTGTTTGGTTCCAGAGTAGAATCATTTTAATTCTACTCAAAATTAAAATGATATTAAATTTTACAATAATAAAAATTAATTTTTTCTTATATTTTACATAGATTTTAATATAAAAAATTTTATTTTATTTCACATATTTAATTATTTTTAATAAAATGTGAAATAAATTGAAGTGTGATCTTATGGACCTAAAAGTAATTTTTCTCTTATTTAATTTCTTTCTTTCCTGGATCATATTTTACCTGATAAGACTGTAAATAATAAACTAAACTGAACTGTTTAGTTATTAACAAGGTTTTAAAAATCAGATCGGATCGGCTTGTTCAACCGGTCGAACCGTGAACCGGTCAGCCAACCGATCCGATTTAATTTTATAACCGGATCTGCTTAAAATCGGCTAGAACCGGTCTAAACCGCGGTTCAACCGGTCAACCGATGAACCGGTACGGTTGGACCAGTTGAGTTTAAAATTAAAAAAAAAATTTCTTAAACTCTGGGTCCCTAACTCAGCCTCTGTTCTGCGGCCACTACTCGCGCGACAGTCACGAACTCACGATTTCTCTTGCCTCGCACTCTCCTCTCCAGCCTCATCCTTTCGAAATGATTTAGTATTTTAGTATTTTAGTGATATGAAATGATTTAGTATTTTAATATTGATGAAGCATACATTTATTCAGATCTTTTAATAATGTACTAAATATTACATTCAATTTGTGATTTGCGAATATTTTGTTGAGTTATTGTTATTTCGATTTGCTTGTAATTATTTTTTAGGTTATTGACATAAGATATTATTTGTTAAATTCAATTATTAAACATTCATTTTATGTCTAATTATTGTGTTGATGTGTGAATAATATATATCTTAACTATATTTATATTATATTTTATTAGTTTTTTTAATTTTTACTTCATCCCGGTTCGATCTCGGTTCGACCCCGATTTGACCCTGGTTCGACCATTGAATCTTGAACCTTTCAGTCTACCGGTTCTGAAGCCGGTCCGATTTTCAAAATCTTGGTTATTAACATTGAGCTCAAACTTAACTCAGTCTGTTTCAATCTTCAATATAGTAACAAATTTGGGCTGAGTTTGTATTTTTTTTGCAAATAAAATTTCTAATTTATTCATGAATATATTTATATACATTTTGAGTCCATAATCACAAAAATTATAATCAAAGGTTTATTAAATATGTCGATGTGTTCGCAAACAATTCTTTCATCAAGATATTTATGATTTATTTGCTTTTTTTATATTAATATATCAAAGAATTAAATTTTCAAAATAATTTTGTAATTGAGCTCTTAATAAGCCTCGTATTGAGCTTCTAATAATTTAGTTTCATGAATATTATATAAATAATTCATAAATATTAGCGCATTGAATTTTAATTTGTTTTGACTTATTTATTTATTATTTAAAATTTTAAAATTAATATTCCACTTTGGAGTCCTCGGGCAATTTCGTAATTTAAAGCACCATTTATTTGGACGGTGAGGATTTGTTGGACAAAGGTGTGAGGTATTCTCGTAAATATCCTACAACATGTGGTCGAATTTTATCGGGAAGTGGTGATAAAAGAAGGAAGCGTCACCGTTCCATACTTCTAAGGATTTCCCACTTCTTCCTTCGTCTCTCCGACAGAGGGAAGGTCGGCGGCAGCGACTGTCGGTGATGACGCGCCGGTGCTCGCACTGCAGCAGTAATAGAGAGAGTTCGCGTTCGTGTTCCGGGAGTTCTGGCGTGAAGCTTTTTGGGGTCCGGATCGTGGAGGGAGTGAGGGCGATGAAGAAGAGCGCGAGCATGGGAAGCCTCTCTTCCGCTGCGGCGTGTTACACGGGATCGCCGACTCAATCCTGTTCGATGTCTTCCGATCCTGCACGGGATCACGCGGACGGACCGTCGGGATACGCCTCCGACGACCTGGGGCATGCCTCCTGTTCGCCTAATTGCCGCAACGAGCGGAAGAAAGGTTTGGATTTCTTATGTATTTATTTCCTTTTATCCCCCTTTTGCGAGATTTTTATTATTTTGATTTTCATCCTTCGATTCATCATTGTAGGATCTATTTGGTACTGTTTGATTTTTGAATTTGTATTTTTTTTCTTTGTTATAGCTAATTCATTGAGTGATTACAGTTTATAGTCTCTTTAGGGTTTTTTTTTTAAGTTATAATAATAAAAATTACGTTTCAACCTTTCATACACAAATTTTAATATAAACAAGTTCAGTTTATACACGTCTACACTGTTCTTTTTTTTATAGACATGTACACAGTTCTTAATACAACAATTAATTTTATTTCACATCATATATGACTAATTTTTTCTCAATATTTTTTCCTCCATCCAAATATACCATTAAAGTGCAATTTTGAAGTTCAAACTACAAACCTAATGCATTTTCCTTAATGTTTGTTTCCTTGAATTTTGTTGTATAGCTGTGTTTGCATGTGATTTGTGGATATTACACTTGTTTATAGAGAAATGGTATGTAACCCCAATAAATAACTAATAAATTAACTAATCATAATTTAGAGCCTTTGTTCAGTAGATTATACAATAGAATAAAACTTAATCCACTAAATAATCCAATGAATTAAGGCTTCAAATTATAATTGGTTGATTTATTATTCAGTTATTAGGGCTGTGTAACAGGAATCTTTTCTAGATAAAACTTTTTCTTTTCCTCTTTATTTGTTTGTTTTACTACAAGAACAAAAAGAATCTTTTCTCAGGCCCTATTTGACAGTCACAAAACATTGATAACTTTTTTTAGCTACTCTCGCTTATTCAACACAATTTTTAACTAATAAAAATTGTTTTGGGGGATTTACATAGATGACAATAAAACTATTTTATTTACCAAAACATAAATATTACTCGCAAGATACTTTTAAACATATTAATATTAGTTGTTCTACATTGTAGTATCCATTCATCATTTGCTGTCGAACCTGATTATGATTTTTTATATAAATATTTTAGAATTAAGTAATAGACATTGAGTATTATTCAAGAATTGAAAAATATTAATAATATCATATATTATTATTATGTACTGAATTACTAAATATTAGTGATATTACTAATATTTTTGTGTTAATAATATTCAGTATTTATTACTTATTTATAAAATATTTATGTAAATAAATAATGGTTGACTGCTAATCTAATCATCACTGTTGGCTAATATGATGATAATTAGATTAAGTTAGACATTAAGTGACGAATAGATGCCGCAGTGTGGAGTGAGTAATATTAATACGTTTAAGATACTTTGGAAGTAATATTTATATTTTCAGTGTATAATGAGTAAATAAGGTAGTTTTATGTATTATTTATGTAAATTTCCTATTATTTTTTCGCATTGTACATAAATTCAAAAATAAAATTTTAACTCATTTTTACATCCAACATGTATTTTAGGGTAAATTGCATCAGGTCCCCTGAGGTCAAAACGACATTACAAATTGGTTCTAATTTTTTAAAAACGACATTACAGTTTTGGTCCTAATCAAGATATAATTATTAATGTTTTATTAATATGTTGTGATATTATTCTTTATTGTTATTTTTATTTTCCTTTATAGTTTGACTAAGAAATATTATCCTGTTTTAGTGCGACCTGTTAATTTGCATAATTTGACTAAAAAATATTATCTGAATTCTATGACCAATTCCTAATTTAAAATCGACCATATCTCTAAGGTGATGCATTTAAAAGGAAAAAATTATATGTGCTATGGTCTATATGAATTGTTTTGATCAGTTTCTGAAAAGGTTCTGTTGTATACTAGCATTTAATAAAAATGCCTTTCAATAAAATGTTTAGTTACCTGTTCTCTGAACCTCTATTGTATTAAAGTGGTTTGTGTATGAAAATTTGCCTTTAATTTTCCTTAATATTTCTCGTGCTACTTTTTCTCTTTCCTGTTTTTATTCTTTCTGCTTCATTCTTTTAGATGTAAATTGGAACAGGTCCTGGAAGATAAGATCTAATACTAGGTTTTGAAATGCGTTGTGCATCTTTGTAAAGTAAGTCTTAAGATTAGATAGGCAAGTAGCTGTTTTGTCTACTCTATCTTTTGATACAAAGACATAAAATAAGCCTTATTCCACACCAATCTTCTTATGTGCTCTAATGAATCTTCTCTGTGAGAATCTCCATAATGGTCATTGCTTCTCTTGAAGCTGGATTCCTTCTGATGAATCAATTAGATGCCACATGCCAAGAAGCACTTTTTATTTTGCTCAGTATGCGACACTTCAATGTGCTCATCATGTGAAAGGGCCCAAACCAGGAAAGCCAAACTGCGTTGTACAATCAAACCCAGCTAAAGCTTAGGTGTGATTATGCCTTACTAAAATAGAGGCGTATGCTCTTTCAAAAAATAGCGGCACACAGATGAAAGGAGGTTCTGATGTAATTTTTTATCCACCATTATTGTCCACTTTTTCTTTGTAGATCACTCTGTAGACTGTAGTTAAGAACGTGAAATTGTACCTTAAAATTGATATTTTTGTGCTTTCAATGATCTTTGCAACTTGCAAAACTTCCTGGTGATGCATCTTCAGATAAATGAGAGAGATGGAACTAAATATATGTGGATTATTAGTGCTTTGTTTTGTTTGCATACTTGTTATTTTGTTCCTTCTGAATCTGTCTATATGCTACTGATCCCTCTGATCGCAACATTATCGCTGCATCCGAGTGCCATGCTTTATCGGATACGTTGATCATTGTTGGCAGCTTCTGTGGTTGGTTCTTTTCAAGTTTGAGACATTTATTGGTCTCTTAAGTGCAGCCTAATTGCACTAACAAAAAAAATAAGTGCAGACTAATTGCACAATAACTACTTTGTCCAATATCAGTCCCAGAAATCTGTGAAGTGTTCCTTAATTATTGTGTTTATCTGACTGTAGTCAATTTATTCAAATGATTTCTGACCTTGAGTTTCTCGTCTGTGATACTGCAGGCAACCCATGGTCTGAAGAGGAGCACCGCATGTTCTTGTTAGGCCTGCAAACGTTGGGTAAAGGAGATTGGCGTGGGATATCTCGTAATTTTGTTGTTACCAGGACACCAACGCAGGTCGCCAGCCATGCTCAAAAGTACTTCATTCGACAGACAAATTCATCGAGAAGAAAGAGGCGCTCCAGCTTGTTTGACATGGTTCCTGAACTGGTTTGTTCTTACTTCACATGTTCATTATTTATCCATTGCTGGTATGCTTCATTCGATGTAGATGTTCAGTCGAATGATTGGTTACATGAGAGTGAGACCACATTTAATTTATTGTATTAGAGAGACGCTAGATGGGACACCTATGCAAATAAAATGGGAAATGTTTAGGATGATTTGACCATCTTCATCATTGATCTCCTGAGGCTTCCAAGCGCGAATCAACAGTAGAATGAGGGGGGGGATCACTTGCATTTGTAGAGAGCGTTTAAGAAGAGCTAATTGGAGAAGATGACCTCAAAGTTACTTTTTGGACTACGGATCTATTTCTGTTTTTTTTGAAGCTCCCATTTCAACATCACTATTCAATGTTGATTAATTTGATATACCTTCTTTGTGACAGCCACGGGATCAGGTCCCTGTTGTCGAAGAGCAGCTCATGCTTCATTCCCGTTCGAATGAGTCTGCGAATGCAAATAGTCTGTATGCTTCGTTGCACCTTGGCAATGCTCTGGAACCTCAGCATACTGATGCCGCAATGCGCAGGCCAGTTCCTCTTCCTGAACCAGAGCTGAAAGAAAACATTCTATGCAGCAATGCACCTTCAGCAGTGGTTCCAACCTACTACCCTACGCTGGTGCCATTGGCCTTCCCTTTTTGGCCACCTAATCTGCCCCCTCCTATCAACGAAGAAGAAGCGGGAGAGATACATGAGGTCTTCAAGCCAACCCCTGTTCTTCCCAAGGACCTCGTCAATGCTGATCAGCTTGCCGACATGTCAAACCTCAGCATTCGTGATGGCGCCGGCGGCCACATGGTGCCGTCTGCTCTTTCCATCAAACTCCATGAAACCTCTTCATCCAGGCAGTCTGCTTTTCATACGAACCCCTCTTTTTCAAGGCCTGATCTCAGCCAGGGCAGCAACAATGCTATCCATGCGCTGTAAGTTGAACGCAAGAAGGTTAAATGCATTATATATAATGTCTAATATGTTTCCTTGATGAGTATCTTAGGTAGTTTGGGGGTTGTTAATATATAGTTGTAGCTTCTTGTTTCTGTAAAGTGCTTGAACCTGATACAGTACTGAATAAACTTCCTTTCTAGAAATTATGTGTCAATTATGGGTTCTATGAATTCATACATCTATTAGTTCCACTAAATATGTTAGCAAGTGAAACCTTAAGCCATTAAGGAAATTCCTTTTTCTTGATTTCTGTTCTTTGAAGGGGGAAGCCCCATTACTTATCTTCATATGGTGCTCGATGTTAATGGTGTTGAGGCGAGATTTTTGATACCCTAGTCGAACAACAATCAAGAATTTCCGGCAATACACTTCGAATACAAACATGTAGTTTATTCGACTTTGAATTACGAGATCTTGTATGACTTGTAGGAAAATAAATGGGTTTACTGATCAACTACCTAGTCTAATTAGCATCGTCTTGACGATCGAAAACACTTGAAACAAAGATACTGGATTTGAGTTGGACTTAATCTGACGGTTTTCACAAGCCCGATAATTAGCTTAATATCTTTTAGGAAGGACCTTAATATAATTTAGGTTAGGGCCGTTATTGATCTGATTTCGAGCCTTTCGAGCCTCGAAATTAGATCGATCACATTGATTGAAATCGGTTCGAAGTCGATTTCGAGTCATTTTCGAGTTAGTTTGAAAAAAAAATTCAATTAATTTTTGAGCCGATCTCGAGCCGGGTAGGCTCTGCTATGAGATTGGCTTGATTTATAATATAACATGTATATTATATAATATATTTTTAAATCGAGCTGATCTTGAGCTGGATCGAGCCGGATCGTGCCGAGCCTACCCTGACTCAAAATCATCATCGAGGAGAACTTTTGGCTCGTTAGTCGGATCGACTCTATTTCAATTCGATCTAAAATCGATTCAACTTTCGATTGATTTTCGATCTTCGATCCATATTAACACCCTTAATTTAGTTAGTTAAACATGAAGTCAACATAGAAAAGGCCAAGGCATGCCATCGAGGCCTAAACAAATTCATCGTAGTAATAATAGGAGTTTCAAGGAACGAAATGAATCTACTATACTATAAATAGATCCGTTCATACAAAGTAGATATGTAGTGCAGAGCCTTAAAAAAATATTACTTCTTTCAACAAGTAAAATAATGTCGAGCAAAAACTAATATTTCAATACATATTAACAACCAAACAGAACAGAATAGAATTATAAAAATGGCGTGAGACAAACCCCTATATGATACTGAAGTATGTGAAGCTGTAGATTTCAAAAAGGTAGAATTCTATTTCAAAATATTATCGATCGTCATAAAAATTAAAAAAAAATTGTACAAAACTGATATTCAAATACCGTTTCGAGAAGTTAAATGATACTTACACAAATTAAGGAGGCCAAAAAGTTATTATACTGGATGTAGATATTATATATTTGAATATGATAACATTTTAACTAGATTATAAAGTTTATTTAATTAATCAGTTTTGCTTATGTAGGCACTGTGCTAGATTTCAACTTAAAAACTGGTTATAGGATCAATTACTAATTGGCAGGTACTAAAATGAAATTGTTCTTTATATTATTCAAATGCTGGGAGGATAATAGTAAAAAAAATTAAAATAAATAAGTACATATATTATATATGTGATTCTTTAAATATTATATTTTAAAAATTTAAAAAATATGTGAAGTTATAATTTAATATTTAAGTAATATGTAAATATGATAATATAAAATATTATGTGTATATAATATGTTAATTGTATGTCTAATAGTGATCTATATTAGAAATATTCAAATATATTAACTACATGTCTACACAATTTTGTGAATAGTTTACTTGTTATTCGCATTATAAAAAAACATATAATCATTTACGGTTACTATTTAAAAATAAATTATAAGTTAATTATGCAATAATGACAAAGTATATGTATTTAAACTCAATTATTCATTCTTTAAGTATGATAAACAAGTGCCATTAAATGGCATCTATAAAATGCTATTTAGTTCTCTTATATACTTATTGAGTAAATTACCTGTGAGTCCTTGAGATCACTTATTTTGATCTAGGAATGAAATAAAATTATTTTTATTAAATATTATTGAGTATGTTGAGTAAAATAATATTCTTTTATATTAGAATTTATATAGAATGATTAAAAAAATTTATTTATTATTATTTTTTTAAAATTAGTACTATTTTGATCCTCGCGCCAAACAGGGCCTTAGTTACTTTAAATAGGTCTTTAAAATTTAAATTACTTCACATATATTTTTAGTCAACAACTCTGATTTCAATTTGGTTCCTTTAATAACTGTATAACTATTAAAAAACAAAAGTACTTTTCCCATCTTCCGCTTCGCTGTTGTTGCTTGCGCATGTCTTGCGCACGGTCGCGATGCAGCTACTGCACCGCGACAGTGCATAGGCCATGGCCGCAAGCCGACCAATGCAACTGCGCGCAGGCATGAGCAGTGTCGTGGCAGTCATGCTCGCGGCCCGTGCACGGGCACGGGCCATGGCGCGATGGCGGCCACTAAGGTGAGAAAAGGGAGAGATATTTTCTCTTTTAATAATTATATAAATATTAAAAGGCCAAACTAAAATCAAAAAGAGAGACCAAAGACTTATGTTAAGTAATTTTAAATATTTATTTGAAATGCCCAAGTGTGACCCAACCCAATTTAATTTAATTAATAGGTCAAACCTCGGGCACGATGTTTCAACCTAGCCTCGTCCACGACGAGCCAGGATCATCCCTGGTAACATTGATGATGATGTTACAAAGCAGTGCCTATCACAATCAGTTTTGTCCGACCACGCTGTTACCCGTACAAGGCACTTTTCCCGAACAAGCAAATCAAGAATCTGCATGCTCCAGCTGTCACGGATCCCCAGAAGTAGTACCAATATTAAAAATTAGCATCCTCCTTTTGCTGCTTTTTGGTCCTCCGGCGGCCGACAAGCGGCACAAACTCAGAACTTGTTCACCTTCTTTTCTCCGAAAAACTAGGATAAAGCTACACAATCCGCTACCTACAAATACCCTTGAACAGCTTTCAAGAAGGGGGACCAAGATCGAAATTCAGACCCCA
This sequence comes from Apostasia shenzhenica, assembly GCA_002786265.1. Taxonomy (NCBI): domain Eukaryota; kingdom Viridiplantae; phylum Streptophyta; class Magnoliopsida; order Asparagales; family Orchidaceae; genus Apostasia; species Apostasia shenzhenica. The sequence goes on along the minus strand of KZ451908.1, from coordinate 1,282,051 downwards.
AAGGTGAGAATCAACAAGGGTAGAGTGCAAGCAACCTCCCGAATTCTCCAATTCTCATTGTACTAGAGCTTCAACTGAGGAGCTCTCTCTCTTTCTCTCCCTCTTTTCCTTTCATAAACATTGTATTAGCCTTCACAGCTATCTTTTTCCATTAGTGAAACTTCCTCGTTGATCGCTCGGTGGACGTAGGGGACTTCCTCCCTGAACCACCTTAAATTATTGTGTGCTCTTCTGGATACCCCGAACTCTCTCTCTCTCTTAAGCTTAACTGACAGGCTTATCCTTTTGCACGCCGCCGTCTCTCAGGATTGCTCTCTCTTTTTTGGTGTTTTTTGGGATCCATATATCCTACGTCAACAATTATATTCAAATACTATATAAAAATGTAAAAGCCATTAATATAACTACAACGGCTGGCATGTTAAATATAAATGAGATATGACTTCCTCTACTGTGGATATCTCATTACATATAATTCAAACTCTGATCATGTAGATGGCCTTTTGCATTCTTTATATAAAGCTACGTATATTATGTACTTCTACACCACTAATCCTTCGAGATGTTATATTTTATAATGTAATTTCTGTCATCTCACGTAAGCCTTGTGGATGTTTCCACTAATTAGGGTGTTAATATGGATCGAAGCTAAAAAATCGATCAAAAATTAAATCGATTTTAGACCGAATTGAAATTACGTCGATCTAAAGAGCCGACTAATGAGCTGAAAGTTTGGCTCGGTAATAATTTCAAGCCGATTTTGAGCCGGGTAGGCTCGGCTCGATCCAGCTCGAAATCGGCTCGAATTAAAATATATTTTATATTATAATACATATATATAATATATTATAAACCTAGCCGATCTAAAGCCGGATAGAGTCAAGTGATCGGCCAAAAAAAAATTGAGATTTGATTTATTTTCAAGCCGGCTCGAAAATGAATCAAAATCGGCTCGAAGTCGAACTCAATCGAGCTCGAGTCGATCAATATGTAATCAATTCAATTTCGGGCTAGTATTGGCTCGACACCAAATCGGATCGGTAACAGCTCTATTTCCCACTTTGAGATTTTAACATAAAAAATTGTTTTTTTTTTCTTTTTCTCTATTTCTTGTGATCTACAATCCGTATATTTAAGGCCTTATTTGGCACAAAGACTAAAATTAAGACTAAAATGATACTAATTTAAAAATAATAATAATAATAATAATAATGATTTATTTTTAATCATTCTATATAAATTTTTACTAAAAAAAAAATTATTTTATTTCACATATTCAATAATTTTAATAAAATTATTAACTTTATTTCACATTCTAGATCAAAATATTTGAATCTAGTATTTTGATTTAAGATGTGAAATAAAATTTGTATTTTTATTAAAAATTATTGAGTATGTGAAATAAAATAATATTTTTTATATTAAAATTTGTGTAAAATAATTAAAAATTTTTATTTATTATTATTATTATTATTTTAAATTAGTACCATTTTAGTCCTAATTCTGGGCCTAAGGCCCTGTTTAGCGCGAGGATCAAAACAGGACCAAAATAGTACTAGTTTAAAAAATAACAATAATAATAATAATAAATAAATTATTTTAATTATTCTGTATAAAATTTAATATAAAAAATAATATTTTACTTCACATACTCAATAATTTTTAATAAAAATATAAACTTTATATCACATCTTGGATCAAAATACTCGATTCAAATATTTTGATCTAGAATGTGAAATAAAGTTGATATTTTTATTTTAAATTGTTGAGTACATAAAGTAAAATAATATTTTTTATATTTGAATTTGTGTAGAATAATTTAAAATTTTTATTTATTATTATTATTATTATTTAAATTAATACTGTTTTGATCCTGTTTTGTTAACTGTATTTTAATTCTCCATACTTTCTCTGTCTACCATCTCGTTTGGAGATATAGCACCCCTTAACAGAAGGTCCGTTTAAAATAATAAGAAAAATGTCATTAATATATTTAATAAAAAAATGGCTTTGCAGCTGATCTGTACTTTAAATATTAAAAATAATTAAAATTTTTAAGTAACATCACATAAATAAAAAAATAGTTTTATTTATATAGTAATATTTGTGTGATATTATAAATTTTAATTGTCTTTAACATTTGAGATTATTTGTGAGAAATACATAGTATTACTTATTTAATAATATTAGGATAAATGTAATATTTGTTAGGAATTATTACAAAAAGCAATACTTTGCTTCATTTGGTTCGATTTTTTTTTTAGACATGAAAAAAAAATATTTTATTTTTAAATTTAATGAGAAAAAAAAACTATTTTACTATTAGAAAGTATGTAAAATGTGAAATACTTTTAATTATAATATTCATATTTGTATTGAATGTGAAATAAAGTTTATTTTTATAATTGAAATTTGCGTTGGACGAAAATCTCTCCTCGAACCAAACGAGACTGACATCTATTATACAAAGTGAATTATATAATTAAAATATATCGTTTATGAATGTGGTATTGTTAGTTAATTATGTTGAAATAAAATTTTATTTGAATTTCAATAAATAAATATTTATTTAATTTTTTTTTAAATATAATTACAATTACTAAAAATATGTCGATGTAACTTGGCGTTTAACTATAAGAATAATGAGTATCAACAACTAATTTATATGTAAATACATCTTTTACTAGCGATTATTTGGGCTTAATATTTTTTATAAAACTACTTATACATATTATTAAACCAAATAATTATATCCTTTAATAAATCAAATTCCTTTTAATAAAATTATAGAATTTAATTTATGCACTTATTATTTGTAATTACCTACATGCCATAATATACTTGTCATTTTATCTACATTTTAAAAATTACATTTTACCCAAAGTATATAAACATAATTACTTGCATATTATAATTGTAGTGTAATCAATATAATATTTTTAGTAATTTATATTATGTATGGCACACAAATATATTATGTAATTTATTAAATATAAATATATAATACATAAAATCGTCATTGTCGGATTCCAAGTTTCAGATGAAAAACATAGAAGGTTGTGTTAGGTAATCGATAGCTAGCATAATATTAGCCAAATAAAGCCTACAAAGTAAAAATATATAAATAATATGAGTGTCACAGAAATAAGGATGCTAAAATGGATGAGCGGGTACAAGCGAAAGGACAAGATGAGAAATAAGTATATCCACGAGAAAGTTGGAGAGGCCTCAATTAAAGATAAGTTCAAAGAGAATCGACATAGATAGTTTGAATATATTATCAAAAGCCGATGAAAACTCTAATAAAGAAAGTTAGAATATTGAATTTTACTTATATAAAAGGAGAAAGATGAAAGTCAAAATAGACATAACCAGAAACTATAATGGATGATTTTATATAATTGGAATTAAATAAAGATATATTATCTAATAGAGTATAATAAAAATAGTATTTAGAGCTTACCTCAATTAATGGTATAAAAGCTTGATTTATTATTATTATATGATTATTATTATTACAAAAATGTCTCTCTCTCTTTTCCTCATGATCCGGCGCACGTGCGCGGGCCGCGCGGCCACAAAGAGAGAACGGCAGGAGTAAAACGGTAATTTTAAAAAATTTAATAATAAAAAAAAAATGAAAAAAGGATCCATTTGGTATTTTATTAAAACTCAGGGATCCCGATGTTATAAATTTAAAAACATGGACTTGCGTGATATTAAGCATTAAACTTAGGGACCTGGGTGTAATGCCCTTTAAACTTTATATAAGTCATTATATATATATATATATATATATATATATATGTACAAATGAAAATGCCCCAAATGTTAAAAATGAAATAGACATAAATATAATGTGTCCCGGTGTATAATAAAGTTAAATTACACAACTTTTTTTTTTTGATAAATATTATGATAAATGCTTTTTTAAATTAATGTAAATGTTAACTGAAATAACTGCATTATCTTTAAGCTTGTCTTTGTTTGATATGATCAGCTTTTGTTTAGACTAAGCCACGGCTGAGCCTGAACTTCAAATTTTTAATTAGTTTTTGAAATAATTTTTTAGTTTTATGATTTTACGTTTTTGTTATATTATACTCTAAAAAAAACATTAAATAAAAAATATTAAAAATAATTAATAAAAGTTTATTTTCGGCTAAAAGCGTATATACTGACGAAGAAGTCGGATTGAACTCATTATCCGAGCTGATCGGTTAATTAACATTTACATACGTGACAAACATGTTATCACGTTTGGTCTGTTCAATATTAAAATTAGATTGCATATTTATAACACGAATGAATCAATCAAATCATAGTGAATTAAGTTAACTTTTTATGATGCAATATTCGTGTAATTTTGACAATGAATATTTAAAATTATTTTTGTTGGACATTATTAAATGATTGATAAGCAATTGAAGATATTGTTACTGCGTGCAGGATGCCGTTTCTGTTGGGTCCTCCGTCGTCGGGGAAGACGACTGTTCTGCATGCCCTCGCCGGAAAGCTGGACCCGAGCCTCATGGTTTATATCCGTACATCGCATTTTTATTATGACTATGGAGAGATGACCCTCGACTTCTCTGCTCGCTGCCAAGGCGTGGGCACTCGCTATAGTACTTCTCTCTCTCTCTCTCTCTGTTTTGAAATAATACGTAGGCGGAAAATTCGGATCGCCAGATGTGTAGTTAGTCAAATAAATCGTGCCAGATAAGTATGAAAAATAATGATAATAAAAGAACGAAGCAACCACAAGAACACTAGATTTACGTGGTTCAGAGGTATTCCTCCTACATCCACGGGGAGAGCAGAGAGAGACTTTATTATGTAGAAAATAAGATAGAAAGAGAACCTTACACCAATCACCTGGTGAGAAATCTCAGACGGGATGCAGAAATTGGATCTTTTCTTCTTTCAGATTAGACAATCCAATCGCTCCTTGAGCCTCAGATGATTGCCTCCAGATTCCTACGAAATCACCACCGTAGCCGACGAAGAAGATCCAATGAAAATCACTGCAGAAATCCTGATAATCTCACTTCTTCTCTGTTTCTCTCTCTCCAATTTTTTCAGCTTACCTGATCATCCCGTATTTATAATAGTGGCTTATAATAATCCTTATAATTAGAATTATTTAATTATTATTCGAATCACATTTTAACATCTCTCCCTCCCTCCTCTCCCATTCTGTCTCTCTCTCTCTCTCTCTCTCTCTCTCTGAAGTCAATGTGGAGAACTTCTTACTGAGCTGGTAAGGGGAGAGAAGGAAGAAGGAACATAACCCGACCCCCGACTGTTCATGAAGGTAGTTTAATATGAATAAATTACATTCTGGTCCAACAGTTTAGGCCTATATTTCATAGTGGACTAAAAATTTCTATCATTTCACCAATACCTTTTTAGTTTGGAAATTAATACCTTTTTAGTTTGGGGTTAATAGCAATTACATTCCTTTAATTTAGGCCTATATGTACCTGGATTTCTCGAATATTCAAATTAACTAAATTAGTCTCTGTTTGGGTGGTATTCAAATTAATCACGAATACTTTTAAAAAAAGTAAAATAACTCATACAATTTTTAATACATCAACTAATTTTATTTAATATTCTCACAATTAACTAGCTTTATTTCTCATCATATATATATATATATGTATATCTAAAAAAACTCTAATTTTTTTTATAAAAAAAATAAAAAAATAGTTATGATTACACCAACCAAACAAAGCTTAATTTTTTAGTTTGAGATAATATGCAAATATATTTTTTAGTATTAATAAGGATGACTAATAAAAAATATTTTCTCTAATTATTACAGCAAGTTGGCCTTATATTTATCTAAAATATTAATATAATTTTTAAATTAATCAAACTAGTACGCTAATTAAAAATAATTTATTCACTGGATCTTTTTATTGATATTTATTTGATGGAATTTTTTTTTATTAATATTAATACATCTATTTGCATGTTATCTCAAAGTAGAGAAATGATTTAATTAATTTAAAAATTTAAAAGATTTAATTGTATATAAACTTAAATTATAAGGACCTAACTGTTATTGATCTTTTAATTTACTAAGATTTTTTTTTTAAGTGTTACACTTAAAAAAATTTAGAGAAGCGTATATCTTTTATATATTTATGTATCCCATCTACTATATTTTTTCTATTCTATTTTTCTGTCCCATTTCAGAGCACTCCTCATCGCTTCTCCAATGAAAAGATTCGAATTAATTTTATAGATCTTTATAAAATTTGGGACCAACCTCAATAACCTAGATGTAATTTATCCAATAAATTTCAAATAATCTATTAATCTAAAGGGTGGGCTAATTAATCAGGCCGCTGCGATGATGGAGTTAAGGGTTTCAGCCAAGGTTTTCAAAACCGAACCGAAAATCGAACCGGATGACTTAATAATTACATCATAATTAAATATAAATTTTTTAAATGTGAGACTAATTTTTAAAATATGATAAAAAATATTTTAAAAAAAAATAATACAACTAATTTTAAAATTTACTACCACAAAAAATGTATAAAAAATTAAAAAAACAAAATAAAATGAATACAATTATTTTTTTTTTGCCAATTTATCATTTAAAATACTCTCTTTTATAACAATTCGAAATAAATTCATGAAAAAATTAATAAATCAGTTAAACATCCATTATATAAAAAATTATTATTCAAAATATAATATTAATATTAAAATATTAATGCTCAAATATCAATGTATAAAAATAAAATAAGAAACTCAAATAATAATTCCGGTTTGACCGGTTTGTTCGGTTTGGCGGTTGGACCGATTTTTACCGGTTCAACCCAATTTTTACCGGTCCAACTCGATTTTTAGCTGATTTCGGTTCTAATGTTGAACCAGACCGGACCTTGGGCCGGTTCCCGGTTGAACCGGTCGAACCGCCCGGTCCAGTCCGGTTTTGAAAACCCTGGTTTCAGCTAGGGGTGGCAAAATGGGTTGGCGGGTCGGGTTCGGGTAGAACCCGAATCCGACCCGATCCAAATAGTTTCAATCCGAACTCGATCCATTTATTAAATGGGTCAAAATCTATGACCCGAACCCAACCCGATTAATAAATGGGTTGGGTTGGAGGGTCGACCCGACCTGTTTATATGGTATTTTTTGATAAATGCCAAACCCGAACCCTACCCGACCCAATTATGCCCAACCTGAATCCGACCCGTTTAATAAATGGGTCAAAATTTATGACTCATACCCAAAATTTGCGGGTCAAATTCGGGTCGGGTTCACGGATCAGATCATATATTGCCACCCCTAGTTTCAGCCTTCAGACGGATTATTGCTTAAATGTAATACGAAATAGGCGGCTCTTCGTATCCATCTTTCATTCATTTTCAGTAATTTAATACCTCGGTACTTAATTATTCATAATTCATAATTAATTTTAATGTTGAATCCTGCAATTTATATTAATTCTCAAAATATAATAAATAAAAAGTTTAATTTTGATGGAACAACTATCGCTTCTATTAAGCCTTAATCTCACTAGGTGAGATCTGCTACATAAATTTTTTATTTTTATTGCAATCTATTAATTAATAAATTCTTATTTAGATCTAAATGAGTAAGATTACTCTTTATAATTTTTTGTTATGTCTTTTTTATCTCCCTCTGTCTTTTTATATGTGAGAAAATTTTAATAATTTGATTTTTCTAACTAAAGCTTCAATCGACCTATGATTTATATGTCCAAATCATGTAAGCTGACTTTCTTTAAGTTTATTCACAATTTGTGTAACACCAACTTTCTTGCGGATATATTCTTTATAATTTCGTGTATATTCATACATCCACTTTAATATCCTCATTTCTACATTACTTATTTTATTTATATGTTTCTTCTTTATAGGCTAGTATTCAGCACAATATATCATCGTTGACCTCACTACAATTTTATAAAACTTACCCTTAAGTCTGGGCAGAATTTTTTTATTGCATAATACACCAGAAATATTTCTTCATTTTATCTATCTTACTTAAACTCTACTAATAACATCATTATCTATTTCACCATTATTTTATATAATTGATCCAAGATATCTAAAACACTCACTCTTCTTGACAATTTGATTACTAATTATCATATCACTAATATAAAACTTCTTTTTTGACTAAATGTACATTTCATATATTCAATTTTTGATTTACCTCATATTGAATATGTCCAATCAAAACTTTCATAATCAAAGCAAAAAAATATAAACTTAAAGCTAATCCTTGACGTATCTAATTGTAATAAAAAATTCTTAGTTTAATCTCCTTGTGTTCGAATACAAGTAACAACTTTTTATATATCTCTTTAATAACTTAAATATAAACAGTATAAATTACTTTTTTTTTTAATTCTTTAAAATACTTTCCTTGAAATTTTATCATAAAATTTTTCTAAATTAATAGCAATCAAAAATAAGATTTTCTTTTTCTCCTTACATTTTTTTATTAAATTTTTTAATAAATAAATAATTTTTTTAATAGATTTAATTGTCATAAAATTAAACTGACGGTACAATAAATAAAAATTTAATTATAAAAAATTGATCCTATTGTACATACTTAAATAATAAGTTAATAAATTGGTTAAATTTAATATACCAATTACAGATAGATTTCTGTGCTCTAGAATCAACTAAAGATTATGCAATGAAATATCCCTTTCCACGTTACATCAGAAGCAACTTTTAAGATTCTAAAAAGAAAAAAAAAATCTTATAACCTCAAAAAAGCTTTAAAAAAAATATAAAAAAAAAATCTGCAAAGTTATTCATGATCATGCTTGCATGGGAGATGATCGTGGGGCCGAAAGATGCTGTTCATGGACGAGATATTGACGGGGCTGGACAGCTCGACGACTTACCAAATCGTGAAATACCTTATGCAATAATCTAATGAAAAACTTTATTAGAATTTCTCCATAAATTTTATTCGAACCAAATGATCATATATATAATTTAAATTAATTGAATAAATAAATATATACTATAATCATCATCATCAGTAGTCTTTTGTCCTTAGTGGAAGGCTTAGTGGAAGTACCTTAATGTGATCATTGAGATCCTGTTTGTTTGAAAGTTAAAAATTAACCAGATTTAATTTTAACCTGACATATCACATTATATATAAAATTTAATATTAAAAATTAACTTTATTTCACATCCTACACACATTACTAAAATAACATCCCTCACATATCCCAACATAATAATTAATTTTATTTCACATTATTCACAACTTTTAATAAAAAAATATCTTTATTTAAATTTAATTTTCATCTTGTTAAATTTAACATTACAAACAAACAGACCCTCAGGGGTTTAGTTTACTCAGTTATAGTGTACTCAATGATGAACTTCTACCACGTTTCTATGGTTCTACTTCATCTCTACCACCTCCTTCCTCTACTGCACATTTTCAACCAATTCTCTGGTTTTTTTTATCCCCAGACCAGTGAGTGGCCGTTTCACTTCAATGCTGAAATTATAAAATTTCAAAGTTCTAAGATCATTGATTTTTTATTACTCCTGTGCACTACAGAAAATTCCTAAGAGATGGGTCTGGTACTACTGGATTTGCCTATTGGCATGGACAGTCTGTGGTCTTATAATAACAACACAAACAACACAAATATGGTGATCTTGATGACATTATCCATGTGCCTGGGCAGGCCTAACCTGCCATTAAAGACCTATATTGGGGATTGTTTTGGTTATCAGGAAGACTTCATGTGAGTTGTAGCCACAGTACTAGTAGGTTTCTGTTGTGAAATAATACGCAGCGAAAATTCGAATCGCCAGACGTGTAATTAGTCAAATAAATCGTGCCAGATAAGTATGAGAAATAATGATAATAAAAGAACGAAGCAACCACAAGAACACCAAATTTACGTGGTTCGGACGTATTCCTCCTGCATCCACGGAGAGAGCAGAGAGAGACTTTATTATGTAGAAAATCAGATAGAAAGAGAACCTTACACCAATCACCTGGTTCTCGATCTCAGACGGGATACAAAAATTGAATCTTTTCTTCTTCCAGATTAGACAATTCAATCGCTACTTGAGCCTCAAATGATTGCCTCCAGATTCCTACGAAATCACCTCCGTAGCCGATGAAGAAGATCCAAGAGAAATTAATCCCCCTTCTTCTCTATTTCTCTCTCTCCAATTTTTTCAGCTTACCTGATTATCTCGTATTTATAATGATAGCTTATAACAAATCCTGTATCTAATTTCCATAAAAATCTCAACAGCTTAACAAATAATTCTTATAATTAGGATTATTTAATTATTATTCAAATCACATTTTAACAGGTTTCTGCAGCTTTTTTTGCCATCACATTTGCTTTTTTCGTCAAATCTTACACTTCCAGCACAGGTGAAAAAGAAACAAACTTCAACTTTGTACCATTGCCTTTACATCATATACAAGTGCTAGTCATAACAGTTAGTTATAATCTGTAACTGAGAACTAGGTTGATAATAGTGAATGAATGATTCAATTTTTAGGCACTGGAAACTGTCAAATCAACTTTGCTACTGTTCACTATTTTATTTAATTATTTGTTAGACAACATAAGATTATTTGTCAATCTTAGATCATGACTACACATTACATGGCATGAAGCAAGCCTATTTTACATTTGCTATGAGAAATCAATCTGCTGTTCTTAATTATCATAATTACTGTAGATAATCTTACCTGCATGATACTTCCTCAGCCAAAGATTTCTCTGAGAACAGATCGTAGGCACAAAAAGGTTGCATCTTCTTCTTGTTTGATGGTATGTATTAGGCAAAGCGCATGGCCTGCTACTCTCCATGCAAAACTGCAGTAACTAGATCGTTTGGTAGCCTTTGCCATTTTGTAAGCTATTTGATATATAGCAATGGCTTCATTGAATATATCTTCTCGTCTTCTTGTGCTCTCCTCCAACTCATCTGCTTCATATAGGAGCTAAACATTTTCGAATCGGATTAGAAAGGGTGAGCTTGAAAGAGAAATGAAACAAACACGTTTATTGTACCTTCTTATACTTGTGAATGACTTCTTCAGCCAGCTTGTCTCTGGATTCTTGTGGCCCCGACAAAGCCGTCATCATTTCACATCTATAGTCATCGTAGCGTTTCTCCCACATCTTTAAGCAGTACTGAGGAACCTCCTCACTGAAGCAAGGGATTTGCCACACTTCTGCAAAGCACATTACAGAAAAAACAACTCTTTAACTGATTCATTCGAGAGTTGAGAGGAATTATCAAATAGAGTTTTTTGATAATTAGAGGATCCTAACATAAGCAAGATAGAGATTAACACAATACATAGCAAATAGGAAAACTAACAAGTCAGAAAACAGAAGATCATTTTCAAGCGGTCGGGCTAAGGCTTCTGAAGAAAGATGGTTTGACAAGGCCAATTCCATCTCTTTAACATCAAAGTTAAACTTTGACTATGTAATAGGAAAGAGTTACATGAAGTTTCCCTATATGTATTATAGCGGAAAGCAGAAACATTCATAATTAATATTTTATGCAGCCACATGCACTTACGATCAAGATTATAGCATGTGTTTGATTTTGTTTTAATTATATGTTTGCAATGATGAATATATGATGTAATGCAAAGAAAACATAACCATTCCACAGATTAGGGATAACTTACCATTGAGAGGAACACCTTCCATTTGAACTGAATTGACTTCATCAAAGATCATCCCTAGTATGGACTTTGAAACATAAGAGTTTGTCCTTCCCATGAAATGTGGATACTGCTCAGCCATGAGCTCCCTGGGAACTTCAACCTAAAGATAGGGAACGAACTGTAAACCTTCGAACTTCATTTTCCACACATTACTATTCAAACGCTGAGAGCTTTTCAGTTGCACGTACCTTTTATTGCATTTTGTTTACAGCTTAGTTTTCTTTTAAATAATTTCAAGGTAGAGATTTACACAAAATGCCTTTGATAAAATATACAATATAGCAAACAAGATATAATCAGTACTTTGACTGGACAACTTCACTAGATTTAAGGATAAATGCCAAACTACAAGTACTACAATTAATTAGACTGAAACCTATAATAACACTACTGCTGCTGCTGTTGATAATAGTTGAGATATGCAGATTCAGTAAAACTAATGCACCCATGTTTCATCATTCATGAAAACGACCCCCTAAAATGCAATGCTATTTGTTGATGGAGATGACCATTGGCAGATCTTGCCCGTGGGAGTACCGCTGTCATGATGTAGTCCTTGCAAAGAGGGAATGGAAGAAGCAACCAGAAAAACACATTTGGCTTTAGGTGGTTGTGTTACATCCACGGGCTCAGGCAAAGAAAATACACTAGACAAAAATATGGGTCATCGGAGGCAAGTACAAGTATGGGGAATATAGGGAGAAAGGAGGAGAAAACGCTCTAGTAAGCTTTCAGTCTTCTCTTATAGTGAATGTGAAGATCTTTGAAGGAGGTGAGAGCCCCAACATGCAGAGAAAGGCACTGCGACAAGTGGGGGAAGTGGTCATTTATCAACTAACATTTTGTTAAGATCTTCAAATGCGGGTGTTTGGATGAGATCCATGTGTCCTTTAGTTTATTAGAGACCGTTGAAGCTGGATAGTAACAAGATATTCCTTAATGCACAATAATGATGAAGGGCAGGTGGTCTTTGTATGGCTGTGATAGCTCGGAGATGATAGAAGTACACCAAAGTGACACAATTAGAGGCAAGGGAGAAATTTCACGACTAAAGGAATGGAGAAGGATGTAGTTATAACTTGTATTGTCCTAAGTTGTCCTTTGATAAGTGAGGAATATGTCTGTAAACCACCACAAGTACAATCAGTATAATACGACACATGGTTAATCCAAATAATCTAGTACAGAACTTGGTTGTGGGCTTGGCATGATACTAACTTCATGAAGCTTCTGAGTTCTGAGAGTCGAATGGGTTGATAAGATTTCCACATTTACACTCATGAAATTTTTTTGAAAAAAATAATGCTCTCATGTTCCATCATTCATGAAAATGGACCCATATAATGGAATGCTATATATTTAATAATAAACAATATGAAGCAGGAAGAAAATAAGAAAACCTTCAGACCACTTTTTGGAGCATCCAAAGCATCATAGTAAATATTAACCAAGCGAACTAGTTTCTCTCGTAAATTCTGCTTTTCCCCCAAGCAATCATCCCCTAAAGTTAAAAGCCGATCCATGAATGCCATCCAACAACTTGAGGCCATACTGATTGCACGGCTACAATGTAGAAAACAATATTTACTCATTACAAGAATTCTGAATTTCCTCATTCTGAACTGATTCAAAAATATAAAATTTCTATCTACACATTATATTAGGAAAATGAAATGAAGGCAAAAGGAATTACTAGCTCAATCACTGTAACATGCATTTCCAATTGCTGATATGTGGTTAAATTGTGTTCAGCAAAGGCTGTAGAACAAACATATAAAGTAGCAGACTGTTTGAATTTGATTTGGCAGCTTTCAAATTTATTTCAAGCTTTACTATTTATCAAGATGTTTTATTTCCCCAATGTTTGATTTGAATATGTTCTAGGCATTAATTTTCTGATATCTTGCGACTAATTGGATTGCATAATGAGAGTTGTATTTTCACTTTTCTTCTTCCCTCTTGGTATAAGAGAGAAGATTTAATACATGTAAAAATCCCTATTCGCTCCATCAATTTTATAAATGGTACTTGAACATAAAAAACTTCATGCTAGATAACAATAATAGCTAATTTACTAAGCCAAGGTATCGTTTACCCAACAGAAAAATGTCTTGATCCTAATCCACCTCAACAACAAACAAAAAATTTAGACTACTACTACCACAATAGCAGCAATCAAACCATTATCCCACTAGATATGTTCGGCTACATGGATCCTTTGTTTCCATTGTACTCTTATCAAAATAACAAATCCTCGTTTATCTTTAAGTATGTAAGATTCTTTCCGATAGTTTTCTATCATATCCTATTTGGTCTTTCTTTTTCTCTTTTTATATGGGCAAGATCCAATGACTTACCTCTCCTTACTGGAGCTTCCATCTGCCTACAATTTCTATTTCCAAATATTTAGGCTGACTTTATTTGAGCTTGTCATCAATTGAGGCTACTGCAACCTTCTCGCAGATACTCATTTCTCATTTTGTCCTTTCGTGTATACTTATTCATCCACGTTAGCATTATCATCTCTGCAATATTTATTTAATTTGTATAATTCGATTTTTTAGGCCATCATTCAGCACTACATAGTCTTATTATTGTTCTATAAAATTTGCCTTTTTAAGTAAATTCAACAAACACAAAACATAGAAAAGCAATAACAAATTTATTTCTCATTGATCCACCAATCAACAATGCGACATATAGTTATCAAAAAAAAAAAAAGAACAATGCAACATATAGCAAAAGATGTTATCTCATCAACTGAAATGTAACATACATCATTTAGCAGATATCACTGTCATTAAAAATGCAGTAATTGTGCTAGCACAATTCTGGATAGGCTGAACCAAACATCATCTTAGGGAATAATCCATTTGCTTGAAACAAGAAAATGTATGATGAATCTACTTATGAAAAAAAAAAACCATGATAATCAAAATACAATCAAATCACTGTCTATGCTAAAAGGAAAAAAATTGATGAAACATATTTCCAAATCCACTATACCTAGGGCTGAACCTATTTATTAAAAATTGCTGGAAGAGCTCTCTTTCCAAGTCACAACTGGAAAAATCACTGGGCTTTGGTTGAGAAATTCTTTGCACAGGTGTAGGTCTAACCCAAGGATTGGCTGGTGTAAAATACGCCAACAACTGAAACAAAAATAACCGAACATCAGTAGAAGAAAGCCGAAAACCTTCAATTAGATGCAGTTAATTGCTCTAAAAAATATGTACAGTGAAATTTGCAAGCCTTGCCAACAAAGGTTCATTCTTACCCACGAAAGGACAACAAAAGCATTAACCACAATATATAGTTAAACTTTCTAAGACATTGCTTATATATCATGACTAAAATGAATACAGTAGTCAGATAAAATCCTGAACCCAATGTTCAGTTGAATCTCCAGTGATAAGAAAGACTAGCAAGAAGAAAAAGTAGAAAAAGAGCTACAGAAGAGTTGGATATGTTTTAAAAAAAAAGGGTGAGGTACTTAGGGCTTTTGATGCACGTTTCTAAAGTTAAATCATGTAAACCTGCTGTAAAAATGTATTTTCACTTGGGTGGTCTGGTTTTCTCTTCATTATGACTTGTAATCTCTGAATAAATTTACATACATACATGCATATAAACATTCATCCAGACATGCATCGTAGATTTGTAGTGCCTTTTTTTAAAACTGATATGTTTTAATTATGGTAAGTTGCTTATAGATCCCTGAGGTCTTAAAGTTTTTGCATATTACTCCGGGAATTTTGAATCAATGCACTTAGGTTAACATTTTATTGTCGTGTGACTTTCCGTCATCTGTGACGTTAAATTTATTCAAACTCTTATATTATCGCAGAGTTATTTATCCATCTACTTCTATAATCTCACAAAATGAATATACAAAACACTGATAAGGGAATTCTAGCAACTCTACAGGAGTGAAAAGAATTTTTTATCACAATTTAATAATTTTCATTAATTTGCTAATCATAAATAATAATAACAATTTACATTAATTTGGACTAGGCGTGCAATCGATTAAGATACGAAAGAACCAAGAAACTTAACCTTAGAAACCTAGGTGCAAAATTTTAAAATTTGTGGACTAGTGTGTAAATAATCTAAAACACCTAGTATAAGCAATTTCCATTTTAATTATCTTTGACAAGACCTTTTTATGCTTCGCAATTGGAATTATTGATACGTAATTTCTCTCATGGATGTCCCACCCATTAAATGTGATGGTCATGGTGTTCCTCTCACAAACGTAGCAACGGAAGCAGCTATGAAAATGTTGACATGTAAAAAATGTACAAGCATTATCAATTAATTTAGACCATGATTACTATATAAAGCCAACAAAATAGCAAAAAGGGGGCACCTCTGCGTTCCTACAAATCCAGTACATGTCACCATCTAGGTCACTGTTAGCAATTTCATCTGTCAAAGAACGCCGTCCTTTCACAGGAAAGAAAATACCGTATTTAGAGTTTCCAATGATGTCCTCCATGCCCTTGACATATTTTGCTGTCAACCTGTGGATGTCACCAAAATGTAGACCAGGATGCTTGTATACAAGTACATCTCCAGAAACTTGGCCATTGTCACTGAATTATGAAAAGCAAAATTCAAGCATAAGAGATGCATGCAGTGCATTCAATTCCCACGATTGAATAAATTACATATTGTGTTTCAAAAAAAACAAGTGTACAAAAGCTTCCAACAAAATTACAGGTTTCAAAAGGCATACAGCATGATGCAAACTTCATCAGGATTCAGTGTTCCAGTTGGATCTGCAGTTCCCATCAGATAGTAGCAATCATCCACTGGAAGTTTTCCATCAATGAGACCTTTCCTCTCCTCTTTCATTAACACTAACAATCGAGACAGCAAGAACGGCTCATCAAGTGGTATTCCACAAAGGATCATTCTCGACACAAGATAGTCATCCATTTCACCGTACCTGAGTGAAACTGTTACATTGAAAAGAAAATGAATGAAACATTATCATCTTCTTTGAAGAAGAAAAAATCCACATAATATTAGATATAACTATATATGTCTTGTCAGCTGCTGTGCCCCAAAGATCAAAAAAATGTTGCAGAAGCATACTTCACCTTTTAGTGCCGATCGTTTATTATAGCGAGCACTTTGAAAATCTTCTATTGCACTTCTCAGTAGTTCCAGAAAGCATTCCTTTGGCACACCTCCATAGTGAAGTAAAGCAACTAAGGACCGTGATAAGCAGGTTTTCTTTGGTTTATTACTGCATAAAATGAGGAAAACACAACACCATCAATGAAATTCCATGAACTTAAAATCAGAATAAGCAGATCTGATCAAGTAAGATAGAAACAAAAGGAAAGATAACACTTCACAACCCCAACAGCCAACAATATTACACAATTTTGCTTCAGAAAGAGAACAAAGAAACAAGGTTCTAATTGTCCTAATTGGCTAAATATGAAGATGAATGTTCAATCATCTTCAACCACTTCAGTTCATGCATGAGAAGTATCAAACAGTAGAGAAATAACAGCATTCCTTCTTATTACAATTTCCATTTAGTATAATTGATGGGGACCTCTTGATCGTTAGCTCATAATAGATCATTCTACAACACCTTTGATGGATTCGTGTAGACTATTTTCTTATTTTTATTTAATTTATTGAATTTATTAGTGTTGATTTAGTCAAGCCTTCTTATAATATATTTTTTTTTATAAAATTAGTCTAGAAGAACTTACATCGGATAGGTGACATTTAGTAATCAAGTTATCAGGAAGAGTAAGCGACTTAGTTACCTCGAGTCAATCATATAAAATGATGATAAAATTAATGGTGATGTTATTAGCAGGATCCAAGAATGATGGATAAAGTAGACAGATACATCTATTGTGTTATGTGATATAAAAAATTTATTTAGACTTAAAAATAAATTTTATAAAAAAAGTGAATAGACCTACAATATTATATAGTACTGAATATTGGCCTACAAAAAAGAAATATATAAATAAAATAAGTGTCACAAAGATGAGAATGCTAAGGTGAATGAGTGGCTATCACAAAAAGACATAATGTGAAATAAATATATATACATATATATATTTGTAAGAAGATTGAGTAGCCTCAATTGAAGAAAAGCTCAAAAAAAGATTAACTTATATGTTTTGGACGTATAAATCACAAGCTGATAGAAGCTCCTGTAAATAGAGGTGGATTATTATTTCATCTTGCCCATGTAAAAAGAGAAAAAAAAAACTAAAAAAGATATGACACGAAACTATATAAAACGATCCTATATACTTGAAGCTAAATAATGAGTTGTTATTTGATACAATGCAATAGAACAAAAGATTCATGTAGCCAACACTATCTAGTGTAATAAAGACATAGATGTTACTATATATATATTTTAGAATACATTACACGTACGTTCTCGAGTTTAGGGCATATTATCACGCAGATCCACATTTTTAAAATTTTAAATCTAAATTCTTAAATTTAAATATAATCATCAAATGGATTCTTTTTTGATTTTTTATTATTAATTATTTTCAATGTAAAAAATTGAATGAGAGTTTTGATAATGTCAACCACGTAAGCCTCCAATCCTTGAAGTGTTCTCCTATAAGTTATTGTCCACTTGAGCTTAAGATCATGTATGAAGCATTCAAAGGGACGAAGAAGCAAATTTCCTCTCCTTAGGCTACAACGAACTACAAACTACTGGCTATTCATCAGATTCTCAAAGTAGCTATAAATCTTTGATGACAAAAGTTGTTGAGTAATTGATTTCAATTGGAATTTATTTAACTTGAATTGTGAATCCATGCTCTAATTGATAAATATTACTATTTGATTTAATTGTGAAAGACCTTTGATGCCTTTGATCTTCTTTATCTAATAGAATTTGACTGTCCTATTCAAAATTAGTATATTCTAATTTTCTGAAGGTCTCATTTTATTTAAATATTTTAGTTGATTTAATTTGCAAGATTTAATTTTCTCAATTTTTACATGATTTGAGCTTCGAAGATAATTGTTTTATATTTGCAATGATTTGTAATTAATTTACTAATCTCAAAATACACATAATATCTACAAATATACCACATCAATCACTTAAAAAATTTATACAAAATGAGAGTGGCAGTTGACCTTGCACTCCATTCCTGGAAGCATGCAACTTTTCGTTATATTTTCCATCCAAGAGACAATATTAATTTTCAAAATTGAGATAAAGGAATGTCTACTAACAGTACTTTATAACATGTGATGGTGGAAATCTTATATGATCCAAATGTTGATTCTAACCAAATCCTAGTCAAGATACCTAATGTGCAAGTTAATTGGAATATTCTGAATTTGTAGTGTCATTAAGCTTGGTTCCATGATTAGAATATTCCCATAAGATTCAAGTTGTATAAGTTTAAGAAAAATAGACTTCCCTTGTTCCTTGGAGGTTCTGATTCCTTCAAAGCAATGACTAGGAGAAGTGGTGATTACACTTGTTATCATGCACATGATTCTTTCCAAATTTATTCGATGTTGATCAGGGATCCAGGTTTGAATAATTTATACTGATTAAATAATATTTTGATACTGAATTAATTAAAAATATGAGGCTGATTTAGAGAAAAAATGATTGTCATAATTTTCTCATTTATCCTATTGGTGTTTGGTATTTTATTTCTGCATTTATTATTTATTTTTATTTTCTGTATTTATTATTTATTTTTATTTTCTGTTTCATGTCTCGAGATCTCCACAAATAGTGATAGAGTGATTAATAAAATGATATTGAATTTTTTTCATAGTTTAGATTTGAGTTAAAAGGTCGATATTCCAGTGAAGAAAAGTGATGCAGATACGACGAGTGAACTGTCGTACAATACATGTAGAGTGCTCGTCTTGTGGACGTATGCAATTTGATCTCCTTGCAAAATTTTGAGATATTTAACCCACGCTTGATAAAATCAAATAAGATGATTCTACAGTTAATTTGATGAGTTTTGTAGTGATAAATTATAGATTACATATACAAGAATATTATACTCACAAAAATAGAGTTCAAAGGAGTTTGACGAATGTAAGAATACGAATATCTGATAAGTGAAATGAGAATATATAGTTTATTTGTACAATCAAATTAAACAAAAGATCGGGATTATAAATAGAAAAAAAAACTTAGCACAAGAAACACGATAAAAGTAGATGATCGATTATAAGTAGAATGAGATAAGTGTAGAAAATGGTACAAAAATATAAGACGGTGACAAGTCGGCGGTCAGTCCTTGACCGTTTCCTAAAACCGGGATGCCTCGAGTCCTTCCTTGGCATCGAGATGCTGCTAGAAATGTTCTCCACAGTGGCAGGAGTCCAACGCTCAAAATATTACTAAAATCGGTGTTCTGAATATCCCAAAATGGCCCCCAGAAATTTTACTTATAAAGAAGGGAGGGTGCAGGTCGCCTGCAGTCAACTCGCCGGTCAACCTGTGGATTTTTCGAAGCAAAAATAGGGACGGGCTGAGATAGTGGCCAGGCAGGCCCAATCCGCAGGCACGAGTCGCGGGCCAGATTCGCAGGGCGCGGCTCGCCCCCCCGTTCGGCAGCGCAGGCCCACGGGCCCGCGCGTATGCCGCAGCCACGCCCCTGATCGAGCCTACCTGGGTCTGTGCAGGACATTGGTCCTGCACCACTTTTCCCTTTTTTTCATTTTTTTCTCTTTTTATCATTTTGTTTTTATTTTTTTCCTCTATTTTTTTCTTTTCTTTACATAAAAAATGAAAGAATTTTACATAATACATAAAAATACACAATTAGCGTTCCACATAAGGATCTTAATTAATACTTGTGTTTTTATTAGCGTGGACAATACTGAGGATGCCCTGCTGAGCTCTCCCCGCGACCCCGCCTTTGAAGAACTCTACTTAGTCGAGTGTTGGTACTGGTAAATCTGCCAAAAGTCAGGGTAGAGCTGCTGTAGGTCGTGGAGTGTAATCCACGTGTCATCGGCTGGTGAGAGACCCTGCCACCTAATCAAATACCTGCGAAGAATGCTATTAGTATTTGTAATATCTTGCTGGTCTAATATGGCCTCAGGGATGATGAATCTAGTAATGCGTCACAGTAGTAGCAAAAGCTGTACTGATGTTGTCGGAGTAGGATTTTTAGGTGTGGCAGGCTAGGGGCTCGAGTGAGATACTAGCTCGTTGCTTCTAAATGAGATGCTAGCTCGTTGCTTCTATAAATACGCTGTGCAAAATGAGATGCTAGCTCGCTGCTTCTATAAGCAGGGGGGAGATCAACCAAATTTACAGGCAACCTGGGGTCATGACCCGTGACAATTTGGAATGGGCTCATACCTATTGATCGGTTCACAAAATTGTTAAAAGTGAATTCGGCGACAGGTAAGATTAAGTCCCATGTTGATAGGTTTTCTCTGACAAGATAACGCAATAGGCTTCCAAAACTGTGATTGACTACCTCAGTCTGATCGTCTGACGGAGGGTGATAAGCAGTGAGTAATGAAGTTTGGTCCCTAATTTTTTCCATAGTGTTTCCAAAAGTAACTCATGAATCTGGTATCGCGGTCAAATACCATATTCTTTGGTAGACCATGAAGTCGGATGACTTTATTCACAAAAAGCGCAATCACGTGCGAGGCATTAGATGTTTTAAAATAAGGAATAAAATAAGTCATTTTTGAAAATTGGACCACAACAACAAAGATCGAGTCATGCCTCCGGGCTGTGCGAGACAACCCTAAGACAAAGTCCATACTCAAGTATTCCCAAGGTCGCTCAAGAATGGGTAAAGTTGTGTATAAGCCAGTGTTATTCTTTCCTCCCTTAGCCATTTGGCAAATGAGATAACAGGCAATAATTCAAGTGACATCCTTTCCCATTCTAGGCCAGTAATATCTATCCTCAGCTAACACGAGGGTCTTGTCCCTCCCAAAGTGTCCAAATACTCCTTCTAAGTGTAATTCCTCTATAAAGAAATTAAAGAGTGATGAATCAGGGATGTAGAGCCTGGTCCCTTTAGAGAGGTAACCTTCTCGCAATAAGTAATCTGAATTGATTCTTGTCGGGTGACAAGTTAGCTGTATAAATATACTTCCAAAATCACCGCATGTAGGACAGTTTGACACTCTGCTGAGAGCATCTGCAGGTTTGTTCTCAACACCAGCTCGATGCTTAAGAACAAACGTGTATTCTTACAGGAAAGCTGCCCACTTAGCATGTCTAGCACTCAAATTCTTTTGAGAATTTAAGTATTTGAGTGCTTGTTGGTCGGTATATAAAACAAATTCACGAAGGAGGTAGTGACACCAGTAGTGTAAAGCTTGTACCACTAGATAGAATTCCTTATCATAAGTTGAATAACGTTGTCGAGCTTCATTTAACTTTGCGCTAAAGTAGGCCACAGGATGGACTTCTTGCCTAAGCACTCCTCCTAGGCCTATGCCTGAGGCATCACATGCAACTTCAAAAGCCTTACTGAAATCAAATAGGCGGAGAACAGGAGCCTCAGACGATTCTTCATCCCTTAGAAGACTCGAGTTGCGGTGCTAGTCCAATGAAATTCTCCCTTTTTTAAACAATTTGTTATTGGGGCCATGATGGCGCTGAACACGTGGATGAATCGACTATAAAAGGTGGCTAATCCGTGAAAGTTCCGAACATAATGAATATTTATTGGTACTGGTCAATCTCGAATGGCTTGTATCTTAGGGGGGTCTGCTGATACACCCCCAGTGGATACGAAAAATCCTAGAAAAATAACCGATGGTGTTTTTTTTTTTTTTTCAACAATAACATGTTCATTACTATCAAATAGAGATTTCAAAACACAAACAAAACTCATGACCGGCAAAGAGGGTTGGATTTTTGAACAAAAGCTTGAGGCAAATATTAAAAAGGATTCATTAACAAGAACACTAGAGCAGACTGGCATGGGCTTTCAGAAGCTACTCAAAGAGCCGAAGTGTTGACAGCATTTTCAATTACGCAGCTGGGATTTCGATTTCGGCAGGCATCGACAAGCTCGGCCTTTGGTATTCATCTTCGTCCTTCGGTGGATGAATTGTAACGAGATCCGGAAGTGGTGTGGTTGGACCCTGCTTCCCCTTTGGATCCCAGTCCAGCATAATCTTCACCTTGATGCCAAGCACTCCTTGTCTCAGAAGAACATGTCTCACAGCTGAGTCAATGTATTCATTCACAAGCTGTCCTGAAGAAATCATGTATCCATCCTTGAACTTCATGGACTTGGCACGCTGCGCCCTAAGCTTTCCACTAACAATGACCTCACATCCTTTGGCACCACTCTCCATGATAAACCTCAAGACACCATAACACGCCCTTCAAACAGCTAGGCCTCCCAGAAGCTTGTAACGGAGTGATTCAGCCTGGGCAATAGCACAGAGCCCCCTATTGTTAACCTTCTCCGCATAAAGCTCAACGCTGTTCTCTGGGAACTTAATGTTGAACTCTTATCGATTTTGATGAAAACAAACACGTTAATTATTTTTTAAAAATATTAGTATATATTGTACTTAAGCTTTTCAGGATCAAGAAGGATGATCGTCGAGATAATTTTGACTCAAGATTGATGAAATCAAGCCAAGAAGATAAAGAAATGAAGTTGATCAAAGATTGCTGAAGAAAAGAACATCAAGTTCGAAAAGTCAACTTAAAGATGCCATTTTGCCTATAAAATTTTAGACCATCATGTAAGTGCCCAAGAAATTTATGGCTCATTTATCTGGAGAAAATTAAAATAATGATAATTAAGTTTATTTTATTTTTTTATTATTTTTATTTATTTTTCGGATGAATTAAGATTTTCGAAAATTTAAATTACAGAAATATTTTTTTTTTTTTGACGTGTTTTCTTCGATTCTTCAATATTTTGAAATTTTGATGAATTTAATTAAATAAACATATCGCTTCGATTTAAATCGATAAAATTTATTTTCAAAAATATATATATACTACTTATAATAAATAAATAAAAAAAATTATAAATAAATTAAATAATTACTTACAAAAATATATTACTTGAAATTTCATGAAATACTTTTGTGATCGATTTTGGATGCTTTCAACTCGTACAAAACTCGATATTTGAATTACTCGATATTTTAAATTCCACCAACATTTTTAAATTCCCACTTTTTTTTTACTCCTTAAAATCAGCCATAAAACATGGTAAGTGGCTGGTTTTTCCCCATTTAATTTATGAAAAGTTGTAATATTCAAATTACCAATTTACCCCTCATTTCATCTATAAATAAGGGGGATTTTGAGTTAATACATCTCTCTTTGGACAACTCAAATTTCCAAGCTCACTCTAATTCTTAGCTGAAAAATTCTCTCCTCAGTGCTCAAAGTTTTTTGTTCACAAACGTGGGGAGTCGATTCTAGGAGTTCTTGGATCATGGGAGGTGTTTTTAAATCGGGTATTTTCTATTTCTCTCCGAATCGATTTTTCTTAAAGATTTAACGAAATTTTTTGTACTACTGAAATTTGAGCTCCAAATAACTTGAAATTTTTACTACATCTTTCTGGAGCTTTTATTTTAATCTAATAATTTTCGTGGAATTTTTTGGTGAACAATTTTTTCTCTGGAAATTTTTATTTGTAATCTCGGTTTTTTAATTTTTTAAATCGTACAAAATTCAAATAATTTTAAAAATTTTTTAGTAGACTACTTAGGTAATACTGCACCTACAGAAAAAGTTTTAGATGTTTTTGCTAGTAGTCTTTTCTAGAAATTATTTGAAGTTTCTGTTTACTCGATTTTATATCGTATTGAAATATTTCATCGGTTTGATTTCTCTTTCCTTCTCTTTATATTTCACAGAACATTGAGAAAGATATTACTAAAATTTTCTTCCAGAAAGTTGAGTTGATTTCTTTGCATATAGAGCTCTCATTAAATCTTAAATTGAGTTAATTTATTTTCTTGTACGACCATAAAGGTCATCATCTCTTATTCTCGTTTTTGGTTTTGAGTCTCCCTGCGCGGAGAGGGGTTTTTTCTTACTTGTCCAAGTAAAAAAGAGGTGAGGTTGTTCCTTTCCCTCGGTAAAAAAAAAAAGGTCTAGAGATTTTGATTTGTGTCTTTGAACCGAAAGGCATAGGTTTCTCCTTGTATTAGGGCTTGAGCTTGGCCATAACAAGCTTGGATAGTGGAACCTGAAGGGGAACAAAGGGGAGTGGACTAGGCAAGAAAAATTAGCCGAACCACTATATATCGTGTGTCTTCTTTCACCTTTTTTTTATAATCATTTAGAGGCTGGTGTACTTGATTTTTTTTTAAAAGCTCAAAGTAAAATTTCAGTGATCAGATTTTGGACATAATAAATTAAGTTAATTCAAAATTTTTAATAATCTAAATTGTCCAAACTCTGTGAGATAATAAAATTGGTAGGTTAGTTAATTAAGTTTGGCTTACTCACCCCAAATTTAATTAATATACACAAGGATGCAAATAACTTATTATAGCAGTGGAACGGAATGGGTTTGTACATTAGGTAATTTAATTTACCTAATAGAAAACGCCCGACGATCAGAAATACTTTGATTTGTCATCCACTATAATTAAGTTTAGTTATCCAAATTTACATTCTGCATTATTTTATTTACTGCATCTACATTTACTTTCTTGTACTACTAACATTTATTTTTCTGTACCACTAACATTTACTTACTGCAAACTAACATTTTACTTACTGCAATACTACTATTTACTTTCTGGCATTTTTTTTTTTCTAATTTACTTTATGTATTTTTTTTCTTTTTGCACACTAATTTTTACCTCTCTGTATTTTTTTCTTCTGTCTTTTGTTATCTTTTTCTTTTTTGTGTACATATACATATACTAATATATATATATATATATATTAATATATATTAATATATATACTAATATATATACATATATTTATTTATATGTATACATATAATATTATTATTATTTAAAATAAAGAAACTCATATTCACACACTTCACATCTTATATATTGTAAATTAAATTTCTATAATATTTATACTTATAATAGTATAATTTATATATTATCTTAGATTTATATATTACTCTTACTTATTTTGGAAGGTGTTACTTTAAAATTGCTCAATTGCTCAAATTGCTTATACTGAAAAGAGTTTGCTTGAACACTCTTGCTTGAACGCTCTTGCTTAAGAATAATAAAGCCTCACAATATTAAGTAGCTTTAAAAGTACTTAGTTTTTTTTTTTAACATATATATTAACCAATTTTTAAAATTATAATTACACCCAATTCACCCCCCTCTTGGGTGTGCAAGTGGACCAACAACTGGTATCAGAGCCATACACTACGTGTCCGATTGCAATCGAGGCGCCGGTGGTGACACCGGTATTGCAGTGTTCGCCCGGGGCTAGAAAGAGCTAGCGCAAAGCCAGCCGGCGTGGGCGCTGGGACTGCGGAGCGTGGTGGATTGTTACGATCCAATTGCAAGATATGAGACTTGAGTCCCACATTGGAAGTATGGGATTCTAATGTGGGGTTTATATAAACTTTGGGCTCTCCACTCCCATGAGCTAGCTTTTGGGGCGTGGTTCTCCCAAAGTTCATATCACTTAAACCGTTTATGCACGACAGACATCAGTTCCCTGATCCTTCTGCCCTTCTCACCGAGTACGTTCTGAGTCCAGGTTGCTCTAATGATGATCTCAGTTCTCATGGGAGTAACCCTAACCTCCACACCGGAGTATCCATCCTCCGCGAGTTCTCGAGTCAAAACCTCGTTCAGCTTAGCGAAAAAAACCCCAACTGCCACGAACTTTCGCTTCTTGCTCATCTGGGTTGCCATGATTATTAGATCGAGAAGGATGGAGGTGGTGATTCCCTATAACCGATGGTGTTATGAACATGTATTTCTTCAGATTCGCAAAGAGCTTTTCACGATGGAGAATGGTGAGGACTTGCCACAAGTGGTCTACGTGATCACTTCGGGAACGACTATAAATTAGAATGTCATCAAAATAGACAACAAGAAAGTTTCCAATGAATGGTTGAAGCACTTGTGTCATTACTCGCATAAAGGTGCTAGGTGCATTAGATAGGCTGAAGGGTATGACTAACCATCCGTAAAGATCGTCTTTTGTTTTAAACGTGGTCTTCCATTCGTCTCCTCGAATTTGAATCTGGTGATAGCCACTTCGCAAATCAATTTTTGAGAATATCACAGCTCCATCCATTAAATCAAGCAAGTCACCCAATCGAGGGATCAAAAAACGATATTTGATCGTGATTTTATTGATGGCTCGAGAATCTATACACATGCACCAACTACCATCTTTCTTAGAGGTAAGAAGAGCGTGTACCGCACAAGGAGACACTCTCTCAAATAAATCCCTTCTTAAGCAAGTCTTGGACTTATCGTTGAAACTTAGCATATTCAGTTGGGTTTATTCTATGGTGTGGTAAGTTGGGTAAAAATGACCCTAATATTAGGTCAATTGCATGTTGAATAATTCGTAAAGGTGGAAGCTGGTCTGGGAGTTCCTTAGAAGACAAGTCCTGGAATTCGATCAATAATGGCTTAACTTCGGTGGGGATATCACTAGCATTTTTCGTAACACGAAGTATCACAATTGCATAAATATGGGCTCCACTACAACTTTCGTGCTCGAGCTGACGGGGAGAAATCAGGTGTAGACTTTTCTTCTTCTTTACTTGGGGTACAGAGTCCTTTAACCCTCTATTATTGTCATCGCGTGGTTGGGCAGGATTGAGTACGATTTTCTTGCGGCCTTGCCTTCAAACTTAAAGACATAGGTGTTCGATCTGCCGAAAGGGGTGACATCTCGACCATATAGCCATGGTCTGCCTAATAGAATATGGGCTGCGTCCATGGGGATAACGTCGCACCACACATGATCAGAGTATGTACCAATATGAATTGGTACTTTACATCGTTGAGTTACAGCTAAAGAGATTTTGTCTACCCAAGAGGGCTGCAGTGAGGCCTATCCTAGTAAAAGCGGTTGCTGAGATGATGTTCATGCAACTTCCGCTATCAATGATGAGCTTATACGACTTCTATTCGCATTTAACGTACATCTGAAAAATAAATGTGTGTTTCCAATCTGATTCTGTGCGAGCAGTAGCTAGTACACATCTCATGACTACCAAAGTTTGCTCTTCTAGAGTCATTTCGGCATCACTCGCGCCTTCATTAGGGTCAGGAATAATGGTGTTTTCACCGTCGTCCGCGGCTTCTTCCTCAATCATAACATCAATAATTAAACTCCCCTTGGGGCAAGAGTAATACTCAGTCTTGCCACATGTAAAGCAAGTCACATGTGCAGTTTTGGAACTTGAAGTCATAACAATGCACCTTTTATGTTTGAGGTACTTAATTGGCCCCCTTGGTGAGGAATAGTATTGTTTTGAAATACGATTCACCTAGATGTATCTCTAGAAGAGATGGGAGGTTTTCAAAATTGCAGTGTTTTTAAATACTGTTCTAATTGTAACGCAAGTTGGAAAGCCTCTTCTATGGTGAAGACATCACGGGTAAGCATCCCTCGTCGAATATCTGGGCAAAGACCAGCCCTAAATCGGGCAATAGTCCAGCTCGGGTCTTCGATGAGATCACAACGAATTTTTAGTTCATCGAATCGATTCATATAATCTATGACATAACAACTTTCTCGTTTAAGAGTTGAGTGCGAGAAGTTAAAGGGAGATATTTTAATTTTAACATTTCTTTCATTTTATCCTAAGACTTAGCTAAAAGTTGACCCATTCTCTGTAGTTACCTCTCATGATTAATCCAAAATATTTTGGCATGTCCTATGAGTTTCATGCAAGCGAACGTAACTTGTCGCTCATCTGATATAGATACCCGTCTAAAATAAAGATTCATATCAGTAAGCCAATCCATGAATACCTTTGGGTCCGTGCGACTGTCACTGGTGGGGAGATCAATTTTTACTCTTCGGGTGATGTTATCTTCATACGAAGGTCACCGATAGCGGCCTGCCCCGTAATTGTTCCTGTGAGTTTCATGCAAGCGAACCTAACTTCTCGCTCATCTGATATAGATACCCATCTAAAGTAAAGATTCATGTCAGTAAGCCAATCCATGAATACCTTTGGGTCCATGCGACTGTCACAAGTGGGGAGATCAATTTTTACTCTTTGGGTGATGTTATCTACATACGAACGTCACTGATAGCGGCCCGCCCCGTAATCGTTCCTATGTGGTAAAGGGTGGTCATAGTAGGGGTCCCTAAGTGCCTGATGTTACGGCATTGGGACACATAGTTGTCTTGCGAGGTAGGGATCACGTCCCCACATATATGGGTCATTATATCGGTATAATCCAATATGAGGTTCATACCTAGGTGGTAGGTTGCCCATTTGACGATTTTCAGATCTTTAAAAATTAATACGACACTTATTTTTCAAATGCGAGAATAAGTGGTTATCTTCATCAACACTACTGATTGGACCCTATGCTTAGTTGAAGCATTTACCTGCACATGAGTTCCTTCTTCTAGACCTATTTCATCGATGTTGGCTTCTGTTTGGCTTAACGAGGATTGTTGCACCGTAATGGTGGCTTTGATAGCACTCACTCGCTCCTGTTACTCTTCAGGTTGCTCTTTTATTTCTAAAAAAAATGCGTCACGTTCTTGTTCGGTCAACCTACCTTGATAAGATAGCCCACTTCGAGTCAACATGGTCAAGGTCAAAAGATATATATATTTTATTTTATATTTATTTGTTATTACTATTTTTTTAGCTTAAATATTCAATAAAACTTAAATGATGATTTCTATTAACAAGATCGTTTATGACTTAAAAGTCGTAAATATCCTGCTCTGATACCAAATGTGATGCAGATACGATATGCGAATAGTCGTATAATATACATAGAGTGCTCGCCTTGTGGATGTATGCAATTTGATCTCCTTGCAGAATTTCGAGATAATTAACCCACGTTTGATAAAATCAAAGATGATTCTACAGTTAATTTGATAAATTTTGTAGTGATATGTCATAGTAGATCACATGTGCAAGAATACTACACCTGCGAAAATAAAGTTCAAAAGAGTTTAACAAATGTAAGAAAATGTACACAAGATGGTCTATCAAATAAATGTAATCAATTTAACAAAGAAATTTGAGCATGACATTCCAAACAACACAGAATATAATACGAATATCTGATAAGTGACATGAGGATATATAGTTTATTCGTACAATCACGATTAAACATAAAGTCGGGACTATAAAATAAAAAAAAAAACATAGCACAAGAAACGGGTTTCAGCACAATACAGGGACAAACTAAGATGGTGGCTGGTCGGGCGCGGGACGCGGGCCTGATCCGCGGGCCAGGGACGCAGGCCTGATCCGCGGGGGATGGGCTGCGCGCAGGCCGCGATTGCGAACGCGGTCAGACTCGCCCGGGTTGGCACTAGTCATCGAGCCTGCGCCTCTACTCCCCTTTTTATCATTTTTTTTTCTCTTTTTTATCATTTTTTATCATTTGTTTCTCTTTTTTTCTCTTTTTTTTTGACATACAAAATGAAATAATTTTATATAATATATGAAAACACAATTAGCATTCCACTCAAGGATCTTGATTAATACTTGTGTTTACGTTAACACGAACAATGCTGAGGATGCCCTGCATCAGAAAGGGTAAGAGTTGTCCTAGGTGAGAATCCTTCAATACCCTAGTTTTTTTTTAGTGAAAAAAACTTTGCCCATTTGCTATGCCTGTGATTGTCACCAACTCTATCCAGTCAGAACTTGACGCTGCTCGATGAAGACGTGCACTAATTACAAATTTTGCGCAAGAAATGTTGTGCGATTTCCCCTGTTTGCACAAGCAGGGTCCATGAGTAGCCTGCGCACACCCACTCAACGCTGCGACCAGCCCTCGCGCGAGTAGACGCTTTGCCTCTCCACAACCTACTCTATCTGCCTCATCGGCTCTTCCGCAATCCTTGCTGCCTAGCTCGATTGGATCTATGCCTTCCCTGTTCTCCTATGAGTAGTCATGCCAGCCCCCACTTACAACCTTCGACTTAAGCCATCTGCTCCCTACCAACAAGGGATAGAACTCTACTAAGGAGGAATTACTCTAAGTATTCACATTTCATCAGCTTAGGTGTAGTCTCTTTCAACTCAATTAATTACTATTTAATTATTTCAATAAGGATTATCTGTTCGACTGTATTAATCGATCAACTCTGAATCGAGAGATCCAAGGTTATATTGTGAGATTTAATTACTGCAAGATTTATTTGTGAGATAATCATCTTTATCTTCTGAGACCTTGGATCTGAGATAGTGAACTTAAATTCACAAGCTCTAATCTAATTGAAAAATTCTTATTTATCATGATCTAATTTAATTTTAATTTTAAAATAATTAATTTATGAATTTAAAAAAATCTTACTTATCATATTATTATATTTTAAAAAATATTTGAGTTTAATCAAAATAATTTATTATTTATATTACTGATTTAAATCTTAAAAATATATTTTCATTTTTGTCCTGCATCAAGAAGGAATATCTGGAATTGATCAGTTCTTTTAATATGAATTGTTCAGATAAATATCATCAAAGCATGCCTGGTGATGCATGACACAAGAGAAGATCCTCTACCTCTTCCACAGCAACACTACTTCCCAATTATCCAGAGCCCCAGAACCTGAATCTGGAAATAAGCACCATTTAGGTGGTGCATTTTCTTAAGTTACGTACCTCAAAAAGCTAAGAATCTCAAGCAAAAAAATGGCTAAGAATCAAAGAGATTGTCAAGCAATCTGAAAGCTAACATCATTTCAATGTCCTTAAAAAACTGCAAGTCTTGCCTAATAAATGTCCATATGTAGAGAAATCTTGCAACAATGACATCGTTTTTTTTTTTGTTCTCTTAGCTTTATCAAGTAAGATTACCTTGTCCCAACAATCTCGAGAGAGTTGCAGGTATGAATGGCCAGAGCATCTGGATCTGTTTTGACTTTTATCATTGAAGGCCGTATGCAAATGGTTCTTGCAGGTAACTACAGATATGAGTGGAAACCAATAAGGCTCCTAGGTAAAAGACTGTACCAACAGTAAAAGATATCCGTATCTAAGAACCATCTGAGCCATTTATGTATTAACGCAAATCAATAATTAGGGAGTCCATTTAGTGGTCATTCCATTTAAAATATCATTAACTAACTACTACTATCTTTTAGTTGTCAGAAGCATCTGTCAATCTTTTGGTAAAGAAAGGCTTTAACAATGATCACAAATGATGCTACTAAATAACAAAATGGTTGCAAAAATAATGGAGTTTTTGTAGTAGTAGAGTCACACAAAAAGAATGGAATGGAAGCAAAGATAATATGATGAAAGTAATCCGCAGCAGTCATACATAGGGCTTGTTTGGTTAGAGGATAAATTTGGGTAAGGAAAGAGAAAATATTTTATTTTATAGAGTTGATGAGAAAAAAAAATTTATTTTAATATTGGGAGGTGTGTTGGATGTGAAATAAAGTTGATTTTAAAGTTGAATTTGTGTTGAATCTGAAATAAAGTTCATTTTTAAAGTTGAAATTTGTGTTGGATGTGAAATAAAGTTATTAAAATTTATAATAAATTTAAAATATTATTATTATATTTTTTGGCCCATTTTTGGGGCTTTGCCAAATATGCCAATAATATCTTAAATGATGGTGCATGTCAAGGATTAAGAAACTGGCGAAGAGAATGCAAAGACAAAACAAGAGATAAAAAGAGTTTGACAGACTCAAACATGGAATGTAAACAAAGAAAACAGCAGGCCACAGCAAAATCTTCTTAACTTACAATAACCTAATGCTCCATCAACTTATAGCGATTATATGTCTTGTTGAAAAATATAATTTCTGAATGACCGTGTGGCAAAAATCAAAATATAGTTTTTATTTAAATATTGAAATAGTATTCTAGTTGCGGGCACTAGCTTGTCAAACTATGAACTTTTGATTTAGTAGACCAAAGGAATTTGATCAAAAGAGTGTGGTAGGCATTGAAACAAATTTCACGCCAAGAATGATGGTATAGCTACTCGTGTAGGGACTGCTTGTGGCAACTCAAATTTGTTTGGTCCCGAGAGCATTTTGGTCATGTTCAAGACCAAAATGGTACTTAAATAATAATAATAAAGTCTTTTCACATTCTACACAAACTCCAATATAAAAAAATTTTATTCACATCCTCAACCACTTTCAATAAAACTATAACTTTATTTCACATCTTATATAAATTTTAGTATAAATAATTAACTTATTTTTAAAGTTAACTGATGAATTGAAATTAATGTAAGATATGAAATAAAATGAATTTTTTTATATTAAAAGTTATACAAGATGTAATACATTATTATTATTATTTTTTAATCAAGTACCATTTTGGCCTTGGGCATGACCAAAATAATTTAGGGATCAAACAGGCCACAATTTACCTATTATGATTGGACTACACTAACATTCTACTTAGAGTCATTTATCTTTTCATTCTACTTAGAATCATTTATCTTTTCATTCTACTTAGAATCATCCCAGATCATTTGAGAAATTGTCAGGGGACATCCCTGATACATTGAAGGATAACTCGAAGCAAGAAGACATCTTGGGAGATCAAGAAGAAACCTCAAATGCCCTCGTGAAGGTATAGAAGGAACCTCGAATGGCACTAGGAAAGAAGATCCGACATGACGCAGATGATTTCAGGTTCACACCACATTCGTGAAAGCTAAAACATGCCAAGAATAAGTCTAACTCAAGCCATGTTTGTGAGAGTTGCAAAGAAATACCACATGAGTAAAAACCGAGTGTCGACCTCATGCAAGCAGAAGTTACAGAAGACAATTCCCAGGCACTGAAGGAGGACAAATGCGGTGCAAAAATAGGCTATAAAATAGTCGTAAAGTTGTATCTTGAGAAGGATGTAATTAAAAAAATGGACATGACGCAGATGATTTCAGGTTCACACCACATTCGTGTGAAGCTAAAACATGCCAAAGAATAAGTCTAACTTCAAGCCATGTTTGTGAGAGTTGCCAAAGAAATACCCATGAGTAAAAACAACAGAGAGTTTGTCCGACCCTCATGCAAGTCAGAGTTACAAGAAGACAATTCCCAGCACTGAAGGAGGACAAATGCGGTGCAAAAATAGGCTATAAAATAGTCGTAAAGTTGTATCTTGAGAAGGATGTAATTAAAAAAATGGACAAATGGAATGCAGATCCAAACCAATGTAAATCCAACCCATTATTTTGCCTCATATACAAAGGAAAGTGCCTGTAGTGAAAACCCTAAGTGAAAATAGGGTTGAGGATATGAAAAAATGTTAGCCAAGTGTAGTTTACCAGGCCAACCAAGGAGCTTGTCTCAGGATTTTGAGGTTTCACATCCACCTTTCATCTTCTCCTACCTCCACTTCTCCACTTTATCCAATCTCTTTCTTCCCATTATGGGTTTTGCCACTTTCATTGTCATTGCATTGGACGACAAATCATATCCAATGTGAGATTCAACGATGTATGCTTTTGCGGATAGGATGCTTCTTTCTAACTAATAAGACTCGTGCAAGAGTAAATCGGAACTTGGAATCTTGGACAAGCACTTTATAAGTGGAGACTCAGACTAATAAGAAGCAGGACATTGTACATGCCATATATATATTCGATAATCCCAAGGAAAGAAAATAGCAACTTTGTGAGACGAGATGGGATAATAGTCCTACAATGTGAGCGCTTCAAATACCTTTGGTATTATTATCCATAATCATGAAAGTATAGAGGAGAATTTTAATCAAAGAATCAAGACATCATGTTTAAAATAGATGTCTAACAGGAGTTCTATGCAACAGAAAAATTCCTAATAACTTGAAAAAAAAATATTTTATAAGATTGCTATATAACAATTATATAGGAGTAAATGACAATCAATTAAAAGGTAAAATATCCAGAAAATTAGTTTAGCTGAGATGCGAATACTAAGATCTCTCTACATTGCATTACAAATGATTGTATTGAAAAGAGAGCATGAGACTTGCAAAGGGTAAGAGGTCAGAGGGGCATTTAAGGTGGTTCTGTTATCCATCATTGATTTATAAAGACTTGTGTTGTAAATATTAAGGGATCAAAGTCACAATAGTAAAAAAAAGGAATGGAATAGTAAAAATGATTTAGGATATAGTCATTAGACAATAACCTTGAATCACTGATGCGACAAAGAATGCTGGTTTACAAACAACTCAATGGATAGAAATGCATATGGCGAGCCCAACTAGGTTGGGAATGTTTCTTTGGCCAACATAGCTGCTCAACATCGATGTTTTTAACTGGTTATATTAAACAAAGAGTTGTGAAAGAAGGTCCATACTTTTACATGGATTAAGTTAAAATTCTCATCGAAAGCTTAAGACAATTTATTTTCTATATTACGATCAAAAGATATAAAAGATTGTCAACTGAGCATAAAAATGATTACTCGAAAATATAAAAATTTCATCATCTTTTTTATACCACCATTTGGGTCAAATTTAAGGATTTCATCCCTAGCAACTACAAACTACTACTTAGAAATAATGCACCCTTAAATGCATTAGGAGAAAAAAGAATTTGCTTTCCACACATACCAAAAAAACATCATGTTGTCCAAAATATCTAACTATCAAATATTCAAAGGGCTATACATCTGCACTTATCATAGTAAATGACCTGGTTCCGTGACAAGCAACTCAACAACAAAATCATTTCCATGGAAAATGTGTACCTGTTTATTTATAAGAAGAGTTCCTTTTACGGCATAGCCGTTGTTGAACATACGAAACTGGACAAGCAATGGCTGTGCAGTAAAGAAAATAAGTGTGCATATAAATTGTAGATGATGGTCTGTGAAAACATCAACATAAAAACAATAACAGTAGTTGCTATGTGTACCGGCTGTTCAATCAAAGACTTGAAGGTTGAAGTTATATCCAAACCGTTGAATCCATGGAAAGTTTTCTGATCGCAACATTATGATAAAAAAAATGAATGAACGCACTAGATGGAGATCCAAAAACTGAATAATGGAAGCATAACGTTGGAATGTAGGAAACCATAAACAGTAAATTGGAAGCTTAGATTATTTTTTTAATAAATTTAAAGTCCACACATTGGAAGACAGTTTAGAAGATGAACAATCAAGGTCAAATTTCTTTAAAATTCTTAATGTCTATTTATGTTTATATAGGCATAACCATGTGCATAACCATGTGCTTAAATGAGGAATCACTGAGGGGGCATTTTCTTCTCATGAAGCATGCTCAACACTAACTCTATACAACAACAACAACCAAGCCTTAATCCCACTAGGTGAGGTCGGTTATATGAATCATTTGTTTTCATTATCCTCATCTAAGTCTAAGTGAGTAAGATCACTCCTTATAGATTTTTGTCATATCTTCTTTGATCTCCCTCTTCCTTTTTGTACATGAACAAAACTCAATGAACTTTTTGTTTCTACTATAATCTATCAAATAATAAATCCTCATTTAGCACTAAGTATGCAAGACCATTTCTTATAGTTTCTTGTTATATCTTTTTTGATCTTTCTCTTTTTCTTTTTACATTGACCGGATTCAATAACTTAACTCTTCTTATTAAAACTTCTATTAACTTATAATATATATATATTCCAACCATCAAAGCTGACTCTCTCTAAGCTTATCCTCAATCAAACTAATAAGAGAAAAATAAAAGGTGATATTTTTTCATAAAAAATAAAACAATGCTTGTAATATTGATATCGTAGCCCTTCTTATAGTCCAAACATCGATTAAAGGCGTATACTAAATATTTTAAAAAAACTATCATCCCCTTTTAATACTAAAAAATCAAATTCATCTTTCGAATTATCCGAAATCTCATCATTCTCCTAGCTTCAAAAGAGTTCAACTCTATAGAGTCGGCGAGCTAATATGACTTAAGATGGTTTGGACTTAACACTTCCAATTCTTTGTCTGTGGCCCAAGTGTCATCAAACCAGCCCTTTGTTGAAAAGCTTCTAGTCAATAATTAAACAAGCCCAAATGTGCCTAGGCTAGGTACTATCTTCAACTAAAATAAGGCTAATATTTAAATTATCAGACCATTCAAGTAAATTTACCTTGAGACTAATTTTGGTAGGACAAAAATAAATTCAACAGTTCGCAAGAAAATAAAAAATGCAATTGAACTTTAAATTCAATGTTCAAGGTAGATCATTTCGGTAAGAAAATTACAATCTCAATTAGACAAATAAACTTCATCAAACTCACAATTCCATCTATATAACATCTCATGCCAGAACAGGAACATGACAAGTTGATTTGTTATGCTTTACTTCTCCAGCAGTGAAAGTTTTCCTTGTTCAAAAGCTAAAGGTAATCTCTCTTGGAAAACATGAGCTATCTCTATCCTATATCGGACAATATTATAGGAGTTAGAATTACTTCATCATTCTTAAATATGTGATTCTCAGCACACAACTTTTCAGACTTAGTTGGGGAAAGCTTTTCCTCTTGATAAATCTACTCAATATACACTTGTTCATACTCAGAAAACTTGAGCTCATGTAATCCTTGGATTATTTACTTTATCAACAGTAATTTTAATATATTCAATAATTCTTGCTTGTCCAACCTCTTTGTCGTTTCATTTTCCCTTCACCCGGCAAAAAATATGTATGTTTTCAACACGAAGTGAATGATACAGAAAAAATAGTTCAGTAAAATCAAAGCATGCAAGGAAAACTTACACAGCTCTCTTCAATTTTCATTTTTGTTTTCAGTGTTAAATTAAGAAGCATCATGGAGCTCTAATATATCCTGTCTCATTCAACTTGTTGGAATCCGTAACAATTATCTCATACAAATATTAATCCTCAGTCGTGAAAATTTCTACCAACATGGGAATTTCATTTCTCAAGTTCCTAGACTCATACAACATTCTTCAGGCTCTCATCTATAAGGTTTAAGCATGTGTCAAGAACCAGATTCGAACCGGTGATGTAAGGATTTTCAGTTCTTGCTCTACAAATTGAGCTAAGCTCTAGACAGTAAAAATGCTTAGTAGTGGAAAGAAGATGTATAAGAAAAGATTAAAAAAAAATTGTTATAAAGATTAACATAAATGCAAAGGCAAATAGAATTTAAAGAAGTATAAAGTTACTCAATAAGAATCCAAGAAAATAATTTATAATTCAAATAATATGACTTCTAAGGATCTATATAGAAAGTTGGATACTAAAGAAAGAGAAAGACACTTATAAGCTTGTCAGGGTAATTGATAAGAAAACTAACAACCTAACAAAAATAAAATGCATTAAAGATAATAAAAAAGTACTTTTTTAAGAAAAAATATATTCAACATAGATGAATTACTTTGAAAAACTTTTCAATAACAGTTGTTATAATATAATTGATCTTACTGAATTTAGCGTTTAAAAAGAAGATAAAAATTACTCTTACATCCAGCGTATTAATAAAGCTGAAGTTTAGGGGGCTTACAAAGGATAAAGTGTAAAAAAGCAATAGGATCAGATAATATTCTAATAAATATTTAAAAATATATAGGAGATGGAGATAAATAAAAGCTATTTAAAATCTAACAAAATATCAACTATTTTAATAAAAGTCCTCCTAAATGCCTCCAATAATTGATCAATAAAGGGATCAATTGCAGTTTTGGGCTTTAATCCAGTGGATTAAATCCCAAAAATGCAATTGATCAATTTATTGATCACTAACTCAGTTATTGGGGCTGTATAGGTTTTTTTCAAATAAGTAAATAATAAATTTCTTCTTTGAGATAAAGACAATCTAGACCAATCCAGACCGCATAAAAAGGCCTTGTCATCCTATGATTTATGCTGTCATGCAGCCTGATATTTTATTGGGACTAAAAGAACACATCAAACCTCCATGTCTTTTAAATCTAGACAA
Source organism: Apostasia shenzhenica (assembly GCA_002786265.1). Lineage (NCBI taxonomy): Eukaryota > Viridiplantae > Streptophyta > Magnoliopsida > Asparagales > Orchidaceae > Apostasia > Apostasia shenzhenica. Next base: position 1,243,286 of record KZ451908.1, on the reverse strand, counting down.
CGGCCCTTAGAAATATTCTTAGGGTACTTCAAAGCTAGATCTTCCGATATGAACCCCGTCCCATCAGTATGAACCATGGATTCACCATCTTCATCGTAAATGATGCGCCCTTCTTCATCCTACGATATGGTATATGGGATGATGATAAATATAAGTGATCAACCAGAACTAAAGCAAAAGGCAAGTATGCCTGATAAGGTGAACATTATAACCAGTAGAGTTAAGAGAAAACACATGGGCCTACCTTACATGGTATGTCTTCAGTCACATTGATATTAACAGACGCAAGGTCAGCATCCAACTTTATAGTTTTGGACAAAATCAGAGAAAACCTGCACCAGTTTCTAATAGTAGTATCAGAAAAGGCCCAGCAAAGAATAACTGATTGAATGCAAAGAATTTCCACCAAAACGTGTTATAAAAATATAGTTAAATTGGATAAATCAAAGCCTGTAACTGTAGAAAAAATTCTACAAGCTGCTTACCTGGCAATGTATTTAGCTATTGTAGAAACTGTATGTATGTGCATAAACATGCAGCGTGCTTCATTTATTGCTTTATTGAATAGTATGTAAGGTTTCATCTCATCCATGGCCCAACAAGATTCGGTGCGGACGAAATGACACTTAACAGGTGAAGTCATAGGGTTTTTCTTCTTTTCTTCTTTACCGCCATCTTTGAAAACTTGAAGGAGAAAGTAAGCTAGGTGAGTATCAAAAGGCTTTATGCAGAAAAAACAAAATAAGAAAAGGAACTGGATGAATATGATTTCATGAAAAAGCAATAAGCATCATCAAGAATTCTCAGAAAAGGTCATTGATAGTTAACAAGCAAAAAGGTTTGGACCAAAATTTTCCAAAGCTACTTCGCATTATATAAAATATCCATTTGTTGTCATGTTTAAACTTTTATTTCTTATTGATGGAGTTCAACTCCACAAATGATTAAGATGGTGAACTATGGAATAATGATCAAAGTTGGAATACTGAACACGTAATTGGTGCATGATGCCTAGCACATTTAGCTGGATGGTTGCAGATCCATTGTAGTCTAACAAAACAAATTTCGAACAAAAGGACTGGAACTCGCTCATAGGAAAGGAGAGAAAATCAAAGAAATGCATTTGGTGTGGGTTCCCTCAATCTATTGTTCAAGCATTATATCTTGCACGCTAGTTGGGATTGTTTGGTGGGAAGAATAGGGTGTGAAAAAAAAATTTCAGAGATTTGATTGTTTAAAAGGAAAAAAAGTGAAAAGAAATGATATGATGTTATTACAATAACAACCAAGCCTTACTACCACTAGGCGGGTCGGTTACAGGAATCTTTTGTTTTCATTGCACTCAACAAAATACCGCCTTATTTAGCTCATTACTGGAGAAATAACCTAACCATGCTTGTAACATTCCTTATAATTTTCATATCCTTTTTGATCTTCCTCTGTCTCCTTTTACATGGGCAAAATCTAATAACTTAACTTTTCTTACTAAAGTTTTTATTAACCTATGATTTATGTCCAAATAATTTAAGATGACTTTATTTGAGTTGGTTGTCGACTGCCTAACACAACCCTTCGCATTTCTCATCTGGGACTTGAGACCTGGCAACGACTCGTTGAAAAATTAAGCCAAGTGCGGCTAAACCAGGAAGGAATTTTTCATTTAGTTGGTATGCAAGATTAAGGAAAAAGGAATCATGCAAAACCTGAATTCTGATACCAGATCAATTTCAATTCCAGGTAGATTTGTTACCGAGTCAAACATTAATTGACAATTAGCCAATTTGCGAGTTGATTCAAATTATGTTGCTTGCTTGTGTATACATATATACGCATCAGATGAGCAGAAAATGTTAGTGTATACATATGCATATGCCAAAATTGATTCACTTGAACCGAGTTATCCTTGAGTAACAACCCACAAGCAATCAAGTAAGCTTTGAGGCCCAAACATAATGACAGAACTACATCTAGGTTTTGTCCAAGAAAAACTGAAAGAACCATGTCTTACCAATTATAAACAAATAGCATTTCATTGGAAAATATGGATAGAGAGACACATCAGCATAAAAGCTCAAATCCATTTGTAAAGGCTGCCATTCAGTAAATCAAAATCAACAGCAGCAGCAGCCTCTTCAAGTGGGGACTGGACACAATACTCCTCTTTGAATTGATAAAATTTCCACCGAGAATAAGAGTAAACCCGCTACGAAACCCCCACAATCTTAAACTATAAAAAAGAGCTAATTAAAATAGCAAACAACATGGAGTCACTCAAATTTTGGGAGAAACACTTGTAAGCCCAATTGTAAGTCATTGTAATGCAAAATTTATTCAAATTTGGGTTCAAATTGAAAAAAAGAACATTAGAGCAAACACACCCATCACTTAAACTAATCCATGGATTTAATTCATGTTGTTGACAGTATTGAGAAAGGCAGTTGAGAGCATAAAAGGGGTGAATAATGCATGGGTCCATCAGGTCTAGCACTCCCTTTCTCATATGTCAATGTTCAGCCTTCTTTCCCCCACTCCCTCATCCTCTACTACCCCACATACGTCCATGTCCCGCACCTAAAATGCACCACAAGAGACATGCAGATGACGATCCATATCATGATTATTATAAAAGAAATGAATAAAAGAACATCTAAAACACAATCCTGAAGAAAACTTACCAAAGAAACGATAAAGACGCAAACCCACAGCTATACCATCTTCTGCAATCTTATGGTAAATTGGGCTATATCGGTCATAATTGTGCATTGGTTTATTCAGCTTGTCTTCAGCAAACTTCACCAATAATACATTATCATCGCCCAAGACCCGTTGAAGATGAGTCCATGTGCTTTGGAGATAGGGTCCCTAGATATATCCCCCTATCTTTCAATCTTTACTTCACAAATGGACACATAAACATAACAAGTACTTATTGTTTAGAACAGCCGGGAAACTTGAACAAGGCAATATAGATACTTTCACTGTTGTTCATACAAGGAGATGGGGAATGTTATGTTTCTGAAACAGTTGGTGGCATAAAGAAAGAAAATATAATGCTAAGTTAAGACATGTCAGAAAGCTACAAATCTTAAATTCAACCAAACAATTAATCCTCTTAGAGATCATTAATGCTTAGCTAAAGGAAATAAGGCTTGAACCATGAATCTAATTTCTTGATAATTATTCCAAATTAACATTTGCAACAAAATAATTAAAGCTAGGTCAAATGACTATAGCACATCCACGTTCCCAATTGCCCATAGTGCTACAGTAAAACCAAGCAATGCATAACGATCAAGGAGAACATAAGCATCAAGCCATCACCAACTACAGAATAATTGGTCTAGTGTTTGGATAAATGTATAGCACTCAGCAAGTTTCACCTTAACTTCATAAAAAGCTCAGTAAAGCATAGTTTGAGGCAAATTTTCATTTGCTTGCTTTGCACAGTGAGCCAACAGAATGGAAAAAAAATAACACCATGAATTTCAAAACATAGCTGGAACAAGTGAAGATTTTTCAAGCATAAGAATCTCAGTAAATATGAGAAATAGGATCAGATTTATGCCCACAAGAAACCAATTGAAGTTCACCTCAGATTTGATAGAGTTCAGAAATATGAAATAACAAGAGAAATCATAAATTGCATGAACTGAAAAAGCCCTTAACCAAAATGAATCTCAAGACTCAATATATATCCAACTCCAACTACAGCTAAACTGACACAACCTACGTTGAATCCGGTCAACCAAAGAGCACTGTCACAGCCACTTGCAGTTCCAACGTCAAATCCACAACCACCTGCCCGAAATCGTCAAAGAAGAATAATACCCTATGTTTCTTCTCAATCAAGTGGGAAAATCACTCACTTCATCATCATCAGCTACCTCCCTCAAGCAACATGCTTGAGGCATTTATAGAAGAGGCATGACATCACACCGTACTTGATCAGAATAGGACCCTAATTGTATGGAAACTAAGCAGTGATGGCTAATAAGAGTGGTAGAACTATCCTCTAAAATGACCTTGTACAGACGTGGCTGCGTCTCAGCAATAAGGGCCAAGTGATCCAAAGTATGTAAGGCAACCAAATTGTTTTTGCTCTGATTACTTAAGACCAACATGCAAGCCTTCTTGCCAACATTGTATGTAAGGCAACCAAATTGTTTTTGTTCTGATTACTTAAGGCCAACATGCAAGCCTTCTTGCCAACCTTGTAATAAGGTGAAATAGAGGTGGACTAAGATCTAAGAAGACAGCTCTCACTGTCTCATCAATAGATAACTGAAGATGGTCAATGGTCATCTATAGATCGAGATGGTTTTAAAGGACGTTGTGGGCTATTCTTGACCAACAGGTTTTAATCATGTCAACATGACTGCTAATCTCTTCAAATTGCTCATGCATTTTAAGGATCACCTTATATTATTGAAGATCAGCACATACTTTTTGTTATGACTGCCATTCATATTTAAAAGCACAATCTAACCTTCTAGGATCTACATAAGTACTGCATATACCTACAGGACTTACTGTAAAATGAATAAAGATCACTATAAACCATTTTTTAAATTTTTTTACAATACAAAATAAAAGTCTAAAATGACTAAGTAAGATGACATAAACAAAGATCATGTATTACCAAAAAATAATCCTATGGTAAACTATATGGGAGCTAAGCAGCTCAAAGAGAAGTGAAGTTTTCCTTTAAAAATATGGTTCCATTTCCATATAACATTGCATTATGAAAATGTTTACATGAGTAAAAAGAGCATAATAGTAGCAAAATCTAATCCCCATCTTTTGGTATGCGCCAAAATCCTTGAAAAATTGAGAATCGAACCCAAATCAAACAATTCAGTTTGATTCAAATTTGGATGTGTTTGGTTCTAATTTGGGCGAATTTGATTTTGGTTCTAAAGTTTTCGAAACCGGATGATTCAAGTCAGTTCTTGATTCTAGGATGTTCGAACAAAAACTAACCCAAATAATCGATTTAATAATTAATGACTATTAAATAAAAACATTTTTCATGATTTATTTATCTTATTATATTTGTATTATAATATAACTAAAAATTTAAGCATAACTATATATATGATAAATATTTTATACAATTTTTTCTTGGAATCGTATCATGAAGATGGTCATAATTTAGAATGTTTAAATTTTTTCGTATATAATTTGAAGTCTAGAATTACACACCTTAATTTTATGTCAAACAACAACTAAAATCGGACTCAAACTAAATCTGAACTGAATTTTCTCAATTTAGTTCCGGTTCAGGTCCAAAGGATCTCAATCGGTTCCAAAAATGTTAACCAACTTCTACATGTAAAGGTTTAAGTCCAACTTTTGCATAGAACGAACTTGAACCAAATCGAACCAAGTTCCATCCTTACCTATCTTGTATTTTCACATCAATATTTCTTAGGTTCCTCTTTATAGAACTAAATTTATTTAAATGAGACCTGATAAGCATACCTTCTTGCATATGAAGCAAATATAATCTTTACATCATGTAGGGCTTGTCAGAGAAGCTAACATAAACGCCAACTTAAGCCTAATCCACCAGCAGTCATTTCTACTAGGATCTTCATCAACACCTTGACTAACAAGGATAGTTGGACTATTGTAAGAGCTTTTGCATATCTCTTCTCCTTTTCTTGTTCAACATAGTTTGTGGCATTTTTATTAGCCCAAAAGTGCCTTTGTAACGTCTTATTGGACTAGCATCCCACTCACCTTAGTATGCCATAATCCAAAGCTTTAAGAACCATCAAAATTCTCAATTGAGCATTAGGATGGATGACCTCCTAGGAGGTACTCAAATCATATAATTTCTTCAAGTTAAATGAACAATACCTCCACATCTGAATCACGAGATAATATGATATCAAAATCGACCCTCCCACAATACGATGTAATTAAAAAACAAACTGAGCGAAAGTTGATAAAACTGTGATGACCCAAGGCCAAAGAAGGTTGGAATATTCGCCAGGAAATATACCAAAAGAAGAGAATCATTGGTGCAAAAAGCAACTCTCAGCAGGCTTCTAAACTCAAAAGTGGTGAGAGAGGCACAAGAATGAACTATCCCACATTGGAAGAGGTTGGGGGGAGTTCTTGAACTATATAAATAAATAGCATGATCCCAACTTGTTGAAAAGCCTTTTGAAGGCAAAACTATAACGTTATTGATTGGAACTTTGCAATTGAGTGTGCGTGAGGTGGACGAGTCCTTGGATGGGTAATCTCTCAAGAAACACTCAAGTCATGTTCTAAAGCCAATGTGAATAATAACTCTATATCTAAAGTTAATTCTAATATTTGTGTTTGTGTTGGATTTAAAATAAAGTTAAATTTTACAATTAAAATTTGTATTGGGCCAAAACAAAAAGTTGGAACCAATCGAGCCATAAGAGATAGCAAAAGAAAGATAGAAGCAGAGTGAGAAGAAGAAAGAGAAAATGAAAAAGAAAAGAAGAAAAGGGGATCTCTCTTTTTGGAGTGTTCTGATGCTTCCACATTGCTTTAAGATTCCCCTAGCCATGTAGGAAGAATGCGCCAAACTTGATAACGGATGCTAGGGAGAAGATGAGTTCCATCGGAGATGACCCTGATAAAAGAAAAACATGCTCCATCTTGATTTCATGCACGTAGGTTGCTTAGAGCTCCCACATTGGTGTTCATCTCCCTTACCTCAATCTTAAAGGAGAGTGTCCGAAGAAGGCAGGAAACTGTTAGGGAAAGAAATAATCCCCAGTTCCAATATGGAAAACAAGTGGAGGAACTTGTAAGGTGCCATGTAGCTTGAGGTAGTTAGGCATAGTGACTAAAGGAGCTGGTAAATAATTGGTCAGTCATTGCATTATAATAGCCACTGAAACCCAGGAAATAATAGGATGATAAAGAAAATATTGATATAGGCTCCTATTTCAGGTTCACCTTCATTTTAAGCCATTCCCCTGGTCCTTTGGTGTAATTGAATTTACTGACATAGCATCACGAGGACAACAAGTGTAGCTGCGATGAAGGCTTTGATTTCAATGTCAAACATCAACCCCTAGATTGACCAAGCATGACCATTCAAGTGGGCTTGGGCAATCGCCTTTGAGACAAAAGCAGCGCCTTGGCCAAGAAATAAATCCTTATAGAAGTTGTTCTCACTGACAATGCAGCAGAAGCCATTCTACTAAAAGAGTTGATAGAAGCAAAAATGGAATGAGTAAGTGCGACAGAGAAGAACCTAGCTAGAAGAGATTTAAGTCCTGATATTTTGTTGGAAAACAATGCTCGCCCTAAATAACTGTTGAATTCATATGTTATTAATGCCGTGAAATAGAATAAGCATCTCGTGTAGGGTTCAGAAACCTATAACACAACTTGAATAATAACTGATGTCTTGAAGAAAACCTCATGGAAGTAATAATTTCCTGAGTTGAGATATCCAAATGATATGAGAAACCTCATAACATATAAAAGAAATTCTGTGACATTAAGATGAGAAACCTCTTGGGATTGTATAGGAAACATCATGGGGCATAAAAGGAACCCTATATGAGAAACACTGTGAGATAACTGAATAATAATTCAAGAAACTGTGGGACATATTAGAAACCCTGCAAGAAGTCCAGGAAAACTCATAGAAGAGCTGAGACTCCATAAGAAGCATATGAATGATATGAAATGCCTTGAGCAAGACCTTTCGGCATTGTAGATGTAATATTTTCCAAAGAAACAAACATAATATAATACAATGTGCTTAAATTAACGGAAATTGTGTTTTGATAACTTCTCGGGCATTAAGTGTATTAAAATCTATGTGATACTTTGGGTTGTCCACAGTATTATAGCATCATAATACCTGCAATAGCTTTTGGATAGTATAATATAGTATGCCAACAGTTTGTAGGATTTATCTACTTGCATTAAACTAAGTCGAGCTTTCACATCAACCTACATTCTTTTTGACTTCTTTGACATTAGAAAACTCATGTGGATCACAACTTTTGGTTAATCATTAACAAGACTTTGAACCTATCCTGCACTAGTTTCCTATTACATATTGAAAGCCCTAGATCGTGACCAACATCATGCATCATTTATCATTACTAAAAGTGAACAGCATCTTACAAACTATTTAAAAACCTACATTCAAATAAAGAAAAAAACCCTCTAGCGATGCTACCAGTTATTCTTTGATGAAGCTATTCACCAGAATTTTTTGGCTGATTACTTCTTTAAATGAAATCTAGGTATTAAAAGCCCGAAGTTCTATCATCAATATGTCATGCAACAGAAATGATAAAATAACAGTTTAAAAAAGAGCTCTAAAAGCTTGATACATGTCAAGATCTTTTTATAAATTTTTGAATCACCTTGTTACCAGTATACTTTTTTTCAATTTTATCATGGTCATGTATTTGGTAAAATATCTGCTAAAGAAACCACACAAAATCAAGCTCATACAGTAAACTTTGGCTAGAAAAGAATGCCTACTACCTTCATGATTACAAGCAAGGTAAATCTCCACCAACCAAAAAGAAAGTGAACAATGTCCATAGAATTAAAAAATCAATACTCATAATCTGGTGTTCTAATGTAATAAGCTAACTTAATTATTCGCTCCTCATTAAAAATGGCTCAACAAATAAAAGGTACCTTAAAAGTGGTTTCTCCATTAAAACTGACATGGCAATGATATACGTGTGCCTTTCCAGAATCCCAATCTATATTCTACACAAAAGGAACAGAGATAATCCATTATATTAGACTAAGTCACTTGCATGAAGTCAAGAAAAGCACATACATGTAAAGCCAACTCTCAATGAGTCATGATAACTAGATGGTCACCAAGTTTGGAAATCATTGGTGACCTTAAACACTTACGGTAAATTCAGTTAAATGGCATCCTTACCACCAGCAAAAAACAACCAGATCAAAATGGTTGAATTTATTAATAATAAAATGAGTGATAAAATCTATTGAATCAATCATCCCAAATAAGCAATATGTTTTGCCAACACAACTCTTCTTTTATTCCATGCTTGTAAACTCCCAATTGTACTAAGGAAAATAGTACAATAAACTATTTAGCTAATCTAGCCACTCTGGATTATTTTGAAATCATGGTTGATAATTGGATTTCAACACAAAAAGGTATTATGAATTCCTGAGCTATATAAGTATATATTTTAACTTTGGGAGGAGAATGCCCCTTTCTCGCTGATTTTTGTAATATCCTCAAGGGGATATAACTTAATGTATTTGTGTTTGTTAATCTATAAAAGGCCTAGACCACGATTCAGAAAAGAAAGGCTAGTTTCCAACACAATCAGAAACTAGACCATATACAACCAATTACAAAATTGGTCTTCAAAGTTGTCCAGAAAATTTGATAATGCAAGAAGTTTGGTTTTGATGATGTCAAAATTTATTCGAAGGTGTCACCTTTCTCCTTTCTGATTCTTGGATGCAGTGACGGCCAATGTTCTTCCAGACCTCAGATTCAAATAAAACCATTGAGAGACCTTTTATTCTGTTTATCAACTCCAATGAAACCGTATCATCCAATTTCTTCCTGCAAAAAACAATAGGGAACAAGTACTGATTAAAGTCGTGCACCTCCCCTCCAGCCCAAAAAAAAAACACCGAAGCCTTTGGTTGGATCACTTATCGAGGCCTTCAATTAGATCACTTTAGAAGAGAAACCTTGTGCAGTTGGATTAGCAACAAGGGCGGATCATAACGTTGCACCTCAACATGAACTCAAGCTAAACAGTAAAACAGATCAAGAGCCCAAAGCACAATAATAGATTGGATGAAAGGAGGCTACTTTTAAACCTTAATTCAAAAAGACCTCTACAGTATGTCAGAGACACCACTTTGCGATATTTTCACAAGAAACTGGTTGACTAGCTTCAACAGAAACAGAGCCAAAATAGAAGTGTTGCGGGAAGCGGCGTCGAGCAAGTCAAGCAAACAAAAATTAAAATACGTTAAGCTCAGAATAAACTGAGTTCAATCCTCAAGAAGAGTCGAAAACAAATCAAAATTGGAAGTGTCGTCCGAAAACTGAGTTTAATCCTCCAGAATAATCTGAAAAAACGATCAGATGGAAGAGGACTCACAGGCCACAATAGCTTAAGATCAGAAAAGCTTGGCGAAACTCAAGCATCCCTAAAGCGCTCATCACAGCGCTCGCCACCGGCACATGAAGAGGCATCCCACACGCCGGCGACGTTAACTCACTCGCAGCATCATCTGCCTCAGAGCAAGCAAATCACTTACAGGTTAAAATGAAGAAAATCGGATGAGCATGTCAAATCCTAAATCACTACCTCTATCGGACGCTGAGCGAGGGGTCCTTGGACCGGAGTAACAAGCACTCTCCTGAGTCGGAATCGCTTCAGCATTCCGCGCTAGAATGACCGCCGAGTTCTTGCACTTAAAGTTGATGTACGCGGAGAGGTTCCTGACCCTCTGATTAGCCAACTCCCTCAGAATCCGAACAGCAACCTCTTCCCCGACCGCCGCCAGCGCACGGCGAGCCCTGCAATCCGGCGGTGGAAGGGACTGTTCGCCGCAAATCCTCGCCAGCAGATCCTCCACCGGCGGAGGGAGGGAAGGATCAACCGCCATCCTGAAGCCGATTTCGTCCTCAATCAGACGAAAGGAAAATTGAATCTCCAGAGCAAAAACTCAAGGAGGAAGAAGGGTTGGGACCGACGGTGTCTTCATATTCGCCTTGATACTGGCGCTGTTTGGCGCGAGGACGGACCAAAGTTTTTTATTGAAAATTATTATGAAGTAAAATAATGTTTTTATATTAAAATTTATGTAAAATAATTAAAAAAATTTATTTATTATTATTATTATTTTTAAATTAATATTATTTTGGTCCTAATTTGATTCAAATTTAGTCCTCGCGTCAAATAGGGCTGAGTTTTGCTACGAAGATAAAATTACTAGAAGGGCCTTTGATTATTGCAACTTCAAAAAATATAAATCAATTGTATTTTAAATTAAGGGCCTATTTGATTCCGCTTCGAGCGGTTTCAAGTGGGATGAAACCGATTTAATAAAATTAATTAACCAAACAATTCTGATTCATCTCATAAATCTGAATCCGTTTTAGAAGCATGAAACGGCTTCGAGGCCACGAAGCTGAAACCACTGAAAACGTGATTTCAGACTCGCGATCGCTTCAGCAAAAGAAGAGTTTGTGTTTTCAGATAAATACCCTTTCATAACTCAGGAGTTATCCATTTATAGAATTTATAAAAATATATTATAATATATTTACAGTACTTTTACTTATTTTTATGATACTTTTACTATAATATTACTATTCTCACTTATTAGAGTAGATACCCATTATAGAGAAAGTAAGAAAGAAAAAATATTTAAATAATATTTCATTGCAATCAGATTAAAGATAAGGTAGTGGTGAGTTGAAGATGGTGGAAGATAAAGTATAGCGAATGTTATATCACCAATGTACTAAGCGCATAATAGGAATCTACTTTAATAAGTGTAAATATTAATATTATAATGAAAGTACTATAAAAATAAATAGAAGTACTATAGATATATTATAATATGTTTTTATAAATTCTATAAATAAGTGATCTTTGAGTTATCAAAAAGTATTTATCTGAAAATATAAATTTTTTCTCGCCTACGACTATGGAATTGTTTAAACAAAAAGCATGTACAAACCAGTGGAAAGAGAATAAAGTGATTTGCACTAAAGGCCTTGTTTGGCGCGAGGACCAAAACAGGACCAAAATAGTACTAGTTTAAAAAATAACAATAATAATAATAAATAAATTATTTTAATTATTCTATACAAATTTTAATATAAAAAATAATATTTTACTTTACATACTCAATAATTTTTAATAAAAATATAAATTTTATTTCACATTTTAGATCAAAATACTCGATTTGAATGTTTTGATCAAGAATGTAAAATAAAGTTGATATTTTTATTTTAAATTATTGAGTATGTAAAGTAAAATAATATTTCTTATATTTGAATTTATGTAGAATAATTTTAAAAATTTATTTATTATTATTATTGTTGTTTTTTTAAGAATTTGGTAACTGATAGAGCGCAATGGAAATAAATGATTCATGTAGCCGACCCCACCTAGTGGGATTAAGGCTTGGTTGTTGTTGTTGTTGTTGTATTATTGTTGTTTTTTAAATTAGTACTATTTTGATATTTTTTTATCTTGTTTTGGTTCTCGCGCGAAACAGAGCCTTAGTTATGAGATAATGCCAAGGGTATAAAGCTTTGAGGTCAACCATTAGATGAAAGCCACCTAAGATGAGTCGTAGCCCTAAAACCTTGAATAACTTGAGGCTTAAGGCAATGTAAAAGGGAACAAGTACTGTTTCTCTATGGTTACAGCCTTACACACTTTTTTTCTCGAATAAATTTAGTATTTTTTTCGAGATTAAAATTAAAAATTAATCATTAAATTTGATAAATTCAAGATTTAAAAAAATAATAACGAAATCATCTATTTATTCGTAATCATATTACTTAAATATCTCAAATTTTGATATATATACTGATGAGAATTTTAAATTAATAAATATTTAAATAAATTATAAAATTTTAAATAAATATTTTTTTTTACTTTTATTATAAATTTTATTTATTTTTATTATTTTTGAAATGTTATTGTAAGATGAATTAATTTCTAACTTAATATTCATTCAAACAAAAATAAATTAAAATAGATTCAAAACTAATTTCAAGCTACTTTTAATCCAAACAAAATTTAAATTTAAAACTGCTTCACTTATCTGAAACCGTTTCACTTATCTGAAATCGCTTCAAATTTTGAATTCTATTATATTTATTTTGGACCTAAATTCACTGTCAAATAGGCTCTAGTTTTAGAGAGCGTTTGATTCGTTATTATCTTGATGTTATGTTATATAATTTAAATATTGTATTATGTAAATATCAATTTCTAATAAATAATAAATAATTTTATAATATAATAAAAAATTATTTATAAATATCATTAAACTAAATAATTAATGTATCTCGATAATATTAAATCAAATGATTATTTAATAATTATATATATATTTAATATATTTAAAAAATTAAAAAGTTATGAGTACAGGCAGCTACTTGCTAGCTAGTACATAAACTCAAATCAATCACATCACAATCAGGCACAATTATTGTGAATTACAGTAAAAAACAATTCCCACGGAGAAAACTGACAGCATGCATAATTACTACGTGGAACGTGCCCAACTTGGTATTTTATTATTCACTCTATATTTTAGGCCAAGTACTATGAGCCAAAATCAAATCAAAGCTGGCCTATATTAATTTTAGGGTAAATTTTCTATAAAACATTTAGGGAAAAATTCAACATAAAAGAAATTTTAGGCTAAATTAGATTTAATTTGCTAAACCCAAAGTATAATATTATGCTAATTTCCGATCATCAATTTTCAACATATATATACATATGCCCCATTTATTTGATCATTACAAATTAATCTGATTTAAGATCTATTTATTAAAAAAATTAAATTTAAGAAGATTAAAATTAAATTTAAATAAATATATTTTTTATTAAAAATTATGAATAATGTGAAATAAAGTTAATTATTATGTTGAGATATGTGATGGATGTGATATAAAGTTAGTTATTATATTGGGATATGTGAGGAATGTGATATAAGTTAGTTATTATTTTAGTAATATGTGTAGGATGTAAAATAAAGTTAATTTTTAATATTAAATTTTATGTGTGATGTGATATGCCAGGTTAAAATTAAATTAGGTTAATTTTAAACTTAAAAACAAACGGGACCTTAATATTAAAAATTAATTTTATTTTATATTTTATACATATTATTAAAATAATAATTAACTTATATTACATTCCTTATATATTTCAACATAATAATTAATTTTATATTATTTTCTTCACATATCTCAACACAATAACTAATTTTATTTCACATTATTCACAATTTTTAATAAAAAATATCTCTATCAAAATTTAATTTTAACCTCCTTAAATTTAACCTTACAAACAAACAGGCCCATAAGACCTCATTTGGTTCGAATTTTTTTTTGGACAACAGAAAAAAAAATTTTATTTTTTAAATTTAATGGGAGAATTTTTTTTTAATACTAAAAAGTGCGTAAAATATGAAATACTTTAAATTCTAATATTTATATTTGTATTAGATGTGAAATAAAATTAATTTTTATAGTTGAAAGTTGTGTTGATAAAAATTTTACTTTCAATCAAATGAGACCATAAGATATATCTATTTGCAAAATTTAACAAAATTTAATTTTAATTAATTTAAAATTAAAAAATATTTTATATTAAAAATGTAAAATAAAATTAATAAATGTGATATAACTTTGTTATTATTTGAATATGTGTAGAGAATATAAAATAAATTAATTTTTTATTTTAAATTATATATATAATGTAAAATATAATTAATTTTTAATATTAAATTTTAGTGTGATGTAATATAATTGTTAAATAAATTGACTCTAATTTATAATTTTTAACATAATTATTACTCAATTTTTAAAAACTTTTTAAATACTCATTTTATCTTTTTTTTTTCTTCTTCCTCGTAGCTGCAGGGGCAGGCAACATGCTCATCTATAGGGCTGTTACTAATCTGACTTTGAGTCGAGCTAATACCGGCATGAAATTAGATTGATTATATTTTAATTGACTTGAAATTGATTCGAGCTTGATTGGGTTTGACTTCGAGCCGCCTCGAGTCGATTCTAATAGACTTCGAGCCGATTTCAATTCATTTTTGAGTCGGCTCGAAAATGAATCAAATCTCAATTTTTTTTAGCCGATCTCAAGCCGGGTAAGCTCGACTTGAAATCGACTCGGTTTATAATATAATATATATATATCATAATATAATTATATTATATACATATATTATATATACGTATTATAATATAAAATATATTTAATTCGAGCCGATTTCGAGCTGGATCGAGCCAGCCTACCACGGCTCAAACTCGGCTCGAAATTATTTTCGAGCTGAACTTCTGGCTCGTTAGTCGGCTCATTTAGATAGACTCGATTTCGATTCGACCTAAAATCGATTCAATTTTCAATTAATTTTCGATCTCGATCCATATTAACACTCTTACTCATCTGTTGGCTGCGATGGGCTGTGCGAGGGCAGCCAAAATATAGAGCCACTAATTTTTTGCGAGCACGGCCCGCAGAAAAGAGACAGAGGGGGAGAGAGAGGTTAAAAAGATAATTTTAAAAAATTTAATAATAAAAAGTTACTGGCTAAGGTTCCGTTTGTTTGGAAATTAAAAATTAACTTTATTTAATTTTAACATGACATATCATATTATATATAAAATTTAATATTAAAAATTAACTTTATTTTACATCCTCACATATTACTAAAATAATAGCTAACTTATATCACATTCCTTAAATATTTCAATATAATAACTAACTTTATATCACATTTTTCACATATTGTAACATAATAACTAACTTTATCTCACGTTATTTATAACTTTCAATAAAAAAATATCTATACCTAAATTTAATTTTTACTTTATTAAATTTAGGGCAAATTTCACCCAGGTCCCTGAGTTTAAGGGTTATTATCACACAGGTCCACGTTTTTAAAATCCTATCATCTGGGTCCCTAAGTTTTCAAAAAATATCATCTGGGTCCCTATTTTAGTTTTTTATTATTAAAAAATATAAAAATTACCATTATACCTTACTCTCCCTCTCTCCTCCAGATCCGGCCGCCGCGCAGCCCCGCGCTGCTGCCCTGCCACCGCGCGCCCCCACGCTCCGCCGCCGCCCCCCCGCGCCGCCGCCCTCCCCGCCGCCGCGCCGCCGCCGCCGGCCTCCCGCCGCCGCGCCGCGCGCCGCCGCCTCCCCGCCGCCGCGCCGCGCGCCGCCGCGCCGCCCGCGCCGCCGCGCCGCCAGGCGAGGCCGCGCAGCGAACCCTGGGGCGCGCGCGCCGCGTGCAGCAGCCGCCATCGACGCGGCTGCCTCGCCAGATCTGGAGGTGGCGGAGCGGGGGGGCGGCGCGCGGGGGGGGGGGGGCGCGGCGGCGGGGCGGCGGCGCGGGGGGGCTCGCGGCGGCGGGGAGCAGCGCGGGGGAGCAGCGCGGGGGGGCGCGCCGGCGCGCAGGGGCGCGCGCGGCGGCGGGCGCGGCGCGGGGGCTGCGCGGCGGCTGGATCTGGAGGAGAGAGGGAGGGTAAGGGTATAATGGTAATTTTTATATTTTTTAATAATAAAAAACTAAAATAGGGACCCAGATGATAATTTTTGAAAACTTAGGGACCCAGATGATAGATTTTAAAAACGTGGACCTGTGTGATAATAACCCTTAAACTCAGGGACCTGAGTGAAATTTGCCCTTAAATTTAACATTGCAAACAAACAGACCTTAATGATTATATCAAAAGTTAAAAACTCAAATGTTAAAAATTTAAATTATAAATTTGAGTGATATTAGATTTTAAATTCAAAGACCTAGATGTAATTTATCCTAAATTATAAAGGATTAATAATAATTAGATTTCTCTTGTTTAAGCCCGTGCATAACTTTGTCCTTCAAGTTTACCTTTTTTGAAAAAGAGACCCTCAAGTTTTTAGGCTAATAGATTGTTCTTTTAATTTAAGATAACGTGCAAATAAGTCCTTTGATATTAATATATAAAAGCACTTAATAAAAAATATTTTTCTCTAATTATTAAATCAAATTACATATTATGTTCATTTGAATGTAATTTTAAATTTACGAAACTAATTCACTAATTAAAAAATATATCTTTCACTAAGTCTCTTCATTAATATTGAAGATATATTTGCACATTTTTCTTAAACTAGATTATTAATTTAATTAATTTTAAAACTAAAAATACCAGTTGTGTAACATCCCATGATCCACGGGAAACCTAGTATTACAACTATAGAGTTTCTCATCATTAGCTTTATAATTTTTTTTAAAAAGAATCTCTACTATTTGAGATCACATTATTTATTTATACATATCAGAAACTCCTCTTTCTTTTTGATATGAGTTAATCATTCATGTGCTTCTCTTATTATTATTTATACGTCTAGAAGGCTGTCAGAAATCACATTTTGCTCCAATAATTCCCTTTTTTTGGACTTTCTACCATCTTTGGCCATGAGTGTTACAAGTTGCACATAAGCTTAAATGTAAAAAATCCCACTACTATTAATCCAAAACGAGTCCTTAACTATAAGCTTTCTCATCATTAGTTTTATAATTTTTTTTTAAAAGGCATCTCTACCATTTGAGATCACATTATTTATTTATATAGTTCAGAAACTCCTCTTTCTTTTTGATATGAGATAATCATTCATGTGCTTCTCTTATTATTATTTATACGCCTAGAAGACTGTCAGAAATCACACTTTGCTCCAGTGATTTTCTTTTCTTTGATTTTCTAGCATCTTTGGTCACGAGTATCACAAGTTGCACATAAGCTTAAATGTAAAAAATCCTAACTACTATTAATTTAATTTTAAACTATTTATTTGTGGCTTAAATCATGCATCAATCCTAATTCATGTGGTTTTTGAAATAACTCAAACCAACTCTTTGAGTACTTTATTAAACTAGTACCAAGTCTAAGATGTAATATCGATTCTTAAAAAACAATAAGTCACTCATTGACAAGTCTACTTTAATCATGATATGTTTCCTAACATAATAAAATAATTTTCTAGCATTTTTTAGTATAATAAGTGTCTTGCTCACTCCCATAAGTCAATATATTATCTACCTTAACCATAGCCTCATAGTTTTATCTCTTAAAAAGTGCTTCGATATTTTAAAGTTATAATCTCACATTTAGCAAGCTGGAAAAAATTGCTCCTTGAAACATTAAATTTTTTTTTTCTTAGACATCACTCAAAAATTATTCCTAGTCTCTTCAACTTCTAGTTATTGCACGCCTACCACCTTCTTTCAGCTTCATTTTCAAACCATATCGTACTGCAAGAGGTTAGATATAGTACGAAATATCACAACCAGATTCCAAATATCAAAGAATTGTCCACTTCGGTAATAGCCTCATATTTTGTCCCCCCTAAAAACCGCATCAATAACTTAAAATTTTAATCTCATATATATAGCTTAGAAATTCCTCTCTAATTTTTGGTGGTGGATAATTAATCTATATGCCCCTCTCACTAACCCTATAATCTTATAAGGAGTCACTCTTTACAGCAGTGATTTTTTTTCTTTGAAACATCACCCAATAATCATTTTTCTTATCCTCTTCATCCATGGGCCGTCATAAGCAGAGTAAAATAACTCATGTCCTGTTATCCAAAAAAAAAAAAGAAATAACTCGTGTCCTAGGCTCTTAAGCTATATAGATTTAAGGTCCATCTTTCGAGACATCTCTAATTTAAACAGATCTAGCCCAACGTATTTACTCATTATTAACTATATACTCGACAACATCTTCTTCTTGCTCGCTACCCGCAGCCCAACAACATACTTAACAGTAACACTTTATTCAATCATCCAACTCCCACAAATACCTCCCAAGGTGCTCCAGGTGATTCTTTGACATAATGAACTTTGTTGGATCAGCTGGCCTATGGGCTATTGGTATGGGAAGATTTTTCTCTGAACAATGTAAACAAATATGCTTATCTGGATTACCTCTTGGTTCTCTCTTTTATTGCATGGCTAGCTGTAAGCTGAAACTTTTATCCTGCAAAATTCTTCATATTCTTGGAACTCAAATCTTTGTCTACAAAATTTTATTTTAAATTTTAAATCACTGTATATATACATATATGTTAGAATCTTCTCTAACACCCCTAGTTGAACAGCTCCAGTCGAACAGCCCTTCTCGAATAACCCACCTCGAGCAGCCCTAATCGAACATCTCTTCAAGAAGATATCACCAGATCGTACCATCCGTATTACTATGTCAACTCAGCATTTAAAGCGGCATGGAGGTCCACTGCCTAATCGTCATTTGTAGGAATAGGTGTCAAACGTGACGGACTGTACTCATTATGTCATATCCTCTCCAAGCTATAAATAAGGGAAAGAAAAAACTCTCTGGGGGGCCGAGCTGCCCCTCTCTTTCTCTCCTTCTCTCTAAATTAAAAAGTACAATAATACAAAAAAAAAGTTGATATGAAGTACAAGAATAAACAAAAATTACAAACTACGTCAAAACTTACATGAAAACTTTAAATCTAAGAAAAATTCTCAGATCACTAATCAAGGTAAGCTGAAAGTTGGAACTACATATAACCATTTTTGCATTATGTTAAATTGAAAAAATTAGGTAGGAATACATTGTAGGCCTTTCATAGAAAAGGAAATGTTTTCATCCATAAGATTTTAAAATTTTGCTAAGAACAAATGTCTTTCGGAAGGTACTAAACTTAAGTTTTAAATAGTTATATGAAACTGAGGCTAGTTAAGACTTAAGACTCATTTCTTAAATCATCTCAGCTAGGAGTGAGAATGATCAAAGTTCGAGCCGAGCTTGAATAAAAAGAGACATTAGAATAGCAGAATCAAATCTGCTTTTGTTGACTAATGAGGCCAACATCTAATAAGTTCTGGCTATGGATTATAAGTTGCAAGATACTTTGTCACACATCCTTCCCCTGGCTATTATATTTTTCTTATTCATTAAATTTAATTAATTAATTATTTTATAAAAAAAATTATACTTTATTTATTTAATATTCTTTATATCACTCTCTTTAGTTAATTATTATTTTTTATTTAATTTAATTATTATGTTTTTCTTATTCATTAATTTTAAATAATTAATTTTCTTATTTATTAAATTTAATTAATTAATTATGTTCTAATATCTTTTCTTTTACTTTATTTATTTAGTATTCTTTAGAACACTCTCTTGAATTAATTACTTTTTTTATTTAATTTGATTATTATATTTTTTTTATTCATTAAATTTAATTAATTAATTTTTTTATTTATTAAATTTAATTAATTAAATTATTTTCTACTCACTGAAGAATGATTTTTTTTTCAAGATAGTGATGTGATTAGACTAGCAGAATCAAATCTGCGTTTGTTGACAACTTACTGAAGAATCAAATCTGCTTTTACAAGATATTGATGTGATTAGAATAGCAGAATCAAATCTGCTTTTGTTAACCAATGAGGCCAACATCCAATAAGTTCTGGCTATATAATGGAAGGGGTTATAAGTTACAAGATACTTTGTCACACATCCTTCCCCTGATCTCTCCCTTTCAGCCTCTCATTTTTTCTTCGTAGAAAAAAATTCTCCTTTTAACATTATGAATAGCTACAATTTCAGTTCATTTTCAGATAATTGCTCATTTGAGAATAATGTTTCTAGTGGGGAGAGCATCTCCAACAACAATCGTGATTATACACCCGAATTTACGACAGACCAGGTTAATTATTAGTCGATTCATTCCTGGCAGAATTTACCGTCGACGGCCGAGATCTAGCCACGTTGCTTCGATCTGGATCGATTGACTATTAGGACAGATTTTGAAAGATGGATGCTGCGGATCGCTGACTTGGTGAATTGAAAATCTCTCATTTATTCTGATTGATTGGAGATTCCATTTTGGGAAGATTTTATTTCTCGCATTTATTTTGTATTAGTTGTATTTATTTCTGTGATTGTTATTTTAGACATGTTATCTGGTACTTTCTCGTTTGTGTGAGGAATTTATTATATTATGTATTTTTTTTCTTTATTGAGTCAGTTTGTATGGAGGTCTATATAAACGTCTCCCTGTTATTTTTATTTTTTTAATACTGAATGAATTTGACTTGTGTTTTCTTTGCGATTATTGATTCTGGAATGAATCAATATCTTGGATAGGGAAGGGCTTAGGCCTTGGGTGAGAATCCCTAAACTCCATCGCTGCAGCTCCTCCCCTCTGAGTTTGATTCCATTCATCTTACATCTCTCAACATTCACCTCACCTCGTCCGCCCTGCCTGCTAGTTTGCGTTCTTGGATCCAGCTCGCCGACTCCATCTCAACGTGATCGCGACGTCACGTATTGACATCACTGACGACGCTCCCAACTACGTTGTGAGCGAATACACAGCTCCGCTCGACACCGTCGTGCGCTCCCAATCAGCCACCCTACGCACCGTTCCGAGCTTCTGACGCCCGCCCGCCCGCCCGCGCCCGCAAGCTCGCCCGCACGCATGCCCCCGTACGCCTGCTCGCGCGCCCGCCCAATTCAGTGCGCCCGCCCTCGAGCCCGCACGTCTGCCCGCCCTCCTGCCCGCTTGCATCCGCTAGCGCGCCCCTGTGCTCTTAAAGCTGACAGCTTTATTTTGGGGAAATTACAATGTGGTCCCTGGACTCTCTGACTCAGGTACGAATTTCAACAAAGCCTTTAACCTGATAAAGTCGAATAATCTGGATTTTTCTGTTCGCTTGTGATTTGCTCGAACTTGTTTCACCTGTGCGACCTTTCATTATTGAGTGAATTTAAATTACTGTTGGTTAAATATTGTGAGATCCTTAATCCTGTTCCCTGTTTCTGATTTGTTGAAAACTTGATTGTGCCCTAATCTGAATTGGTAATTTTTCAATTACCTTCGATCTAATTTATTTAAAATTTTGGAAGAAACAGTTTGCCGGTTTTATTAATTTCTCAGTCATTACAAAATTATTCTCTGATATTTTAGCATTAGTTTGTGAATAATCTGCTTTATAAAAATTGCTGATTTCTAAACTGCATCGTCATTCATCTGTCCCGCATCAGTTTCTGTCTAACATGTGTTCTCTTAGGCTTAACACGGGCTTCATGTAATGATTCCTTCCTATCATTCTTTTTACAGTGTATGTTAAGTTTTATTCAAGTCCTTGCCATCAAATATACAGGTTTCTGAGCAGTTGATGATCACGCATGAAGATCTTTTGCAAGGGAACTTTCAGTCCATAGAAAATCTAAGGAAATCAAACTTTGGGATGAATGTTGTCTCCCAAAGTAGACAGGTGATCTCTAGACATGAGAACTTTGGTTATCTTTAAAAACAATACTTCAGCTTAAGTAGACCTTCGTCCTAGTATATCACCAGTGATAAATAGGAGATTGTACAAAAGTTTTTTTTTTTGTTCATTGTTTGTTTTATTTGGTTTAGAAAAAAGTATAAACCATGGTTGTTCCTTTGAATTCTTTTTTTTTTAATGTCACCTTGCCACGGATTTTATGCTTTAATTTCATGTTTAGAGTGCATATTATATAAATTTTATGATTTAGGTTGACAATATGTAGATTGAGAAGTTTACTGTGGTGTTTACAAAGTCTAAATTCGTCCTTATATTTTAGTAATAATGTCAGTATTGTTTGGAAAACTTCAAAATTCAAACATTGTTATTACCACAGTCTATCAAATGATTGATGGGATAATTACACTGGCCCTCTAAATTGCCTTATTAATCATTTAACCCATAGAGATGGATATTTTTATCTATGAATTCTCATTTTTGATGAATAATTACAATTTACCTCAAAAGATTGCATCTTTCACTCCTACAATATATATTAATTACACCTAAAAAAAGGAATATGTATTAGTTGCAATTTTTGTCCTTAGATTTGAATTATAATTATTCATCAAAGAAGGGAGTTGACAAATATTAATATTTATCTTTTGAGAGTTAAACGAGTGGTAAGTTCAACTTTGGAGGTGACATGTAAATCCATTGTGATTGTTTTACATTTTAATTTAATTTGCAAATTATATCACATTTTATTTTTATAAGCCTCTCTCCTCTCCTTCTCTTCAAACTCTCAAAGTGGGACTAAATGACACTACTTTTTAAAAAATTTGACTATTTGAAAAAGAGAGGAAAGTTTTTTGAAATATATTTATCATTTCTAAATGATTAACTAAGGGGAATTTGAATCCTCAACTTCTCAAAAAATTCCAAGCCACTCTTCTACTAAGCCAAATTATTCATCTTACTTATATAATAATTATTTTATATATCTAATATTTACATAATAGTATTTTTATTTAAGGGAGCGTTTAGTTCATTGTTATCTTAGTGTTATGTTATGTAATCTAGATGTCATCTTTTGACTAATAATTTTATAATCTAATAGAAGATTATTTATAGATATCATTAAACCAAACAATTACTTTCTTTAGATAACATAACATAACGTCAAGATAACACTGAACCAAACGCCCCATAAATTTATTCGATCCAAGCTGGTTCGCTTCAATCCTAAATTCGGCTCATTACTCGGCCCGAAAGTTCCATTCAAATTCAATTTGAGCTAAAAATTAAGCAATTTTTATTTTCAAGCTAAACTCTCTCTCTTAGGCTTTGTTTGGTTCGATGTAATTTTTTTTGTTTAATACAAATTTCAATTATAAAAATTAATTTTATTTCACATCCAATATAAATACGAATATTAGAATTTAAAATATTTCACATTTTATATATTTTCTAATATTAAAATAAAATTTTTTTCTATAAAATTTTAAAAATAAAATATTTTTTCTCTTGTCAAAAAAAAATGTTGAATCAAACGGAGCTTTAGATACGAAATCTTAATCTCAGCCAGTAATTTTAGCTGGAATGATTGAACATTAAAAAAAATTATGAAAATTTATAAGAGTTTGAGTAAGTTTCCGAATTTTTATAGACTAAAGTATTATAGACGTAAATCTAGATAATATCCAATCTTCTTAAACAATATTTTTATGCAAAAAAAAATATAAATATAAACAATAGAACTTTTAATTTTTTTTCTTAACCTCAAATCTTTTCAATAAGCTTGAATGGCATAAAGATATTCATCCCTTATATAAATACTTGTGCCACACATAAATATTATTACTTCACAAATCTAAAGTAGTTATTATTATTAAAAAAAAAAAACACAATAGGTTCAATAAGTCCGAGCTTTGTTGGCTCAACACGAGGCTGGCTTTGCCCGACTGCGATTTGTTTTGACCATTAATTTGACCTGAATAACTTCTAAATTATCCCTGATCAACTAAAATACGGCTATAATTTTGTAAGATTAATTCAACATTACCACCCCTAAAACATGTCCAAATTAATACCAAATGATATCAAATTATCTAAATGATGTAATAATATGATTTGATGTAATTTGCTCACTTAGAAAAATTAAAATGGTTGCCTTAATTAATTATGTTCATAACTTTCTAATTTTATATTTGGCACTTGACTAAACTAAAAAAAATATCATAGCTTAAAACATAATTTTATATTTTATCTTACAAAATTTTAAAAATTAAAAATTTATTTTGCTACATCATTCTCAAAATATTAATTAGCTTTATTCTACGTTATACATAATTTTTAACAAAATTTACTTACTTTATTTTTTATTATACATATATTTTAAAACATCCCAAAAAAATTAAGGGCTGTTTGATAGTCCGAAAAAGACTGTCTTTGCAAATTTTTTATTTTTTCTAAATAGGAATATAATGAGAAATAATAAAGGAAGCTGATTATGTTAAAAATATGCATGATATAAAATAAAGATGCTTAATATTTTGAGAATTATGTACGATACATGATATAACGCGAGTATTTAATATTAGATTTTTGTAGAATAAGATAAAATTTAATTATTTATATATTTTAAATTCTGTGAAAATTTTTATTACATCATTTAGTCATTTTAGCCGGATACTACATTTTTTTAATTTGTGACAATTCATTCGCATATCTCTTTTACTAAGCCTAAATGCCTTATTTATTAATACTCGCCTATTTTATTAGAAAAAATAATCATTAGTCATAGGCCGTTACATTATTACGTAAAGTTTTAAAACTCGACTGAAATTACCGAGTTTCATAATTTTAGATCAATTTTAGTTAAAATAATTTCAGCTAAATTTCTGCCAAAATTGCCAAAACTCATCTGAAATGACCAGAACACATTTTTTTTTCCAAAAAATAATATTCAATAATTATTATTAATAAATTTAATTTATACTTATAAAATAATAAAAAAAATAAACTATTGATAGTGAAACTTTTAAAATTGCCAAAAATAATAATTTTATCTTGTAACTAAAACTGAATCCGAGTTTTAAAGCCTTGTTATTATGGGATGTCTTTGCACTAAATTGCAAAGCATTGTACGAGATTAAGCAATTTTTAATATCACAAGATATAATTTTATGCTTGATAATATATATTACACGTACATGCACATTTTTAAAACTTTAATTCACATTGATGTTATAATTATACAATAGTACATCTCAAACTGCAATAAATTAAGCAATTTCTAAGTTGACGACTGTCTATCAATTGCACACAATGCAAGTTAATAAGATAAAATGTATATATATAAAGTATCTCATTATTTGACGATAAACATCATATTGTTTCTTGATATTATTTTTTTAAATCACACAAAATATCTCATCATAATGAGAGTGATTCAATCACCATTAGAGATCATCAAGGTCAATTAGGTTGACCCCAATCTATCTTGGAATATGATATACATCGAATGATCTGGATGTTATATATATGCATAACTTTGCACATATTTTAAAATTTTAATTAAAATTCTGAGTATAATACAAATATACATAGTTCATCAAATGCACCTTGTTACAATAGAACCAAAGGTGAAGTGGATCATTTAAGAATCAAAATCAATTTGCTTTATAAAGAGAAAATACCAAGGGGGCGTTTGGTTCAGTGTTATCTCAATGTCAATGTTATTTAGATGTCATGTTATCTAAATGTCATTGTTATTCATCAATAGACATTTGTTTGGTTCAATGTTATGATATTAGAAAATATCAATGCTATCCAAATTATTTTTGTTTAGTTGGAAGTTATTGGCATTATAATGACATATTGATGGTGTTATCTTGAGATGTCGCCCAATTTGGAGTGATATCTAAATGTCATCATGTAATGACATTTTTGTAATTAATTGTAATGTTATTTAAAGATGTCATTAACCAAACAATTAATTTCTAAAGATAACATAACATAACATTGAGATAACATTGAACCAAACGCCCCCCAAATGAACTTCTATAAAATAATTTCTCGAGATTCAGCCAATTATTTCGATCATGGGATATCATTGAGAAATAGAAATTTGTATTATCAAAGAATTTCCTATGATATGGAATCATTCACTTTAGTATATTTGATAATAGATTATCAAGGGATTTATATATGTCACTCCAAAAAATTTATTTTCAGCCGTCACCTTCAAAGTTTAATATTTTCATGCAGCACCCCTATCTAATTTCAAAAGCGAGATACTGCCTATAAATTTACCCCAAAATGAGAGGTGCTACCTGAAAATAATAGACTTCGAAAGTGCCGCCTGAAAATAACAAATCTTTAAAAGTGTCAGATGTAAATTTTTCTAGATTATTTCATTCCAAATAACATAAGTTATAGGTTAATTATGCTCGACTATTATGCGAATAAGCATTTGACCAAATTTATAGAGATCACATTTTGTACCTTTTATTTTGATTAATTATTTGTGATACAAACATTGTAAAAGTTAAAATATTAAGTTCAAAACATTCAAAATAAAATGCGTGTATGAAATTTGCTCCCAAAAATTGTATATATGTAATTAACATTAAAAAAATAGAATATTTGTTGCATGTGTGTATGTATAACACCTTTATTTTTTTTAAACCGAAATCAATGAGATTTTGCATACCTAAATTCAATAAAGAGATCAATAATGTGAATGACATTTCTAAACTCAAAACACAACACATTGCAACAGGTTAAAATAATTTTTTTTTAATTTTTAAAATTAAAAATGTCATTCCAAACTTTAATAACAAAAAGAAAAATATCCTTCAAAAGCTACCAAATTATCAAACAATACAATTAAGCAACATTTTTTTTCTCATCACCGCCAAAGATGAATCACAAACAGAAGTAACAGCAACTACGTTCTATTTAATAACTAATCCACGTATTTCAGGAGGAAAGCAGCGGTTATAACTGCCAGCGCCGGCGCTGCGACGGCGGCACTGTCGCCGGAGAAGGCGGCGGCGCTGAGGGCAGGTGAGGGTCCCGGTGCCCCTGCGAGCGGCGACGGAGGCTTGAGAGGGGCCATGACGACTACCATCAGCCTCTGGCCGCTCTTGCAGTGCTGGAGCTCCCCGCTGACGAAGTAGTAGGTGCCAGGGCGGTCGAAGACGAAGACGGTGCTGCCGTCCTTCGCGGTGACGGCGGAGCCGCGGCCGCTGCTCTCGTTGCAGTGGTAGTATCCCCTCTTGTTCACGCGAACCACCGAGTCGTTCTTATACTCAAAGACTGAGTCAAACCGTGTTGAGAAACCGAGTTGCTGTATGTTAGAACATTCTAATAACATAACGAAACTGGGAAGAAGAGGGCCTTACGGATGGAGTCTCCAACGTTGAAGCGGATGCTGCTGGCCCAGACGGCGTACAAGTCCGGCGAACTCTCCGGCGGCGTGCGCCACCCGTCGGCTCCGCCGACCTTGTGCTGTTTCTGGGCTTGGACGGCGCAGGCGGAAGACGCGAGGAGGATGAGTATGGCCACGAAGGAGGTCATTTCAAATCGTCTTCCTTGCCTTCCTGTTCTTCTCTTCCTGTTCTTCTCTTCAGTTATTCTTCTCTTTAGAGAGTTGCGGTTGGATTTGAGGAGGATGTAGATCGTGCAGAACGATGTGGGTGAGGAGATAAAGCCGTTGAGATAACGGGAAAAAAGGGCGCTTTACGGTGGGAGGCGCCTGTTCAACTTTTGACGGCTAAGATTGACCCACATGGCAGGCGCTCGAAGATTTGACGGTTCTTATGAGTTGGATATGATTAGATGACTCTTATGAATAAAATGAATTATCCAACTCAAAATTAGACTAATCATAATTTAACTAATTAAATTACATTTAATATAGATTACATTTAATATATATAAAATAATAATAATTTATTTAACTTTTGTCATTTGATGCACAATTCACGTATTTAGATTATCTTCATATTATTATTATTTTATTAATGAAAAAAGAATAATTCATTTGAATTTAAACTTTAATATTAACTAAATTCAATCGGCTGGTTAATGACTAGGCACCATGTTAGTAGTGGGCTCTACCCGATATTAATGTAGTAACTCCCTATTGACAAGCCAAAAATTTGGTCAATCGAATACAATAATTTCTCGTTTTAGAATTATTTATTAGACACACTTTCGAGACTGACGCGTGAAAGTTGTGAATTTTTTTTGAAATAAGGCTTTGAATTTAAAAAAAATGAAAAGATGTTAAAAGTTTCGATTTCTTCATGTAATAAATAAATTATCTATATATTCTAAATTCTTTTTAATCATGTTTCTTTAATTCATAAAATCAATATTTCAATCAGGTCTGTGCATTTTTTGTCTAAAGCAAAAATTGGTCCAGAAATCCTAAAAAATGCAAGAAAATATGAAAATTGAAAATATATGTGTGAATTTATTTAGAATTGTTAATAATTTCAATTTTTAAAAAAATTCTTTAATATTGATTTTTCACTTTATGTCAACACAAACAGGCATTTTGAGGGTAAATTAGTAAATTTTTCTTATAATTAACGGATAATTTAAATTAGAGATTTAAGTAGTTTTAAGGTAACTTGTTAATTAAAATCAAGAGACTGAAAGCAATTTATCAAAATCAAATATTTCAACTGTTCTTTTGATTAAAAATTAAGATAAATTACATCTCAATCTTGAAGTTTGAACTTAACATCACATAGATCTACGATTTTAAATTTTTGACATATATTCAAATTGTATATAATTTAACAAATGATAAAATATGAATAAAAAGTTATTTTTTAAAAATAATTTTTTTTTATAATTAGGAAAAAAGGGGGCGAGCTGCCCCGTTCATGTGCTAGTCCCATACGAGGGAGGGACGGAGAGAAAAAGAGAGGACTTCCCTCCTCTACCTACTCCCCGTCATAGAAAGAGAGAAAAAAAAGTGAGTGAAATTTACTTCTCGACCTGCTCACAAAATATCTACCATCCTCTTACATAAAACCTAAATAAGAGAGAGGTGAGAGAAAATAAATAAAAAAATTAATAAATGTATTTTATATAATTTTAATATTAAAATTATCAAAAGACTTAATTGATATATTATACATGGCTTAAGAAATTTGATATTAAAAAATTTCATAATATTTGGGACTGGAATGTAATTTACCATAAAAGTTAATGGAAAATATTTAAAATTAATTTCAATTTTGATCAAAAACGTTCTTATTCTTCTAAGTTTTAAGTGTGACTGAAACAGCAACCGAAATCGAGATTTAGAACATATTAAATATTCCATATATGCATTGTAAATAATAAATGGGATGTGCCTGATTCTCAATAAACTTTTTAATTTACATTTTTTAATAACTTATGAATTTTTTCACGATATTTTCTAAATTTAGCTGATTTACCAATCTACTTGTAGCTCAGATTAATGCCTGGAAATTGTATTTTGATTTTTGAGTAAAATTTAGCTTAATTGTTTCATCCTATTTTTTTTATGTTAAATAAAAATTATTATATCATTTATACTGCATGTAATAATGTAATATCCCTAGTGTTCATAATTTATGCATGTGGGAAAAAAACCTTTTATATATTTGAAAAATCATGTGTGTTTATTTACACTTTTTTTTCCTTAAGAAACAAAGCAGAGTTTTATTCAAAAATCATAATAAGAAATATTACATTTCTTTGTGAAATCATAAAAAAAGAAACTAGAAAATTTTATTTTGCAGATTTTAATATTCCCTGTCCAGTTTGGCGTGAGAATCAAAATTAGGACTAAAATGATACTAGTTTAATAATAATAATAATAATAATAATATAAATAAATAAATAAAATTTTTTAATTATTTTACATAAATTTTAATATAAAAAAAATATTATTTTATTTCACATGTTCAATAAATTTTAATAAAAATAATAATTTTATTTCACATTTTAAATCAAAATATTTGATTTTAGTATTTTGATATATCATATAAGATAAAATTATATTTTTATTAAAAATTATTAAATATATGAAATAAAATAATATTTTTTTATATTAAAATTTATATAAAATAATTAAAAATTTTCATTTATTATTATTATTATTATTGTTTTTAAAATTAGTACCATTTTAGCTCTAGTTTTGGCTCTCGCGCCAAACAGAGAATGCATAAAATGTAATGTCTTTGAAATAGTTTCAGTTGGTTTCTTGCATTTTTTGTATTACTAATCCAATTAAAGTTCTATTAATCTCTTATGATTAATGCTTTCAATAATGTTAGGCAATCTCTTTCCAGAATTATGTGATTAAGTTGTAGGTTCATTTGCAATTCGACATATAATGGCTCTAAGGGCTTGTTTAGTTGGAGGATAAATTTGGGCAAGGAAAGAGAAAATATTTTATTTTATAGAATTGATGGAAAAGAAATTTATTTTAATATTGGGAGGTGTGTAGGATGTAAAATAAAGTTAATTTTAAGGTTAGAATTTGTGTTGGATGTAAAATAAAGTTGATTTTTAAGGATGAAATTTATGTTGGATGTGAAATAAAGTTATTAAAATTTATAATAAATTTAAAATATTATTATTATATTTTTTTGCACAATTCTGGGTATTTGCCAAACAAGGCCTAAGCATCCTTGTTCATCGCTAGGCGAGTAAAAGGGTAATCTATGTGGTTTATCGCCACTACACCAACTCCTATACAATCCTAGAATCCGTCTGTTGCA
This sequence comes from Apostasia shenzhenica, assembly GCA_002786265.1. Taxonomy (NCBI): domain Eukaryota; kingdom Viridiplantae; phylum Streptophyta; class Magnoliopsida; order Asparagales; family Orchidaceae; genus Apostasia; species Apostasia shenzhenica. The sequence goes on along the minus strand of KZ451908.1, from coordinate 1,212,462 downwards.
CCATCAAAGTTGACTTTAATTTAATAAGGCGGAGGGGGATGCCGTACCTCGCAACATTGTTCATTTGCTCTGAGTGTTGCAAAGTCTATTGGTTACGAAGAACCATCCACTCATGATGAAGCTATTAAAGAGAAAGATGCTTAGTAGTAGACTAATCTAAAATACAAGCGGCAACTATTCTAACAAATTTTTCATTTTTTCTTCAAAAATATCTCAATCTTGAATTAAAAATTAAATTTAAGAAATAATATTAAATTCAAGATAATTTTAATAAATCCTTCTCCTTATCTTCAATTCTTGGCCTTATCGAATAAAGTGGATATTAATAATCAAATCACCAATCCTTCTGCTCTCCTAAAATTTTGAAGCACAGCTTGAACTTACCAAATGGTATCAGAGCCGATAGTTCGACTAGACCTCGAGTGGATCAATTGATTCATGTGGATTGTGCTTCCATGAATTTTGTCTTCTCTATCATAGTTGAGAAATTACAAAAGCAAGTAACTCCCCTAACACTTACTAATATGCCAATCTTCTCCATTAGATTCAGCCCAAACCGCAGTCGGAGACGCTTTACTCCCAACTTCTATCAGCATCAAAAAGATCTAGACCTAAGCTAGGAAAGGCCGAGAGGAGTAGATGAAGGCGGGTCATCTATTCAAAGGCAGGCAATCAATCTAGGCATCAGTGAGCACTAAGCATCTACCCCCTAAGCCAATTTCCAAACAGTATTGGTGGTGGCAATCTCCTCACTTGACATAACAGCTTCCAAGCCCAAGAGTCTCCACATCGAATAAAAAGAAGTTATCTCTTTCCTCATATTTTGCCAAAAAGCGGCACATCCATAGAGTCTCCCTCCTCTCAAGCAACTGTGTAATCAATTTCGCTACCAGGGCTTTCCTCTAAAGCTTAGTTGGTAGATGCCTAATGATGCAGCGCAGGAATCGATTTTAGTCGAATCCAACGCTACCAATAAAGGATTGTGCCAAGGACTAATTTACTTAGAAGGATACTATTCTAGGGACCCAAATATGCAAATTAATTTAGGTATTTGATGCCAAGGAGATTAAACTAAGTCAAAATAAATTATACTAATTAGCAACAACTGCATGTCCACATAAACTTTTAATAGATTTTCTAAAGGGAATTAAAATGCTCTGAGCAACTTCAGCGAAATTTAAGCAATTGAAAAATAAGAAACTATCAAATTAATATAGATTAACCGCCAATCAATGAACTTAACTTCTTAATTTTGAGAATCAAATAATTTGCAATATGTCAAAATTAATTCTTAGATTTCAGCAAATAAAACATGTAGGAAAATTAAGGTGAATAGGTGGCTCAGATATTTGTCAAGCAACTGAACATAATCACGAGATTAAGGAAGGCAAATGATTAACAACCATATATCAGACAAGCTGAACAGATCCACGACAAAGTTATGAATAAACAGACGATCATATCAAAGCAAATAACAAAAGACAGCTTGAATATGAACTAATAACCAGAAATACTCAAAGCAAACGGAAATAGATCTGAACCCCAATAACAAGAACAAGAAAAAAGAAACCAGAAAACCTGGCAGTACTCTCTGCGTCCCAGGTCCGAATCGACGCCAACCAATGCGCAGATTCCGCTGAAAGATAAAAAAAACCAACGGAACCTGCAGCCCCTCTGCGTCCCTGGTCCGAACGACGGCACGGTAGATTCGCTCGAAGATCACTCTTCTCTCAACTCAGAAGTGAAATCGCAAAATCCATCATAGCATATCTCCAGCTTTTTTCTAAAGTCCTGTTTTAATAGCAGAGGAAGGTGGAGTGAAGTTGGCGACAGCACGACGACGTGGCCAACGCGTGACGAGGAATCCGCGGGATCCGTATGGAACGTTGGGCACGTACGGGCGAAACAGGAGGGCGAGCAATGAAAGCAACCAGTTTGCTTGCGCGCTGCAGCGTTTGACAAAGATCGTGGATAAGCTGGTCGACTCGGACGCCGCTGGATGAGACGCGGATCGGCCGAAGGAAGCTTTCGGCGCGGCCGTGGCAAAACCGGCGAAGCAGCGCGGCGTCGAGTATGGCGAAACCGGAAGCAGCCGACCGACTGCGTCCGCCACTTGGGCGTAGCTCGGAAGTCGCCCGCTGTTTCGCGCGCGAATCGGAAGAACAAGGCCCGATTCATATTTAGGCCAGCCTCCCCTTAATTAAAAGGAAATTGCATCCAGGTCCCTTACATATGTTGAAGCTGCATCAAAATAAATCCCCAAACTTACCCTAATTTGGAATCAAAAATTGATCAAGCGTGACAACTATTGCCTTGAACCAATTTGATTCAATTCCCATACATGACATCAAAGTGGCATTCCACCGAAATAAACATACATGATTCGAATCTCGAACAACTCGAAATAAATGCAGAAATAAAGATAACTGTGTACAAGGTAATAAATTGTTATAATCTACGCTCGAGGTCGTAGATTATAACGAAGTCATCGGTGCTGGTGATCTGGCGCTGCATCAATTCTCCCCGGCTTCAAAAAATTCGACTCCGTCGAAGATTGTTGCAGGTACTCCTCCAGTAAGCTAAGATGAAGATGTGTCAACTCATCAGACGTAATCCATGAAATATCTATAGGTGACAAACCTCTCCATCTGACAAGAAACCTGTGTAATAACCCGTCAGTAGTAAAAGTAATCTGATCACTCAAAATCTCCTCTGATATATGCTGTACCGGTGGCACTGTCGGCTCAGGAGGGAGAGAGACTGCAGATTTTTAGGTTATCACTGGCCTTTTGGGTTCATGACTGGGAATAAGGCTGGGATAGGAAGTGGAGCTTGAACTGGTGGAGGTTGGTGGAGTAGACTCAGAAGGACAAACATAATCAGAAAGTGGCTCATGAAAAAGAACAAGATCTGACACATTGAAAACTGGATTGATCCCCATATGATCAGGTAAATCAAGTTCATATGCATTAGAGCTAATCTTTCTGATAATTTGATAATGTCCTATCTTCTTTGCAGTAAGTTTCTTAGATTTTCTATGAGAAAATCTAAGTGAATTTACATGGACCATTACATAATCTCCTACAGAAAACTCCACTACTCGTCTATATGAATCTGCAATACTTTTGTATTTAGCATAATTTAAAGCCAACTTTTGCTTAATCTCCTCATGCAGATCATGCATATGCTGTGCAAAAGATGATGCAAACTCACTAACTTATGCCAGTAGCTAATATGACAGATGCACTTGACACCAATGATGTCCACCCAACAAACTTACTCAAATGATAACAAAAAAAAAATGACCGACTAAAGTAAGACGCAACATGACTCTAGTACGATATGACTTCTAAGAGATACCTTAGAAGCACTATAAATTTAACTCAAAAGTCGAAGAAACCGTCATCAGATAAATCTCCTAAGCAAACTACACTGGCAGCTTCAAGAGATTTAATCGCAAAATGCGGTCTCCAGTAAGGATAGTCTTATTTCTTTAAAGAAAGAAGAACAAACTCAATCATAAGTTCTGAGTGTAGTAATATGGACTCATAAGGGATAGGATCTAACACATATCGCGTCACAATTAATTGAAAACTTTCCAACTCCTCGTATTGTGGCACACCTAACTGGGAAAAATCTAACCCCTTCTCGACCACGCTAAAAGGCTCTTCTTGATGGTTATCAGATGACTTTAACTCAGAAAGTGAGAGTTCAACTATTGAAACCTCTTTATCTTCCAATTCAGAATCGTGTATTTCAAATAAGGGATTTGAATAACAAGTACTATAACTCAATGTAGATATGTCTACTAAAGCAGATGGAATAGTCTCGTTAGAAACTAGATAAGTGTCACTAATAGAAGCCTCCAAAGCCTCAACAAGACTCAAATCTTGGAGCTCAGGTAAAAGTTTATTATCTTCCTTTAGGGAATATGAGGAGGCAGCTACTACTAGATCAGAATTCATGACAATCACGTTCTCAACCTCGAGACTACTTTTCTTCTCAAGTACATGATTTTGTAGGTCACCTAATGTGTCAATAGTTCCATCAACATGCGAGTCAATAGAAAGCTCACTCATGTTAGTGGAATCGACGTGCATCGATCCAAAGTTATTCTTAGACCTAACCGCTTCGATTCTAACAAGTCGGTCAGTCAACTCTTCAATTTGTCTGCATATCTTAAGGAGAGTCTCACGCTTTTGAGAATCAATAAGCTCTTTTTCAGTCAATCCTCTACCTTCATAAGAAGAGACATTGCATACTTGAACACTCGGGGTATGATCAAAGTCATCTCTTCTTCTAGGTGGAGTCTTGTTATCGTAAGCTCTTAGTGTGCAGTATGAGTCATACTCACTGTAAGACCCATATTTCTCGTAGGAATTATAGTCGCTATAATCAATATAGGGATCGTACCTATTATAGTAATCAGGCTCATAATGGTATGAAGCTGGAGTGCAATAATGAGAATATCGTGGTGATTCAAATATTTTAGGTCTCTCTCTCAATCTATGTTGCTGTAACCCCCTATCATAATCACGAAGGGATGAATGAGACCGATATCGTTCATCTATTTGTCCCCTAGAGAGATAACTAGTCCTATATGAATATCTAGACTTACATGCCATGACGATCTTTTTTTTTATATATTTTTTAATGCAATGCAAGATGGACTCTAAAATAACTAAAACACGAACAAGGATCGGGTACTACTAGGGAGTAGTACTCTAAACTTGCTCTGATACCAAGCTGATGCAGCACGGGATCACCAAATTAACACAAATTAACTAGTAAGCATAAATTGAATTATCTTTCATATGAGTTTAAAGAACTTACTGATTAAGTCCATTAATACAACCTTTGGTAGCAGATTTAAAATGATTTTATATGCTAGTCTCAGTTGAATTAGAACTCATAGAAAGGAGCAGGAAAAATATCAATTGCATAAGGCATGGCTTCCTAGAGCTACAGCAGACTGAAACTTGTAGGAAAATCAAAAACCCAGATGGCCGAACATTTATCAAAAGCAACAGGACATAATCACGAGATTAAGGAAGGCAAATGATTAA
>KZ451908.1:1062786-1207371 GCA_002786265.1 Apostasia shenzhenica | reverse complement strand
ATGGTTGACTTTAGTCAACAGCGACTACTGTTGTTGGCGAGTTTTGTGCTATGCAGAATAGGACTTTTTTGGACAAATGAATTTTCTGTTTTGGACTCGCTTGATGGATTACTTCTAGCTTGCCGGGCATATTCGACGTAAGTTACGCCTGTTGATCGCCGGACCTATAGCGTGTGGGTCTTGGCATGGCACTACTTCGTTTTCAAGTTAGTCATCATCTACCCCTTCTAACACATAACAATTGATGTAGTGCCACCGTTTTAAGATGCTCCTGATTGCTATCAGTATTTTGCTAATCTATTTAGAGTTTTAAAACTCCCGTAAAATTAATATTTTTTGGAAACATTTTGGATTTTCAATTTAGAACTAGATGCATTGAGAGGAAATTAACTTCACTAATGCGCATATGCAAATTGAACATAGAATTTAATGTAATTTTTGGGAAAAGTTCCTGTTTCAGTATAATTTTAGTCGAATCTCATTCGCAAATTGCATTAAAAATTATCAAATCATTAATGAACTCTCTCTTATGCAGCACTTGAAATACATACAATAGGACAATCCGTATGGCCTTTCCGAATGCAATATCATAAGAGCAAGAAACTCCATCCAAAGAAGGAATTTTCAGGCTCGATATGCATGAAATCAGGCAGTTAGTTTATATCATTAAATCAGAAACATTGTAGCAATAAGTCAAAGTATGATTTAATTCCAGCCTGAGAATCTTTAAGTAGCATAGGCAGAGGTTACTCCCAAATTAAGTTCAGCACAACTTGGAGACTGAATAAGAGAAGCAATTTTAGAAGGTGGTGGTTTTTAGTAGGTTTAATTACGTCGCAGCAATAAAGAAAAATTGACATTGAAGCTCCATTGGATTCCAACACAGTAGGAAAAACAGTAGCCATACCTTAAGTAACCAAATAGGAATAGAAATCAATGTGAAAGGCGAAGATGGATAGCTAGGAGAACAAGGAACCCTAATTCTTGATAAACCTCAAGCTAATAGTGAAATCGTAGCCCCTGCGACAACTGCCAGAGCTTCCCAGCAACCAAGCCTACTTGCTTATGGCTTTCAAATTTGACTTTGACACCACCCGTGGAATCGGCAGCAAGGAGACAGCCCTTCAACTCAGACTAAAAATCTCAACCTTAGCATCAATCACCAAAACTTCTGCGCACGCTGAGAGACATATAATATAGAAGGGACAGGCTAGGCGGTTGCTTGGATGGTCTGAAGAGATGTAGAGACTCACGGCTGACCGTATGTGTGACCGTGAAGCCGCAAAGGACAGATCAATGTGTCGTGGCGTATGGTGGCTGTCGTGAAAAGGCGGGCAAACAATTGGGGTCCATTTGTGTGGGCATCTGATGGCGATCCATTCATGATGTGAGAATTCCCAGATTCTACTTTAGGGTTGGGAAACTGACTGTTTAGTCATTAATGTTAATTTACCAACAGTTCCCCTTTTTGATAATTGAATACAAGAGCTGCTCAAGTTATCGTTCTATTACAAAGTCCTTACTCCTCCCAACTTGATCAAAAAAACAAATTATGTCAAGCTTGGATTCTAATTAAATCCCAACGAATTTATGGACCCAAATAATATATACCAAGATTACTAATGGCGATTCCACTGATGGTAAACCTGACTAACCAATACAATAAATGCCAATAATACAATATTAATGTATGATAATTAGATCTTTGCTCATATGCAAAAGAAACCTTGTCGATCTCTGATGTTAATTCTGTGAGTGACTACAAGCCTTTGAATCAAACAATCCTTTAGCCTTTGCATGTTCCTTAGGGGACTTCAATGTTGAGAGGCTCCGTTGTTTTGGCCGTTAAAATGTAACTGGTTTATTTTTAATCAGAGCATTTACATCACACATAAATTAATTATTAAAAATTAATTTCTATTATCATTCCCCCTTTTTTCTTTTCCCCTCTCATAACACATTACTAAATCATTATACTAACTTAATCATTCCCTCATATATTACCATACATAATTACTAACTTTATCGATCATCGCCTCAATATCCCAACATAATAAACTAATATATCATTTCAGCATCATCACACTTTCAATAAAAAATAATATTTTATTTCAAGTTTTTAATTTAACTTGTATAAATTAATCTTACAAATAAACAGACTCAGTATGGATAGAATCTTGCGGCTGCACCTTCTGGGTAGGACATATGTGTGAGATGGGGCAACAGATCATTCTTTGATCAGCTTTTCATGGTTATAATATCAGGAAAAAACAAAAAATATCCTAGATTTAGTCTCTTGATTTGGCCTACAGCTTTTTCAAACCAATTTTATTATGTTTCCTCTTTTTTCTTCGTCCTTTTCAACATTATAAATTTGGCTCTTTAGCTCCCCTATTTCACAAGATGGTATCGCTTGTGTAATTCGCTATTGGGATAAGTTTCCGTGTTCAACGACACGATGAATTAGGACCTTCAAATTCCTTGTGGAAAAGAGAGATCCTGTGCTTAACAAAATTGATTTTTTATCGATTTTGAACTGGGATCTCATACTTAATTGAGATATTCTGGAATATAGTAGCTATCCAACATCATAACTGCATGTCTTATTTTCGTTGAAAGCACTTTCTCTGTTTTAAGCTGCGAAAAATTGTCTTATGGATTCCCCTTATCTAACTGCCACCATTCATGAACAAGTTTTATGATTTCCTTTCTTCTGCACAGCAATCTTATGATGTAGAGAGCATCGGGAAGAACGGCACGCAGATACAAGTAGTGTCCTCATAGTATAGTGTGGAAAAGCGTTGGTCAGTACAGCGGGCCTACCTCCATGGAGATGCTCACAACAGCCTAGCCAGGCGCTTCATGAATTATACGTTTACCCCCACGCGCCATTGGGAGATGGGCTCCAGACCTGATTGCCTCCGATGCCTGGCACCGCCTGCAGAGTCTTGCCGAACCGGTGGGCAGTCTGCTGCTGTTTGATGGCAAAGGACAGCGTTCGAAAGGAGCTATTGCTCTCCGGCAGAAGTCGATGGTGTCGACAATCATCGACTTGATGTTTGGCATGTAGGGTTGAATCCAGCATTCAGTACCTGCTAATCTACAGCGAGCCTCGCGTAGAAAAGCCAGCTGGGGAAAGGGTATTTTCTCCCCCCCTTTCTTCCCCCTCTTGTGCTCAATAATTGCTATTGATTATATGGTTGGTAGGGATTGCCAGCCGTGAAGTTTGTATTGGCTGTCCTGTTCAAAAGCATCACTAGAGCTCACCAGTTTTTTATTGTAATCCTTTTTTTTTTTTTGTTTGAAGTAATTCCAATTTTTTAAAAGTTGTTTATGTCTTGAATTAAAAAAAAAATCTGAATTTTCCACTGATCTTAGTGTAAAGTAAAAATAGGATATATTTATTTAGTAATTGTTAAACTCTTAAGAAGCGTTAAAGTTTTTTTGAATGCGGTAAAGCAATCGATCCAATTAGTCAATCTTGGAGTGTGCTCATAGAATAGTATTATAAACCCGGGAGACTTAAAATTTTGTTAGGAGAACTTCTCATTAGGGGCTGTTATTATTTTTCCGATATCTAGATTTGATGTGTCATGTATAAAATAATAGAATTGTATGTATAAGATTTGGGTTGATACATGATATTTATTGGTATTTAGTTATAGGAAATATAGAAAGAAATTTTGGGCTGATATTTTTGATTTTTTGTTTTCAATAATGAATAAAAAAATGATTAAAAAAATATTGGATATAGAATAATTTTTGTTAAGATTCTAGTATTTATTTGATAAATATTCAGAGAACATTTAGAAAATTATTCTTTGGATTTAATTTGAATTTATTTAAAATTTATAATTATTTAGAATATTTATGATAGAAATTCTCGTATAATATTTATTTAAAATTTAGAGTATTTAAGGGATATGGTTATGGGTTAAAGGAATGCATCTTGTTTATCGATTATTTAATTATCTGAATTTATGAGATTTTAATTATCCTTTAATTTTAGTTTCAGAAGAATATCAGATTTATCCTTAATTGAGTTATTAGAGGAAATAATGTTTCCTGTGCTCTGCATTAATCATTCCTCTCCCATCTTGTAACCGTCGGCACTAGCCCCTCCTTGGCCCGAAAAAAAAGAGAGAGGAGAGGAGGAGAAGAGGAAAAGCAGAGAATTAGAGACTCCAAGCGACACAACTTTTCTCTTCGAATCGGCACCACGGAAAAAAAGTATTTCAAAAGATCGATGAGAAACAGAGAAGGAAGAAAAGAAGAAGATATTTCATGGATTCTATGAAGGTAGTTTTCTCTAATTATTAGGGTTTAAATTAATTACAAAATAGAATTCGCATAATTTTGATTTATTAATAATTTTGGTAATGATTGAATTAAATTTAATATTTTAATTATTTATAAAATTATTATTGTTATTGCATTTGCTCATATTTTTTCATTGTTGTAAATTTCGGTTTTAAGCTTAAATATTTTTTAGAGAAATTTATTTAGGTCACACGATTGTATTTGCTGGAATATTTTTTTATATATAGCTTTGTATGCACTATTATACATTTTACGCTACGGCTAATTATCATAAGTCATCGCTATCATGTTATTTATTCTTTGATATTAAGTTATGAGAATATTGTTGTGTATGCATGTAATTATAATTTTCTTGCTACATCTCAGTAAATTTAATTAAATTGGTGATATGCATGAAATCCGGTTATTAGAATATTTTATGTGACTCCATATGCTAGTTGGTCGTATCTCCTACTACGACTGTATTACTAAGTATGGATGGAACAAAAATTGACTGGCGTCAATTTTGGCAATATTTTTATAAGTTCTAGCACAAGCATAAGAGGCTGAGTAAGCGGACAATTAGAGATTGGTTTGTGTTTAAGATTTATATCTTATTTATTGTAATGTAGTAATGGTATATATTTGGGGCATATATTATATTAAAGATATAATGAATTTTTTGAGATTAAAAAAAAAGAAATTAGGGTAATGACCTAAGGTAAAGTGAGATTGTTTCAAGAGTGGGACTGAGTTTGGGATGATCAATTCTAGTGAAAAAATGATTCAGTCGGAAGTGTTTATAGGTTTTTATGTAATTATTGATTGTGGGTGATTAAAGTGAGTAGTTAAGCCCTCGTCAGCTATGGTGCGGAGATTAATGTAAGAAGAATTAGTAACCGAAGAATCTATCACAATTGGCGATGGGTCAGCATTAACAAAATATTCTTATTGAAAAGGAGAGTAATCCAAACGATCCAAGCTCTTATTCATTGAGGTAAAATTATTCTTTGTTGAACTATGCATCAAGAACTGTGAGGATAACTTCTTATCTTCGGATCTTATAGATTTTCCCACTCTAGGAGTGAAGTTTAGTAGTGCTTGCTATTGCGTCGATATGCAGTCTTAATCTGTGAGATTAATAATAAGCTAGTTAAATTCAAGTCTGGATGAAACATTATTTTCTTTTTATTTACAAGAATTTTAAAGAGGCTAAGTAATTTTAAATGGACTAGTTTTTGTAAGATTAAAGTAAATATTTAAATGATAATATTTTTAATAATTGTGTGAAATTAAATTTATCTATTTTTTGGTTGCCATCGAGATGTTAATAGAGTAAATTTTTTGTTACTATTAAAAATTCTATTTTGAAATATAATTAAAGTTTTATTCTTAAAACTTTATAGAAGGATGATGTTTGTGAGTAAAAAGTAACTTGATTAATATTAATATGAATAATTGTTAATGTCTTTTGAATTATGAAATTGTCTATTGCATGTTCTTTCAAGCTTAATAGACCTTTATTTTCCATCCTTCATGTTATCAGCTCATTATGCATTTTAATTGGTTTTATAAGGTTTTTAGTTTTTTTTTTGAGATAATGGAGAGGTTTTTTAATTTTTTTTTCCATTATTTTCTTCTTTTCTGATAAAAAAATTAGACAATATGGATCTACTATTTAAGTACTTAGGTCTAGTTGATGTGGAATTAAGTTTTTGTGGCTCATATAATTTCAAGCTATAAAAATTTAATTTTATTTCATATTTAATGTAATTATATATTAGAATTTAAATATTTTTATATTTTATATAGTATTTTTAATATTTAAAATAACTTTTTTTTTTAAATTTTAAAAAATCTTTCTAAAAAAAAAAATCCATCCAGGGCGAGGCCTTGTATTAATGTTAAAAACGCAATTAGATGAGTAAGAACCTCGACTCCCTGTCATAATTCTTCACGAAAAGAGAAGAACGAAAGGGGTGGGGGGGGGATTACTGAGGGAGGCTATTTCCAGCGGCTTGGCTTGGTCTTTTGTTTGTCTCCGGCAATGGAGGAACGGCGGGTCGGGAACCCGAGAATGATATCGAGAACGGTGACAATGGATTTGGGACGGAGGACAGCTTCCCGGTCGAATGGCTTGATTGAAACGAAGCTCTTCCTAGCGACTCCACGATTTGCCAGAGGTGGACGATCCGGAGGCGGTGGATTGGATCTCACGGCCATATGACTCTCCAAAGCTAGACCCTCGGATCGGATGCTTAGCGCGTCTTCAGAAGTTTGCCTGCGGAGAATCTCTTCGACGACGAGGGCGTGGCAGCCGTTATGCGCTGGAGTAGCGATATTCTGGCTTGCAGAGTATGATGCTTATTTCTAGCTCTACTATGTTTTTTCCCTCCTTTTTGTATGTTCGCCATGATTTGTTACTTAGATTTGGACAAATAACTCTTTTTTTTTCCAATTTTTTGTTTGTTTTTTAAATATTTCCTTGGGAATTTATGATACCGCGTGAAGGTTTATCTATGAATTTGTTTAGAAAAACAGAAACATCATTCTAGTCGATACGTAGCTACTTCTTTCTTGGAAGGTCAGAATTTTTGTCATATGTTATCTATAATCGAACTTTTGGTGACAAAAGCATAAACTCCTTCAAGTTAGAGGTCCCTCTTAGCTCAGTGGCTTTATGAATCTTTAGGGTTATGATTTTTCGTTGTTTTTTAATCTTTATCAAGTTTAACCAAGCTTTAAAAATTTCAGTCGAGCTTTTAAAATTCTGGTTCGAAGTCTAGTTTTTTTGCTGATAGTCTCAAACCTTGGTTGACTTTATGTTGCATGGCCTTGTTTAGGTGAGTTGTGTTGATGCGTTCAATTACAAATTTGTGTAGTTTAGATTTTCACTGCTTCTTTTTCACAAAAAATAGATTCTCAGATCTATATTGTCGATAATGATGGGTCAGAGGCCGTAGCAATTGATAACAGGTAGTAACTAGGAATGGGTAGTGAGAAGGTTTGGCATTGTATTTCAGACAATTAGTTAGTGTCATTTGCTTTTCTCCCTGTACGCATCTATTTAATCGTTTGTTTTTTCGCGGAGCTCGTACTGAGAGACCAACTAAATTGACGAAAAATACCTGTTAGAAACTATACGTATATTTTGTTTTTTTACGAATTTTTTCTTTTTTCAGAGGGTCTCCTTCTATTTGATGGCTCTTTCAATGATAATATCTTCACTTTTGGTGGGCTATCAAAGGTCTCAATCATCTTAAAGAGGCTCTATGCTTTCAAGAATGGAGTGCCACAAAGGTGAGGAGCTTTGAAACCTACAAGAGTTAAGGTATTCTGAACTTGGTTTCAAACAGAGTTGAGGGTGAGTACCTAGTTGGTGACACTATGAGATTTAAGTTGTAATCTTTTTATTTGGTACTCTTAAATTGCCATGCATAGTAGCGTAGGTTTTAGTGTGGCACTCTTTGAAGTTACCACTTATAGAGTTTTGACACTTTTCTTGGTCTGATAAAATAATAAAATTAATTATCTTTGAGATACTTAGATCGGTTTTTGATTTGGGATAACATAATATTTAGCTTAGTTTAGTTGAATATGCTTTATCTGTTGTAGATGCTTTTTTTCTGTTTACTGTGACCTTCAGGTATTAGTAGCTATTTTATATCTGATTCCTAATTTCAACTTCTGTGGCTCTCTTTTGCTATTGAAACTGACAATATCACTCTCAGGTAATGGGAACTTGCAAACCCTAATAAATTTAGAGGAGCTTGGTTGGGAAGAAATCGTTATTAAACGTTGTTTAATTTGTGCGGGTTGAAATGTATCAGAAAGATAGTTTTGCAAGAGTAATGCCTGAATCCACGCTAGGGTTATCAGGTATATTGATTCTGGAACTTGTATATTTTATTTTTGTTCCTATTGTTTATATAGAACATAGTGGAGTTGGTTCTCTTATCTTTTTCTTCTTAGGCTTGCCTTGCACTTGGAAGAACTATATTTGAGCCATAATGGTTGATTTCTAAGTTTGGAGGCTTATCTAGTTTGGCAAAATCTTCGCGTGCTTAGATGTCCTCTTCGAACAAGCTGTCTGCAATTAGTAGCATATGAGAAGCTGACAAGTTCCAATTGCTTCTTTCACCGCAATTCTTTCATGATTATCTGTTCTTTACACTGCTTTTATTGGGTTATTATACAGGCTTGAAGACTTTGGGTTAAAATGGACACCAAATAGCATCGTTGAAGGCATTGATTTAGCTGTAGCTGCTCGATTGGGAGAAGCTACAACCATATATCTCGGAACATAACCATGTGTATGATTACTGTTGAAACTAGTCAGATATTACTTTAGCTATTCATTATTTTTGTTAACTTTCATCACTCTTGCACGTGCAATACACATTCACAACGAATCATCTTGTTATAAGTTTTATAACTTTTAACAGGGCTTATTCATATAATGGCTGATCATGTATTATTTCATTGTGAATTTGGGCATTGAAGACTGGATTTAGATTCATATCATTCTAATTGCTAGTATGATAGCTTTGGGGCACTTGAATCCTGCGCAATAGGTTTATGTATGACGCTACACACAAGGCACAAGCACCAAACTTGCGCACGCCAAAGTAGAAGAATGCTATACTTGTTGTATATAAGCTTTTTTTGGCTTAGAGGTGTCTTTATCACAACCGATGGCTACCTTGATATTTCAATGCGGTGTTCTCTCTCATAATATTTTTGCACTCTGATAATGTTAAGACATTTTCCGCTGATATCTGCTTGAAACCTTTCAGTATAATCATCATCTAAATGATTATCTTTCTCTTGCCATGGTGTCTTTCGCATAGCTAATACTTACTACTTCTTAATCATGACTCACTTGGTTATGCTAATTTGCAAAATGGTAATATCTTATAAGGTTTGAATGGTAGTGGTTCGTTGGTAAGCTTTAGGCCTCGCCTGAATTGCCTGACATGAAAACAGGTCACCAAATCTTACACTGAACATTAAGCGGTTTAGGTTCACCGAATTTCCAACCCAACTTACAGGTTTCTATCAACCTCGAACCTGACTCGATTTGTGACTTTGAGCTATAAATGCTGTGGACTTTCACATTTACGTATACACAATGGAAATGCTAGAATATGTTGCTAACATGGTTTGTTTAAGCTCTTGTTTGACTCAAATTACACCTAAACAATAAAAATCGAGGGATTTACCAATTTTGTCTGATCATCTAAGTCTATCCTCGGCGCGATCAAGTTTCTTGATTTGTTTTGATCCCTTTAGTCTTCAACCTGAACCAACCTAAAAGCTTGAACTGTTGAAACACAAAACTGAAAAATTCTTTCTTTTGTTTTTTCTATTAGACAAACCCTTGAAATTTCTTTTAGTGATATAGTACTGCTGCAATTGTTTTCTATTATGTGTAATGTGATCCTTCGCATTCGTCTTGCATGGAAGCATTATTGCATTTTCTTTTTGGGCCCCCTTAAGTTGTTTCTTTTATTTTCTTATCTTTTGCAGGGCTACTTCTCCAAATTATTTCACAATTTTGAAGCAAATTTTTCCTAGATCTCCAGCAAATTGTTCGGATTTTTTATTTGAGGACGAGATGAAATCCTGCTCTATCTAGGATAGTTCATCAAAAAATTTATCTTTTTTTATCCTCTAATTGGATTATACTTGGTACACTTCACCCTATGTTTGCTTTCAATTTCTAGCTGATTCTTCAATGCTATAAGGGAATGAAAATCAGAGGTTTCGATTTAAAATTCTCATGTTAGATTATGAAAGTCAACAAATCGTATGCTCAGGTCATTAGGGAAAGTAAGATGAAGACTGTGTTGTATACATCTCGAAATCCAATTGTATCAACTCCAAATCACTTGACTGCAATTTTCGATTTATAAGATATTACAAACTCAACATATCGCATAGATTTTCTTCTGTAGATTGAAGAACTTAATTCTTGTGCGCAGCTATTCTCTTTTAATAGATCGTCTTCATGAATTCTAACTTATTCTAGTTTAATTTTTCTCAAGCATTCATATTGTAGCTGTGGATAAGATTTCTCTTGATGTTTATGTAATTTGTTGTTATATTACGGCTATATCCGTCTTCTCTTTATCTTATTTATATAAATTTTCCATTGAAATTCTTCCGCACAAGTTTAATCAGCGTTTTTATCAGTCTTGTTCATGTTTGCATATGTTGTTAATTGTATTAAATTGTTATTCATGTTTTATATATAATGAATACAATCATTATAGGTTTCGGCCTAGGGTGATTTGTGGCTCTGTTGAGGGCCTTGAACTTTTCCTCAGAAAAAACAGCTTTTTTCGCTATGGTGTTGAACTTTGGAGTTTCGGTGAGTCGTTTGGACCTATTTTTACCATTTGAACTCAATCTTCATATTGATGAAGGAAATTTCTTGTGATGTAAGAATCTTTTTATTAAGTTAATATGAAAGTTTATAGAGAGTATGGCATGCTAAGAAATTGTTAATATATTCTGTTTAAAAAAAATGAGTGAAGAATGCAGTTTCATTAGCCAGAAAATATTTTGGAAGAGTTGTCTTATAAAAGTTTCCTTATGTTTTTAATATGACTATCTTTAATTTCTTAATTTTATGATTTAAATACTTTAGTCCAATTAACCGTATATTTCATATATTATCTCATCCTCTCAACTAAAAAGAATGTTATTCGAACTTTAGGTGTATTCATTTATATGAATATGAATTATAACGGCCAAAAGTATCTTACATTCTAGCATCGTATAATTAGTTATAGATAAATAATTTTCATTTTAAAAATAATATTTTTTTTCTAGAGATACCAATCGGTAGGTAAGAAAGACATATTCTGGAGTTTTTAAAATTTAGAGCAAGCGAGGAAAGCTATGTTATCTCATTCATCCTGCAATGGTGCACATAAAGTATTTGACCAAAAAAAGAGCAATCTGCATTATGGTCGCTTGGGAGTTGGTTGCCAAGTCGAAGGAGTTGTAGGGGGTTAGGTTGATGCGGGCGCAGATCACTAGCACCGATGATTCGTTATAATCTACGATCGAAGCAGGTAGATTATAACATTTATTACCTTGTACCAGTTATCTTTATTTCTGCATTTTATTCGAGTTGTTTGAGTTGAACATTATGTTTTATTTCGGCTGGGAATGCCCACTTTGATGTTCATGTATGGGTTGAATCAAGATTGGGTTCAAGAATAGTTCGACCTTGATCAATTTGATCAAATTAGGGCAAGTTTGGGATTTATTTTGATGCAGCTTCAATATAAGGACCTGGATGCAATTTCCTTTAATTAAGGGAGGCTGGCCCTAAATTGAATCGGGCCTTGTTTTCTTCCGATGCGCCGAACCAGCTGGGCGCACTCAGCTACGCGCCTTCGCGACGCTCGGGTCGGGCTGCTCCGGTTCGCCGATGACGCGCGCCTGCTTCGCCGGTTTTTGCCCACGCCGCGTCCGAGCTTTGCCTCGGCGTCCGGTCTCACCCAGCCGCGTCCGAGTCACCAGCTTCATGATCTTTGTCAACGCTGCAGCGCGCCAAGCACAGGTTCTTCTCATTGCTCGCGCCTCATGCTGTTTTCGCCGGTCGTGCCCACATCACGGATCCGCGGATTTCCTCGTCACGTTGGCAACGTCGTCGTGCTTGTACGCCAACTTCCCTCACCTTCGCTCTGCTATTACAAAACAGAGACTTTAAGAAAAAAGCTGGAGAAGTGTGCTGAATTGATCGATTTTGGGCGGATTTCACCTTTCTTGAGTTTGAGCAGATAGAAGTGATGTTCGAAGCGAATCTACGCAGGTGGCGTCGATTCGGACCAGGGGGTACGCAGAGGGGCTGCAGGTTTCCCTTGTTTTTTATCTTCAAGCGTGGATCTGCGCAGGTGGCGTGCGATTCGACGGGGAACGCAGAGGAGGCTGCAGGTTCGTCTGGTTATTTTTCCTTGTTCCGTTGTTTTGGGGTGGATTATTTTATTTCCGTTGCTTGAGTGTTCATGGTTCTTAGTATATCATAGTTCAGTTGTCTTTTGTTAATTTGCTTTGGAATGCATGATTCAGGTTTCTGTTTTTTCATAATTGTGCCCCGTTGGTATCATGGTTCAGCTTGTCTGATTAAACTGGCTTGGATAACTGTGTACAAGGTAATAAATTGTTATAATCTACGCTCGAGGTCGTAGATTATAACGAAGTCATCGGTGCTAGTGATCTGGCGCTGCATCACCTAACCCCCTACACTCCTTCGACTTGGCAACCAACTCCCAAGCGACATAATGCAATGCTCTTTTTTTGTCAAATACTTATGTGCATCCATTGCAGAGAATGAGATATACAAGCTTTCCGCTTGTCATTTTAAAACTAGAATTGTCCTTTCTTAGCTACCATTGTATTTTAGAAAAAAATATTTTTTAAAAGAAAATTGATTTATCTATAACTAATTATATCATGCGTATGATTAAGATCTTTTGGCCGTATAATTCAATTTCTATAATGAATACACCTAAGTCGAACTCTTTTTTTAGTTGAGAGGAGCGAGATAATATTATGAATATATTTATTGCAGTATAAATCTAAAATTAAAAAAAAAATTAAGATATTAAAAAGCAAGTTTATGGCAACTTTCAAACATATTTCTGCGAAATTGACTGCATCTTCCTCATTTTTTTTAAACAGAAAATTCAACAATTTCAGCATGCATACTCTCTATAAACTTTATATTAACTTAAAAGATTCTTACATCAAAGAAATTTTCCTCAATAATATGAGATTTTCAATTAAAAATAGGTCCAAAGACTCACCGAAACTCCAAAGTTTCAACCCTAAACCGAAAAAACTGTTTTTCGAACAAAGTTCCAGCCCCAACCGAGCCAAAATCACCGGCCGAAACCTATAAGATTGTATTTCATTATTAAAACATGAATAACAATTAATACATACAACATATGCACACGCAAACTGATTAAAAAGTTTGATATAAACTTGTTCAAAATTCAAATGAAAATTTATAAAATAAGATAAAAGAATAGTATATATAGTCCTAATTAACAACAAATTATCATAAAATCAAGATAAACTTATCCACAGCTACCAAATGAATGTTGAAAAAATTAATAGAATAATTAGAATTCAATGAAATGACATTTAAAAGAAAGTCTGGCACAAGAATAGTTTAATCTACAAAGAAAATCTTATGCTTTATTTGATTTAATATCTTATAAATCAAAATTGCAGTCAAGTTGATTTGGGGTTGATACAATTGATTCGAGATTATCAACCAGCTTTTCATCTTACTTTCCTCTAATGAACTAGCATGATGTTGACTTCATCTACATGAAATTTAAATCGAAACCTTGATTTCATTTCCTATAGCATTGAAGATCAGTAAATGGAAAGCAAACAATAGGGTGAAGGTTGTTACCAAAGGTATGAAAATTAGAGGTGATAATTTTTTGATAACTTTCTGTAGATAAACATGGATTCATCTTCGTCTCAAATGAAAAAATCCGAATCAATTTGCTGGAGATTAGGAAAAATTTGCTTCAAAATTGTTGAATAATTTGGAGAAGTAGCCTGCAAGATAAGAAATAAACAGAAACAACTTAGGGGGCCAAAAAGAAAATGCAATAATGCTTCTCATGCAAGATAATGCTGAAGATCACATTAGCAATTAAAGAAACAATTGCAGCAGTACTTATACTAAAAGAATTTTCAGGTTTTGCTAATCAGAAAAACAAAAAAAGAATTTTCAGGTTTTGTTCAACAGTTCAAGCTTTAGGTTGGGTTCAGGTTGAAGACTAAGGGATCAAAACAAATTCAGAAACTTGATCGCGCGAGGATAGATTAAGTGATCAGACAAAATGGTAATCCCTCGATTTTTATTGTTTTTAGGGTAATTTGAGGTCAAACAAGAGCTTAACAACATGTTGTAGCAACATATTCTAGCATTTCCATTGTGTATAGTAAATGTTGAAAGTCCACAGCATTTATAGCTCTCAAGTCACAAATCGAGTCAGGTTCGAGTTGATAGGAACCTGGTAAGGTTGGGTTGGGATTGGTGAACCTAAACCGTTAATGTTCAGTGTAAGATTTGGATGACCTGTTTCATGTCAGGTCAATTTCAGGCGAGGCCTAAGCTTACCAACGAACCCAATTAAACCTTAAAGATATACCATTTTGCAATTAGCATAACAAGTTGAGTCATGATTAAGAAGTAGAAGTATGGTATGCATGGAAGACACCATGGCAAGAGAAAGATATCATTTAGATGATGATTATACTGAAGGTTTCAAGGCAGTAATCAGCGGAAAGATGTCTAAAATTATCAGAGTGCAAAAATATTTTGAGAAGAACACCGCATTGAAATATAAGATAGCCCATCGTTGTGATTAAGAACACCCTCTAAGCCAAAAAGCTTATATTACAGACAAGTAATAGCATTCTTTTCTACTTTTGGTGCGCAATTTGGTGCTTGTGCCTTGTGTTGAGCTGTCTAACATAAACTATTGCGCATTCAAGTGCCCCAAAGCATCATCTAGGCAATTAGATGATATGATATTAAACCAGTCTTCAATGCAAATTCATCAATGAAATATACATGATCATCCCATTATATGAATAAGCCTGTTAAAAGTTAAAACTATTACAAATGATTGTGAATGTGTAATTGCACGTGCAAGAGTGATGAAAGTAAACAAAAATAATGAATAGCAAAGTATATCTGACTAGTTCAAAGTATCATACACATGGGTTATGTTCGAGATATATGGTTGTAAGCTTCTCCCTCGAACCAGCTACAGCTAAATCAATGCCTTCCAACGATGCTATTTGGTTGTCATTTAACCAAAGGTCTTCAAGCCTGTATAATAACCCAATAAAAGCAGTGGTAAAGAACAGATAATCATGAATAGAATGGGTGAAAGAAGCATTGGAACCTTGTCAGCTTCTCAATATCACTAATTGCAGACAGCTTGTTCGAAGAGACATCTAGCACGCGAAGATTTTCCAAACTAGATAAGCCTTCCAACTTAGAAATACCATTATGGCTCAAATATAGTTCTTCCAGTGCAAGGCAAGCCTAAGAAGAAAAGATAAGAGACCAACTTCACTATGTTCTATATAAACAATAGGAACAAAAAATAAAAATAAAAGTTCCAGAATCAATACCTGAAACCCTAGCGTGGATGTCAGGCGATTACTCTGCAAACTTATCTTTCTGATACATTTCAACCCGCACAAATTAACAACTTTAATACGATTTCTTCCCAACCAAAGCTCCTCTAAATTTATTAGGGTTTGCAAGTTCTCCATTACCTGAGAGTGATATTGTCAGCTTTCAATAGCAAAAGAGAGCCACAGAAGTTGAAATTAGGAATCAGATATAAAATAGCTACTAATACCTGATAGGTCATCAGTAAACAAAAAAAAGCATCTACAACAGATAAAGCATTTCAACTAAACTAGCTAAATATTATGCTTATCCCAAAATCAAACCGATCTTAAGTATCTCAAAGATATTTAGATTTTATTATTTTATCAACTCAAGAAAAGTGTCAAAACTTATAAGTGTAACTTCAAGAGTGCACAACACTAAACCTACGCTACTATGCATGGGCAATTTAAGAGTACAAATAAGAAGATTACAAGCTTTAAATCTCATAGTTCAACTAGGGTACTCACCCTCAATCTGTTTGAACCAAGTTCAAGAATCCTTAACTCTTGTAGGTGTTCAAGCTCCTCTACCTTTGTCACTCCATTCTTGGAAACATAGAGCTCTTTAAGATGAATTGAGACCTTTGATAGCCCACAAAGTGAGGATATTTCATTGAAAGAGACATCAAATAGAAGGAGACTCTTGAAAATGCTAACATCAGGTATTTTCGTCAATTTATTGTCTCTCAGTACGAGCTCCTGGAAAAAACAACCGATTAAATAGATGGTACAGGGAGAAAAGCAAATGACACTAACTAATTGTCTGAAATACATTGCCAAACCTTTCCCACTACTCCAATTCCTAGTTACTACCTGTTTAAATTCTAGCCTCTGACCATCATATCACAATATAATCTGAGATCTATTTTTGTGAAAAAGAACAGGAAAATCTAAACTACACAAAATTTTAATTGAACGCATCAACACAATCTCACCTAAACAAGGCCATGCAACATCAAAGTTCAACCAAGGTTTGAGCTTATCCAGCAAAAACTAAACTTGAACAAGAATTTTAAAGCTCGACTGAATTTTAAGCTTGGTTAAAACTTGATAAAGATTAAAACAACAGAAAATCATTAACCCTAAAGTAGTTCATAAAGCACTGGTAGAGGGACCTCTAACTTGAGAGGAGTTTATGCTTTTGTCACCAAAAGTCGATATAGATAACATCAACAAAATTTGACCTCCAAGTAAAGAAGTAGCTACTATCACTAGAATGTGTTTCTGTTTTCTAAACAAATTCATAGATAAACTTCAACCGTTACTCATAAATTCCCAAGGAAATATTAAAAACAAAACAAAAAATGGAAAAAAAAGAGGTTATTTGTCCAAATAAAATGTAACAAATCATGCGAACATACAAAAAGGAGGGAAAAAACATTAGTAGAGCTATGAAATAAGCATCATACTTGCAAGCCAGAAATCGTACTCCAGCCGCATAACGGCTCCACGCCCTCGTCGTCGAAGAGATTCTGCCGCAGGGAAAACTTCTGAAGACGCGCTAGCATCCCGATCCGAGGGTCTAGCTTGGAGAGTCTATTGGCCGTGAGATCCAACTCCACCAGGCCCTCCGGGATCTCCACCTCTGCAAGATCGTGGAGCTGGAAGCTCGTCAGATCAAGGCATCGACCGGAGCTGTCCTCCTCCGCCATCCCATTGTCACCGTTCTCGATATCATTCTCGGGTTCCCGACCGCCGTCCTCCATTGCCGGAGACAAACAAAGACCAAGCCAGCCGCTGGAATAGCCTTCAGTAATCCCCCCCCCACCCCTTCGCTTCCTTCTCTTTTCGTTGAAGGAATTATAGCAGGGGATTCGAGGTTCTTCTCATCTAATTCGTTTTTAATTAAATACAAGGCCTCGCCTGGTTGGATTTTTTTTTTTAAGAAAGATTTTTTTTAAAATTTAATAAAAAAAATTATTTTAATATTAAAAAACATATAAAATATAAAATACTTTAAATTCTAATATTTATATTTACATTAAATATGAAATAAAATTAATTTTTATAGTTGAAATTTATATTGAGCACAAAAATTAATTCCAATCAAACGAGACCTAAGTACTTAAATAGTAGGATCATATTCTAATTTTTTTATCAGAAAAAGAAAATAATGGAAAAAAAATTAAAAACCTCTCCTTATCTCAAAAAAAAAACTAAAAACCTTATAAAACCAATTAAAAATGCAATAATGAGCTTGATAACATGAAGGATGGAAAATAAAGGTCTATTAAGCTTGAAAGAACAGCAATAGACTATTTCATTAATTTCATAAAGACATTACAATTATTCATATTAATATTAATCAAGTTACTTTTACTCACAAACATCATCCTTTATAAATTTTAAGATAAAACTTTAATTATATTTCAAAATAGAAATTTGTTATAGTAACAAAAAATTTACTCTATTAACATCTCGTGCAACCAAAAATAATAATTTTATTTCACACTAATATTAAAATATTATCATTTTAAATTTACTTTAATCTTATCAAAACTATCATTTAAAATTTACTTTAGCCTCTTTAAAATTTCTTTTAATAAAAAGAAAATATTTTCATCCAGACTTGATTTACTAGCTTATTATAATCTCCAATTAAGACTGCATATCGAGCAATAGCATGCACTACTAAACTTCACTCCTAGAGTGGGAAATCTTATAAGATCCGAAGATAAGAAGTTTATCCTTACAGTTCTTGATGCATAGTTCCAACAAAGAATAATTTTTACCTCAATGAATAAGAGCTTGGATCGTTTGGATGTACTCCCTTTTATGAAGATATTTTGTTAATGCTGACTCCATCGCAATTGTGATAGATTTCTCGGTTACTAATTCTTCTACATTAATCTCCGCACCATAGCTGACGAGGGCTTAACTTTCACTTTAATCACTCCACAATCAATAAGGTTACATAAAAACCTATAAACACTCCGAACTGAATATTTTTCACTAGAATGATATGCCCAAACTCCAGTTCCCCTTGTAACAATCTCAACTTTTACCTTGGTCATTACCTAATTTCTTTTTTTTATCCTCAAAAAATTCATTATATCTTAATATAAATATGCTCCCAATATATAATTACTACATTACACCATAAATAAATATAAGATCTTAAACACAAACAATCTTCTAATTGTCGCTTACTCATGCCTCTTATGCTTGTGCTAAACTTATAAAAATATTGCCAAAAATGACGCCAGTCCACCAATAGGACTCAGTAGGAGATATCAACTAGCTATGAGTCACATAAAATATTTAATAAGATTTCATGATCACCAATTTATTATTTTGAGATTTAAGAGAATTATTACATGCATACACAACAATATTCATAAACTTATATCAAATGAATAAATAACATGATAGCGATGACTATGATAATTATGCGTACTTAAAATGTATAATAGTGCTACAAAGCTTATATCCGAAACAAAAATATTCCAGCAATATACAATCGTGTGTACTAAATAAATTTCTCTAATAAAATAATTTAAGCTTATAAACGAAATTTACAACTATGAAAAAAATATGAGCAATGCAATAAAATAAAATTTTATAAATAATTAAATATTAAATTTAATCAATCATTACCAAATTATTATAAATCAAATTATGCGAATTCTTATTTTTAATTAATTTAAACCCTAATAATTAGAGAAATCTACCTCATAGAATCATGAAAATATCTTCTTCTTTTTCTTCCCTTTTCTCTTGCTTTCTCATCCAAATTTTTGAAATACTTTTTCCGTGGTTGCCGATTCGAAGTAGAAAAGTTGTGTCGCTATGGATCTCTAATTCTCTCTTTTCCTTTCTCTCCCTCTCCTCTCTCTTTTTTTTTCGGCCAAGGAGGGGGCTAGTGCCGACGGTTACAAATTGGGAGAGGAATGATGTATGAGAGAAGGGAAACATTATTTCCTCTAATAACTCAATTTAAGGATAAATCTGATATTTCTTCTAAAGCTAAAATTAAAGGATAATTAAATCTCATAAATTCAAAATTTAAATAATGATAACAAATCATCCTTTAACCCATAACCATATCCCTTAAATATCTCTAATTTTAATAAATATTATCATGAGAATTTCAAATCAATAAATATTTAAATAAATTATAATATTTTAAATAAATTCAAATTTAAATCAAGAAAATAATTTTCTAATATTTCTCTGAATATTTTCAAATAAATACTAGATCTTACAAAAATTATTTCTATATCCAATATTTTTTTTAATCATTTTTTTAGTCATTTTTGAAAATCAAATAAATCAAAAATATCACCCAAAATTTCTTCTATATTTTCTATACTAAAATACCATAAATATCATTTATCACCCAAATTTATACATACAATTCTAATTTATAATACACATCAAAATCTAAATTATCGAAATATTACACCCCTAATAGAAGTGTCTCCTAACAAAATTTAAGTTCCCGGGTTTATATACTATTCAATGAGCACACTCCAAGATTGACTAATTGGATTGATTGCTTTACCGCATTCAAAAAAACTTTAACCTTCTTAGAGTTAACATTACTAAATAAATATATCCTATTTTTACTTTACACTAAGATCAGTGAAAATTCAGTTTTTTTTTTAATAAGACAAACATCTTTTAAAAAATTTGGAATTACTTCAAACAAAAAAAAAAAAAGGATTACAATAAAAACTGGTGGAGCATCTAGTGATGCTTTGAACATGACAGCCAATACAAACTTCACGTGCTGGCATCCCTACTCAACTCAATAATCAATACAATTTAGCAGAGAAAATCACCCTTTTCCCAGCTGGTCTTTCTACGCCGAGGCTGCTGTAGATTAGCAGGTAACTGAATGCTGATTAACCCTACATGCCAAACATCAAGTCGATGAATTTCGACACCATCGACTTCGCCGGAGAAGCAATGGCTCCGTTCGAACGCTGTCCTTTGCCATCAACAGCAGCAGAGCTGCCACCGTTCGGAAGACTCTTCAGGCGAGTGCCAGCATCGGAAGCAATCAAGGTACTGGAGCCCATTCTCCCAAATGTGCTGCGTGGGGTAAACGAGTAATTCATGAAGCTGCCATGGCTGCTGTTGGTGAGCATCTCATGGAGGTAGAGCCGCTGTACTGGATCCACCGCTTTCACACCAACTATGAGGACACTATTTATCTGCGTGCCGTTCTTCCCGAGTGCTCTCTGAGCATCATAACGATTCTGTGCAGAAGAAGGAAAATCATAAAACTTGTTCATGAATGATGGCAGTTAGATAAGGGGAATCCATGAGACATTCGCAGCTTTAAAACAGAGAAAGTTTGCTTCAACGAAATAGACATGCAGTTATGATTTGTTTGGATAGCTCACTATATTCAGAATATTCAAATTAAGTATTATATCCCATTTTCAATCGATAAAAATCAATTTTGGTTAGAATCAAGGATCTCTTTTTCCATCAAGGAATTTGAAGGTCTAATTCATCGTGTTCGTTGACACGGAAACTTATCAATAGCGAATTCACACCAAGGATACCATCTTGTGAAAAGGGAGGAGCTAAAGAGCCAGAATTTATAATGTTGAAGGGAGAAGAAAAAGAGGAACATAATTAAAATTGTTTGAAAAGCTTGTAGGCCAATCAAGAAGACTAAAATCTAGATATATTTTTGTTTTTCCTGATATTTATAACCATGAAAAGCTGATCAAAGATGTCTTTTGCCCCATCTCACACATCTGTCTACCCAGAGGTGCAGCCCGCAAGATTCTATCCATCTGAGTCTGTTTATTTGTAAGATTAAATTTAACAAGATTAAATTAAACTTGAATAAAAATATTTTTTTATTGAAAGTTGTGAATGATGTGAAATAAAATTAGTTATTATGTTGGGATATGTGAAGGATGTCGTATAAAGTTAGTTATTATGTTGGAATATATGAGGGATATGATATAAAGTTAGTTATTATTTTAGTAATGTGTGTAGGATATGAAATAAAATTAATTTTTAATATTAAATTTTATGTGTGATGTAATATGCCTGATTAAAAATAAACCAGGTTAATTTTTAACGGCCAAACAAACGGAGCCTCTCAATCATTGAAGTCCCCTAAGGAACAATGCAAGGCTAAAGGATTGTTTGATTCAAGGGCTTTGTAGTCACTCACAGAATTACATAGAGATCGACAAGGTCTTTGCATATGAGCAAAGATCTAATTATCATACATTTATTTTGTATTATTTGGCATTTATTGTATTGGTTGAGTCAGGTTTACTCATCAGTGGGAATGCCCACTTAGTATCTTGTATATATTTTGGGTTCCAGTAAATTCGTTTGGGATTTATTAAGATCAAGCTTGACATAATTTTGTTTTTTGATCAAGTTGGGATGAGTAGAGGACTTTGTAATAGAACGATAACTTGAGAGCTACTTGTATTCAATTATCAAAAAGGGGAACTGTTTTGTAATTAAACCATTAATTACTAAACAGTCAGTCCCAACCCTAATAAGTAGATTGGGAATTCTCCACATGCATGATGGAGCCATCGATGCCACACAATGGACCCAATTGTTTGACCGCCTTCGTTCACACAGCCCACCATCGCCACGACACATGATTGTCCTTTGCCGGCTTCTACCGGCACACAACGGTCAAGCCGTGAGTCTCTACACCTTCTTCAGACCATCCAAGCAACCGCCTAGCCTGTCTCCTTCTATAAAGCTTTCTCAAGCGTGCGCAGAGTTGGTGATTGATGCTAAGTTGAGATTTTAGTGCTGAGTTGAGAAGCTGTCTTCCTTGCTGCGATTCCCACGGGTGGTGTCAAAGTCAAATTTGAGCCAAAGCAGTAGGCTGTGGTTTGGCTGGGAGCTTGGCAGTTGTCGCAGGGGGCTACGATTTCCACTATTAGCTTGAGGTTTATCAAGATTTAGGGTTCCTTGTCTTCCTAGCTATCCATTTCGCTTCCATGATTTCTATTTCTATTTGGTTACTTAAGGTATGGCTACTGTTTTTCCTACTGTGTTGGAATCAATGGAGCTTCAAATGTCATTTTCTTTTATTCTGGACGTAATTAAACTCTAAAATCCACCACCTTCTTAAAATTTTCTTCTCTTATTTCATCTTCCAAGTTGTGCTGAACTTAATTTGGAGTAACTCTGCTATGCTACTTATGAGTTCTCAAGGCTGGAATTAATCTATACTTTGCTTATTGCTAGAATGTTTCTGAATTTAATATTAAACTAACTTGCTGATTTCATGGCCATATTCTGAGCCTGAAAATTCTTTTTGGATGGGAGTTTCTTGCTCTTATGATATTGCATTCGGAAGGCCATAGGATTGTTCCTAATTTTATGTATTTCAAGTTGCTGCATAATAGTTAATTTTCATAATGATTTGATAAATTTTATGGCTAATTTGCAATGAGATTGACTAAAATTATATGAAACATGGAAACTTTTCCCAGAAAATTTACATTAAATCTTATGTCAATTTGCCTATGCGCATAGTTGAAGTTAATTTCCTCTTCAATTGCATCTAGTTCTAAATTTAAAATCCAAAATTTTCAAAAAAATTTATTAATTTTCTGCATTTTTAAAACCTAAATATTAGCAAAATACTGATAGCAATCAAATCATCTTAAAACGGTGGCACTACATCATTGTTATGTGTTAGAAGTGGTCATGATTGATGACTAACTTGAAAAGCAAGTAGTGCATGCCAATGACCCCACCCTATATCGGGCGATCAACAGGCGTACTACGTGAATATGCCCGGCAAGCTAGAATGTAGGAATCCATCAAGCGAGTCCAAAACAGAAATTCATTTGTCCAAAAAAGTCTATTCTGCATAGCACAAAACTCGCCAACAATCAGTAGTCCGTTGACTATAAGTCAACCATTTATATTGGACTAGCAAGACAACACATGGACAATTTAGACTGAGAGTGTCAGATCAGTATTAACAATGATTCAAAATCATTTGGCCTAACCTAAGACAATAAAAAAAAATCCTAAGGCAGGAAAATAAACTGAAAACAGAAATACAGAAATTACAAGTACCTGGTAGAGAATATGCATCCAATTAGCATCCCTAGGACCGGGGACATGGTTCAATATTGTACCGCACTTCTCAAATTCACGTAGTATCAAGTTAGTGTCACCAGGGGGAAACCTGAGTAAACCAAAAAGAGTAAAGCTTTAATATACTAGATTATCAATCACATACATGAGATGTAAAATCAGCACCTCAAAGTTATCATATATTGGCGTAACAACAAAAATTATGAAAGCATAATTGCTTACAATAATCAATCGTTATCCACGAAGTCTCCGGTATGCACTTTGCAAAGATGAGCTATTTCATCTCTAAAGTCTAATTACAATATAGGTTAAGCAAAAGAATAAACTAAGAACGGTCAACTTTAACAGGATGGCTAATCTCTCGCTTGGAATATCGTCGAATGAAGTTCCCCGTTGACCAAAGTCACAAGGGATAGTCAATTGAAGGGCCATATGGCAAAAACTACGATGTAAAAGGGAACAAGAACATAAAGTTTTAGCATGGAAAGCCCTCAACTGGACAAAACCATGGCACCTATTTTTGTGCACGTGGCTGGAAGACTTCACTAAGCTTGCATTATTACAAAGTTGAGATTACATGAAAAGGTTTCAGGAAGTAATACGGGAGGAGGTTTAGGGAAAGTTGGGACAGCTTTTCATTTTGCCACAGGAAGTTGAAAAATTATTGCTTTCACAGCCATATTTAGAGAAGTGATCTCGTGAGGAAGCAGCGTTCGAGGCCTTCGAATTTGGTTGGAGATTCCTGCGATGCGTTGTCACCATCGCCTGGGGATGTTCCTTTCTAAGATATCATCGCCTCAGTAACTCCTTTTGGGCTTGATGTAGCCATTGACACGCATGAGAGGATGAAGCTTCTGTGGAATGTTTTCTTCAAGTGAAAGGCGTAGGTGGTAGTTGATGCCTTGATGGCAAGTAAGGCGAGCACAACTAAACTAAGGTTGACAAAAAGGAGGTCCTGTTGGTCCCTAAGCCTTTCCAAGAAGTTGGAATGAATTAACAATATAAATTTTTCAAATTTAATTTTGTAATTAGTTATCTAAAGTACGACTTCCTTGAAATTACTAGATTGGTGTTATACGTAAGAAGTAATGAAATATTACACAAATCAAATAATGAGATTTGGCTTATTTGCAAAATCAATCAATTAAATAGAACTTGGCATAGAGTTCAAGTCCAGAGCAAACTTGTTGAATTCATAAATTGGATAAAGTGAAATAAAACACCATTAAGTTAGCTTCAAGATAATGTTTATAATTTAATGATTTGTATTGAATGAATATTACTTTCGCATATATGTTTCAATAAATAGATAGTAAATTTAGTTTAAGATACTATAAATAAATTAAGAAGCGACAAGGAGCAAAATGAAAATACTTGCAATATTTATAGTGCTTTAGGCTTTAGCCTCCATGACCTACTCTACTCCCCACACCCCTCAAGTGGAAATTCATCCACTAAAAAATCTTTTTAAGAGAACCAAAACCAAAAACTCACGATTACAAAATTCCTCATTTCAGGATAAGGAGTAAATTTCAATATTTTTTCACAAGCTCAAATCTAACTAACTAGAATTTTTAATGGGCTCAATCCTAACCAATTTGAATTTTTCTAAGGCTCAATCCTAACCTTTCCAACTTTTGCAAAAAGAAGACCTAAAAAACTCCGCTAAGAAAAATGTAAAAAAGCAAGTTAAGGTTACTACTCTAGCTAGCTTAAAATACAACTTGTAAAAAAGCAAAAAAAAATACACACGAAGCTCTATGCACATGCAAATTTGTCAAGACTGAACTAATATAAAAACTAGAGAAATATACAAAAAACTTGTGTAAATCAAAAAGGTATGAGCAAAGGAGAAGCAAAATGTCTTGTGTGCTTTCAAGAGGAGAAAAGATCAAGCCATGAGATGTCTCTCCTTTATCTGGTGAAATCCAGAAGAACAAATAAGTAAATCAAGCATAATGACCAAGTAAATAAGGCTGCAGTGAAGCTTAGAAACAGAGAAAAATGGAGATGCAGTTCAGAGCTAGCTTCTTTTCTCATTAACAGCAGCCACAATTCCTTTCCAAATGATCTCTTCAATGGCTTTACAAGTGTGAGCTAAGAGGGGAATGCCAGAGAGCTGTGTATGAAGAGCTTGGCAGCAGATGCAAATGGAAGAAAGGAAAAAATAGAACCGTTGGCCATGGGTTTTATATTACCCCCAAAATCAATTCTTTTCAATCTTACATATCAGGAAAAGGAAGCATGCCAGGTGGATAAAAAAAAGGTAGCAAGGCAAGTATAATTATATCCAGAAAGACTGCTGAGATTAAAAAAAAAAATAGAAATTACCCACAAATACACACTCTGACAGCTATAAACCCTGCGTACCAGATTAAAATAACAAACAATGAAAGCACTCCACATTGGATTGATTTTGCCCTTAATTGTGCGAAGAGTTGTCATCTAGGTACAAAGACAGGTGAAAAGTCAGATAAAATTTCCATCATAGGAAAGGGGACAATGGCAAGTGCCTTCC
This sequence comes from Apostasia shenzhenica, assembly GCA_002786265.1. NCBI lineage: Eukaryota > Viridiplantae > Streptophyta > Magnoliopsida > Asparagales > Orchidaceae > Apostasia > Apostasia shenzhenica. The sequence continues at coordinate 1,181,267 of KZ451908.1, read as the reverse complement.
ACTTTATGGATTATACACCAAACAGGAAATCGTGGCTGCACAGGGAAATGGCAAAGGATAATTTTGTCCTTCAAAACCACCTAAAGAAATTCAACCCAACAGTTATGAAGTTAAGGGTGGCCGATTGAGTTTTTAGGTTTAACATCCATTCAAACCACACACACACTAAAAAGAAGTTTTAGGAATACACTAGAAATGAGAAATTGAATGTGTTCTGGACAAGAAAACCAAAATGAAAACACAGTAAAAATCTTGACAAAAATGCACATGCTTACGAGCCTTACATGAATATCCTATAGAAGACAAAGAAATAAATTAAAGAATACTTAGCTCTCTTGAACTTAAGCTTTTTTGCCTTCGATGTGATAATTAACTAATAAGCATGCTTAAAATAAACATTAATAGACCTCAAAAATAAATAAATTAATAAAAAAAAAGATTAGTTGAATAATACTGAAATAATTGTAATCATCAAAATCAATGAGGTTCAACAAGTCCTTTTACTACCATTTGCATGTATGACTGTGGCAGGGACACAACATCATCGGTATATTGATTCATCTCAAACAGATTCTACACTCAATGTCCAAGGTCTCATCACATGACATCGATCTAAATGGATGGATGATTCTGGGTGGATTTGACATCTGACATAATTGGAGGATAATTAATAGAACTAGATCCCAATTATTTTAGTTATTACATTTTAATTGAAAGTTTTCAAAATTTAGGATAAATTTTATTTATTATTTTTAGTTTTAATTTATTTTAATCCTATAATGAGTTAAAATTTGAGATTGAAACTAGTGTATTATATACCAATAAAGGAAAAAATTGAGGCATTAGGTGAGAATCCTTAAATACCTTAAAAAAATTTAAAGCATTCCTCAACTGTTATACTTTGTTGTTTCAATGTAAAAAAAAGTTTAGGCCCCTTTGAGTAAATTCGCTAGTTCTATCTTCTTTGTATGTTAAACCCGACAACCTTACCTTGTCAGCTTTGCCTAGCGAACCCAGGATCATCTGCTTTACTGCTTTGCTGATCTCCGCTACTCCAATGCAGCTTACCACGAATGTGAGCGAGGACGACCACATCGAACAAATCACACCTTATTAGGCTCCATAACACCGCATGTGCAGTTCACCTCCATCTCCTACACGACCCAATCCCCGCTGCCTCCGCATGGCCCATTTCTTACCACTTGCACGTGGTTCACTGCCTCGCCAGCATGCAACCCACTCTCGCCGACGTGCCCACTTCAAGTGCACATCCCATTTTCCTCTACTAAAATATTTCTCTCCATCGCAACACCACGACTCCATATGGACTGCCATTGTCCACCACAAGTGACTCCAGCTTCACCTTCCTCGCCGCATGCGGATATTTGGATCGCTGTAGAATTCTCTCCAAATCTGGACTCGCTAGCTTGATAACCACGGTCCTAATTAATACTCTCCATATCTATTAATCTCTAGCAAGTGATATTGCTATTTACTCAGCGGTGTGATCTTGAATATTATTGTGTGTTACTTGCCGTTCGGTTAAATACTTGTGAGAATTCCTCTCACCATGCAACTTGGCTTTGATTTATTGAAATAGCATTTTACCAATTTGTGTGATGAATTTTCTGCTAACTATTCAATCTTATTTCCTTCCATTTTAAAATTGATGTGCCTGCAAGATTGGATTTTCTTGGCCATTATGTCATTATCATCAAAATATATTCCTATTAATTTTTTGATCACTTGCTATCAACTGAACTCTAAGTTAGGACTGCATTCACATTTAGTTCTACATCACCAAGTATCAAAATGTGATTCGAGTTAGGTTGCAATTAGGCATACATTAAACCTCACTGCATATGCCCACTAACTCTACTTCTCCCATTCCAATGGACTCAAAGTTGGAATCTAAATTGACTACCTTGTAGTCTAAGATGGATGAAATAGATGACATGAGAATTAAGTTGAATGAGATAAGTGATCATGTCATCCATCTCAAAAATGGACGATTTACTCATCTTTGAGGTTCAAGTAGATCACCCATCTCGGAATGTCTTTACTTATTTTTATTTTTGCTTTTATTTTAGCATTATGAATTTCAATGTAATAGTCAATAGAAGGGCCCCAAACTATTATAGTTCATTTTGATGCTAAAATAAATTAAAATTTGAGATTGAAATTAGTGTGTCATATCTTAGTGACGAGTGAAAAGAAAGTTGGGGCTTACGTGAGAAGCCGTAAATAATTAGAAGAAATTTAAGATATTCTAACTCTTTTTTGTTTACTACTTTGTTGTTTCAATCTAAGAACAGTCCAAGCTCTGAGTAAATTCGCCAGCCTATCTTCTCCCTACATTGAGGCCAACACCTTCCCTCGTTGTCTCCACCTAGAAAACCCAAGACCATCTGCATCACTAATCTCCACTGCTCCCACGCAGCCAACCCAGAACGTGGGGAGCATGGCCATTCATAAGGGGAGTTTACAACCCACCTCTGTTGACCATTTCACCATTGTGTTCCCCTTTCTCACAACAATTGTAAGGCTTCGATCATCCGACGAATTTTCGTAATAACACCTGATCAAATGAACTTGTTGAGAAAAAGAACTATAAAATTAGTTTCCTGGAAAATAAAATAACCCTAAAACAGAATAATTTGAGAATGCTTTCCATGAGAATATAGTTAAGTAATGTTGATTTTTCTGTGGTTCTTAGTTGCATAAGAACAAAAATAGGCTAATAAACAGTTAGTTGGAACTATAAAAAGTAACATGTTGGTGAAATATGAATGAAATCAATATCAAGCAATAAAACAGAACATGGAAACATCTTATAATTTTTTTAAAAATCAAACTATTAGTCAAAAAAATATATATTTCAAAACTCACTAGAACGTTTCATAAAGAATTCAATGCCAATAGGTGTAACAGACATTTTGTCTGCCAACAAAAGAATATCAGCTATGATTAGACAGACAAAATCTTACAAAAAATCAAAATGCTTGCATGAACAAGGTGCAAAATAGAGATAACAATAATTCCAAGTTATTACAAAGACGTAAGTATAGCTACTTCTATGACTATCTAGTTGAAATTAAACAAATGCGTAAATATGGGTAGGGGAAACTGCCAATTAGTATTCAAGCCAGCATATAATATTACATTGATGTTCACTAGTAAGTTTTGCACAAACATGAAACATTAAGCAACCAGGGAAAGGATAGGATTCAAACACAAAGAATTACATCAAGCAAAGGTGATGTTTACTAATCAGGACTAATTTAAGGTTGAGAGTTAAAGCTTGGAAAGTATGGAAAAGCCTAGTTCTTATTAACAGAAAGGACAAACATTTAAGACAAACTGTAGTGAAAGCAAGCAAGTTGTCTCACAAATGTGATCAGTAACAAGTATCGAGAAAGAACCTTGCTCTTATATAAAAAAAAAAAACACAATGGCCAACCTATCCAGCCGCAAGATTCAAGAACTAGCAGGGAAATAGAAGGGAAACCTGGGGTTCTAGGGTCTAAAGTAGTCAAATTCACAATAGAACATTGGTGAATGAAAAGGTTAAAAACAAAATCGAAGGACATACCCATAGACAGTGACCCACTCTTCTTCATCCATTCCTCCCATATGGGAGCTATTCCTCTGCATCTCTGGCCTGACGACCTCCCTAGGGGGCGGAAGAGTGATGAGCGCAAGCCAACCCTGCTGCACCACGCCATCTACCGGTGATCCCCTACCATTCTCTTCTATATCGTTCTCCCCAACCCTCGCCGGTGACCACCAAGTCGAGCTCCCGGGGCTCTGCTGCTGCTGCTGCTTCAAAACCTGAGACCCGCCATTGGCCAAGGCAGAGCCACTCCCATCCACCTTGTTTTTCAGGGAAGAAGGAGAAGATAAATAGCCACGCGAACGTTGCGGGGTCCTCGACTCCAAGCCGAACTCCGGCGAAGTCGGTAGCTCGCCCAGGGCTGGCTCCGGGGAAAAGTCGACGCGATCCTCAAGTGTGAAAAATGGTGGCGGCGGGGGCTCCGATCCGCCGAAGTTCTCTCGCCAGAGGGCAGACACAGCCGCAGCTTGGCCGGTGCTCGCGAACCTACCGCCAGTACGGTGGAGGGAGACTGGCGTTGCGAGATCCCGGAAGAAGAGAGATTGCCTGTCTGATTTGAGGTTTCTCTTCGTCGCCGAGCTCATCGTTGCTTCCTCTCAGCCGGCGAGGGACACTATGGCGTCGGAGAAAACCCTAAACAAATAGAGCTCTGCGCGGCGCCTGCGGACAACGGGAGGGAGAGCTTTCTGAAATTTTCAGGTTTGTAATTCTTCAACTACTAAATCAGCAATTGCTATTTAAAACCCTAACGCCCAATTTCTTGACAAATAAAATAGAGAAAATTGCATTTGGTCCTCAAGATTGGACAAGCCTTGTAAATGGGCCCAAATTTTTAAAAATCCTCAATTTTTGATCCCCTACATGAGAGTTTTTACATTAACGTGTTCAACAGAACTGTTAAAATAAACATAAATGTCTAAAAAAAATGAATGTAAATATCTATTTTGGCCAAATTGTTTTTAGTTCCTAATGCGAACATCACGACACTAGAATACTTGAATAAGCTGATCAGACCAAGTTCACGTTAAACCTGTTGGGGTGAGCGTGGCAAAGGCCAGGTGAGCCGAGTCACGGGTGTAGTGAAGGCCAGGTGGGCTGAGTCACACACTCACGTCCAGCGCCCTGCCCGATAAATAATGCATGGCTGTCAAAAGACAGTCGGGATCAACCTATGGCGCTAAGATGCTATATGTAATAAGAGATTTAGTAGCACTCATCCTATTGCTTTTAGGAGAGTTGACAAGCGTTAAAGATCCTAGATAGAATTAACATAATTGACCCGTTTTAAGGTCAATTTTGACATTTGTTTACTAAAATGGCCATAACGTTTTACTATGGTTATCCATTTTCAGTGTTCACCCAATTCGAAAAGCTCTCAAGGAAATGGACTCACCGTCAACCTGCTAGTTGACAATATTTTAGACATGAAATTCTATCATTTAGTACATCAAAATTAAAATCTTATAGTTTTTTTCTATTTTAGTAGTTATCGACAATCAATTCTCTAAGCTGGACACGCCTCTTCTACTATTGTATCGTAAAGATGCATAAAGATATTAGCATATAATACAAAAAGAATTTAATAAAAACTTTGAGATGACTAATAAATGATAATTTTTGTGGTATTTACAAAATTTTAAGGGCTTCAAAGTAAAATGAAGAATTTGATGTCTAACACATAATATAAGAAGATTTTAATAATATATATGTAATTCCTCTTATTATTATTATAATTTACGTTAAGAAATTTCTCAAAATGTAGTAAGATGCTATTTCATATATGTCTACGAGCCAAACAATATCTTAAATCGTAATTGTTCACGTGATAATCCAAATGAGTCGGTTCAGATTGATGGATCATGGACACTTAATTGAACTAGTGTCGATTCAAGCAAGTAATCAACATTCCTTGCAATTCTGTAAAGTGTAAGCCACTAGATCTATCAATCACAATCCCTTGTGTTTACTACGCGTGTTCAATATCCTCATCAGGCAATCCATCACTTAATGACCATGACTTCTCCCTCAACTGATCCACCATTGTTGTACACAAGTATCCGAATCTAGGTAGATACCTCATATAACCTCGAACTACAAATCTTCGATTTAGTAAACTCTGACTTCAAGCTCCCGACCTATGAAGAGGCATTTGTCTTTGCCGTCTGAATAAAAGCTACTTATCCCTCTAATCTGAATAAAAGTGACTGACACTCATTGTGACGCCCGTGGCCGAAGAGGGCGGGGAGTATTTGTTGGGTGATTTCCCAAGAGAGGGGAATCACTGGTATATAATCAATACAAAAATTATGAGTGTTATCTCCTTTATCAAGGGAGATTCAATTGATGCAATTCTCTACTCAACGAAATAGCCATATTTACATCTGCTTTGATGTTGCTGAGGTATTGATTGCCCTACAACCTTTTAAGTTTTATTAATGACTTATGTGATATCCCGTAAGGATGCACTCTTAGACAAATCCCACATCAATAAAGCATAAAAGAGATATTAAGTACATATGAAAACACACTCATACCATTGTAGACACATTTAGGTAAAATCGTGATGCCAATAATAGAACACTCTGCAGTTAAGTGTGCTTGGGCCAGAGTAATTCTGGGATGGGTGACCTTCCCAAAAAATTGCTCAACCACGCTGATTCCAGAAGCTATAACAAACAATATCTATAGTGGGATAAGCTGTTACAACTTAAGGCTCTTATTTTTGCTCATCATCTCATTCCATCAAAAAAGGTCCTTTTATAACTCCTTTTTGAGCCCAATTAGCTCTCCTTGTTGCTTGAATAGTCTTTGATTTTCAATCACAATGACGACAAGTGTGTAGCTGATCATGACGATCATACTGAGATTACATTTCAACCCTTACTTTCAACTCAGATTTCAGAGCTCCCCACCCTTTCAAAGGTGAAAAAACCCTTTAAAAGATTTCATAGCTCCCCTAGCCTCAGATCCTCTAATAATGTATCTAGCCTCCAGTTCAAATTTTCCCTCCAGGGAAGCTAATCTTATCTCTAGCAGCCTTTGAATCCAGCTGTCCTCCCAGTAGTGTTAGTGGACTTCTTTCTTCCCGACTGAGTCAGAAACGATCTTCTCCATTTGTAACAATTCATCGACTACTTTTATTTTGTGAAGCGGTCCACACGGAAGATTGTGGTCTATCTCCTGAACTTGAAGGTCCATTCATCAGTTAATTGGCCGCATCTCTACCCCCCTCCCTCCTCGAAGATAGACTCTATTCAATCACCGCAATGCCGGTGACTTCAGTTTGTTCATTGGTCCTCTCCACTAGCATTTCTAATGCAGAATCTTTCCAAGACCAACAAAAACAGCAGCTTGATTGGAGTAATGTTGGGCAGAATCTCACACAACTAATAGAGGATTGGTACTTAGGAGCGTATGGATATGCAGTGAAGGGCCTTAAACAAGGAAATAGGCCTGAATATACAAAACTTTAAATCATTTTAAGGCCCAACTCTAACATATGAAACCAAAGTAGATAATGCGAAATTAAATAGCTTAGACTAAGTTTTCTTTTATCATGCTAAATGGCTCATTCACATAAGATCTCATGGTGAATTCTTTATTAATTAGTAGTGTGCCAAGGAAATCCAATGATCTTAAGCTACCAAGACAGGAAATTTACCAAGTTCTTAGGGAGAATTGGTTACTACATGTAATAGAACTTGAAACACTTATACAGGAGGAACAACATCTTCAATTTGTTCAATGTAATGAAATCATGAAAATCAATCAACTATATAGGATATTAAGCTAAGGATATGAATTAGGAACCAACAGAAAAATATTTTTATGTTCGTATTTCAAATCAACTCAGTAATAGTAATAAGCAGAACCAATTCAGTAAAGAGCAGAACATCTGAAACAGTGAAAACAGCAAAAAAGACGTTTCTAACATCTAATACTAAAGGAGAATCGCTAAATAAGCCAACAGAAATACAAAAGCAAAGCCATAAAAGAACAGTAGAATGTCAACTGGCCGGGAACAAATGGATGAAAGCAAGGAAACATAACAATCCAGCAACAACGGTGAGTTAAGGGAAACAGTAGAGCGGCTCAAAATTCAACAGCAATAGAGAAAATCAGAAATCATATTACCCACTGAACCTTAAGCCTCAAATGGAACAGCCGTTGAAGCCCCCTGCCACTCCAGCTCAAATGGTGGTCGCGGGCTCGCAGCCCACTGCCGCACTGCCGCTCCCACAGCCAAACGAAGAAGAAAACCTCTCCTTGCAAGTCGATTAGGTGGAAATCTGATCTTCAGCAGCATCCCCTTTCTACGTCCAGCACACCTGCTTTGTAGAAGAGCGGAGGAGAAGAGAAGGAGCGGAATCTTCTCAGACGTGCCGGAGAAATGGCCGACCATGGGAATGAGGGTCAGCGTAGTGCGGCGTGTGCGGTTTACCTCAGTCTCTCTATGGAGAAGTGGGGATGACCGGCGACGTGGCCGGCGACGTGCGCGGGTTGCGTGGAAGGCGAGGTCGAGGTCGAGGGATCGCGCGCGGTCTTTCGTTGGGTCCGCCAGCAAGAGCGAACCAAGCGAATTGCTCCGACTGAACCCAGGCGCGAACCCAACTTAATGGATAAATTGCAATGCAATTCCTTCCGTTTTTAGATCCTTATAAATAAATCTCATCTGATTTTGTTTTAGTCCAATTTGACCTAATATGAGCATCCAAACAATCTTATTTGATTACAAACTATTTACAAGACTCAAAATGAGTATTTTCACTGATATAAAATTTCAAAAATTTTTGAAATGATTCAAATAACTAGATAAAAAAATAATATATATCTATGATAAATGATATAATATGCGTTTAAAAATAAATATCATTTCAATATTATTGTGGTTTAACAATCCCAACACCACTAAGGATCACCCTTATTTTCTGTTCTTCTCCTAGAGTTGGTTCAACCGAAAGTTCCTAAAGCACTACATTACCTTCAAGGCTAGGTGTCTCTGTATTTATCATAATTCCACAATGCTAACACTCTTAATAAATTTTTTTTTAACTAGAAACATCTATCTTCTCTTGATCGCTACCTTCAAAGTTGTCATCTTACTTAAATGCAAGGTAGGATCTTCTTTCTCACAGCAATTGGCATTGAAACTTTCATTCTTATGCCAAAGGTGACACTGTCTCTCTTTCAGCAAAAGCAGTTGCTGGCACGCTCTCTATTTTAAGCATGGCTTCCATCATCTCACCTCAATCATCCATCTTGGTTGTCTTCCTCACCAAAGAGTTATTAGGAGGTGTATCAACTATCTCTTCTACAAGATTATTAAAAATGCTTCCAAAATTGGCATCAAAGTCGTCCATCTTTCTCTCCAAATTTATAAAATCCTAATTTTATTCCTAAAAAATCACTTTCTGCATTAAAAGAAATAGAGCATAGAAGACAAAAAGTCCCTAAACATAACAACAATAATAACATAATAAAGCATTTATTCTGCTAGGTGAAGTCAACTACATGAATCAAATAATAAATTATCATTTTGCTCAAAGCATGTGAGATTATTTGTTATATTTTTTTGATATATCTTTTTTTGGTTTTTCTCTTCCTATTTTACATAAACAATATCCAATAATTTAACTTTTTTGGGTGAAGCTTTTATCGGCTTACAATTTATATGTCCAAACACAAAACTCTACATAAAAGTCACAAACATGTCATTGATTATTGTGATTTACATGACCTAAATCGAACGTTCATGCCCATCAAAGCAAGGGGCTACTAGCTCTCACTTCAATCCTAGCTATTCATTTAAGTGGCAATAATAATATTCTATAAACTACTAATACTAATCATCTATAAACCACAAGATGACTCATAGATTCAAGCTAGCATTGCCAGAATAGCCCATAAAAGGCACATGATGCAATTTAATGGTAATCCAACTACTCTCTAGGATATGTGTAATGACATGATTGAGAACCAACCATACTCAACAGCTTTAACTCGTTGATCTTTTCTATAGCTCAAGATAATGAAATTACATTCTCAGTCCGATGTATTTAATCGGCTTACTCAAGTAAGTTTACTTTAATACTAAGCTAAATCAAGCTCTGCAATGGGACCTTATAATTGTCTACTATTAATGTACACCCAATCATCTTTTTATTTACTAACTGCAATGTCACACGTCTCAAATATAGAAGTAATATCGTACTTATGCTTTGACTTCTAGAAACTAACAAAGTTGGAGCACGTGATTGGAAACTAAAGCATGCAATGCTTCTGTAGCTATGATACAAGATTCCACAATATGATATCAAAGATTTCAAAAACTGTCAAATCGGACAAAATCATACATCCGAAGGCATGTGATGTAACCCCAATTTAGACTACGATAATTAGTGACTAGTAATTACTAGATAATTCATTATTGATTACTTACCAACAATAACATCATTAATTCCTATCTATAAGTAGATAACCTCTCTTCTCAATTATTTATAAATTTAGACTTTGAGTTAGACTTAAGAATTCTTAAAAAATGCTACAAATTCCTCAATAATTCATGAACTTATTATCTACATGCCATACAATTTAATTTTATTTATGCTTTACCCATTCATTCTTAGTTAATTACGCTATGCACACTCAAAATATTATAAAATCTTATATACACACATTTTAACTTATTTTTATTATAATGAGTAATCATAATTTTTCAATAGCCTAACTATAGTTAGATTACAAAAAATCTGAGCTGTTCATCATATTATTTTAAAGATATTTAAATATATTTTGAGTGAAAATACTAAAACCTTAATATTTAGGTGACGGCAAAGGAATGAGACATCCGCTATGTGAATTGATTTTAGGACAAATTAGCACTTTAGTGTAGTATTGAGGAAGAGAAAAATATATACCATTAAGAATAAAAATATAATTTTAATGATTTACTAACAGAATAATTTTTTCAAATAGATTTTGATTAAGTTTTAACTCAAATGTGTGTATGTAAGATTTTGTAATATTTTGAGTGTGCATAGCGTAATTAACTAAGAATGGATGAGTAAAGCATAAATAAAACTAAATTATGTGGCATGTAGTTAAGATATATATATATATATATATATATATTTATTTATAAACTATTTTATATATAACTTTTACTTACGTTCATATGTACATAAATTTTACTCTAGAATATTTTAAACAAATGGAGCGACTGTTCTTAGCCCGGCGAGGCGACGCACGAGCTCCCGATGGTGGCGCCGCCTCCATTCCCGGCGCCGCCATCCTCTTCGCTAACATACGCCGCGAGGTTCAAGTACTTCTCGCTCTCCCTTCGCCACCTCGCTCGGCAGATCACGCAGTTCGCCGCCCTCCTCGCCGCCCTGCAGCTTCTCCTCCACCTCTCGAGGCACTCCCCGTGCAGCGAGTTCCCGCACGTGCCGCACGTGACGACCCCCGCCCTCACTTCCATCTCCTCCAGGCACACCGGGCAGGGCCCGCTGAACTCCCTGATCTCGTCCGCCGACTCGAAGAAGAGCTGGCGGAAGCGCTCCCTGGCACGCTTGCCGGCGAGGGAGTCGGGGGCGGTGGGGGAGCGGAGAAGGCGGGAGAGGAGGCAGGGGCGGAGGGAGTGGCGGCAGAGGGAGGGATGGGAGACGGGGAGGCGGAGGACGCGGAGGAGGACGAAGAGGATGTGCTTGCAGAGGGCGGCGCGGTCGGGGCAGGAGCAGGAAGGGGACTCGGTGAGGGTTACAGTGTAGACGTTGGCGGTGGCGCCGAGGACGTGAAAGATGGGGCCGGAGCGGTGGAGGAGACGGAGGCGGTGCCGGAGAGCTTTGGTGATGCGCTCGGCGGTGCGATGCCGGGCAGCCGGAGGGTACTGGTCGGTGATGGCGCCGGTACCAGAAGAGGGGGAGTTGGAGGCGATGGATTCCATGGGTAGTTTGGCGGCGAGAATGGAGATGACCGGAGATGGCCGGAGTTTGTGGCCAAAGTTAGATGCTTTGAGTGGTGGTGGGGGGAGGGGAAGGGAAAACAGGGACTTCACGTTATGGCAGATTACAGATAGGTACCTACAATTTAATCATAATTATATGGTAATCTTTATTTTTAAAATTTTGACTTAGGTCCCCAATATTTTCTGAAATTTTTTATTAGTTTCCTAGAATTTAAAATATGGATTAATAATTAAAATAAAATAAGGACTTAATAGACCTCTACAATTTCAATTAGGGACCTAATAATGAAAAACTTTTAAACTATATATATATATATATATATTAAAATATAATTATAAATGAATGGTAGGACATATTTTTCCAAAAAATATTGTGGACCTATTGTAGGTACTTTCAAATCAAATTGACTTGAACTTGAGTCTGCTCAAACTCAAATAGTTTTGAATTGAGCTAACTTAATTTGAAATTACTTATAAATTTGAGTTAAATCGAATTACAATATGATGTCAGGTTACTTGAACTAGATTTTACTAATCGCCGGTACCCATAATGCAATACATCTTCTTAATTTCTCTTCAAACTATATTGTTTCGCAATTTTTTTTATCGTAGTTATGTAAATTATTCCTAATCTATTTAATACAGTCCAAATTATTCTTTGCGTCCATAACACTTTTTAGTACATATCTTAAATATTTCTGAGCATGCACCATTCTGATAATAAACTTATTTCATTATCTTATATATTTAATAATTAAATAGATATAAATAATTGTATATTGTGTATTGTGAAAATTATATGAGGATCACCAAGATTATAATATTTATAGATCTAATTTTATAAATTAACCTTTAGATATTTGGTCTTGACCAGCACTTCATATAGCATGGCAAAGTGTTGAATGAGGTTGACAAAATTTGAAATAAATAAATGTAACTGAAAAGAATATATATATATATATATATATATATATATATATGATATCATACACAAATAATATAACATATTATACATGTATTAAAATAATAATTAATTTAACATTACTCATATCTTTCTATTTATATTATAATAAATAATTTTATTTTAAGTATATGTGATCTTAAAAATCTGAACTCGAGATTGCTTTTAAAAAAAATTACATGCAAATTACTCTAAAGAAATATATTTACATAAGTACTGTTACCTTTTAATTTTTATTTATGTATATATAACTCTATAATTGTCAATATTATATAAGTAATACTCTGTCGATATTATTTTAATTAAACCATGGCTACCCTAACATAAACATCTATAGTAGCGAGTGACATATTCATCAATGGTCGCTGATAATGCAATTGTCTGCGATGGTTGCCGGACAATAGTGGTTGACGATTAGTGACCTATGGTGGTCAAATTACAATAACTTGACAAATTAATTTATATGTGAGGCAATAATATTTTTGACGGCAACCTACATGTAGACATGACCTATGGTGGTCAAATTACAACAACTTGACAAATTAATTTATATGTGAGGCAATAATATTTTTGACGGCAACCTACATGTAGACAGAATACTCTTTCTTGTACATGTTTATTTTTAAGGGGACTTAATTCAAACATAAAGATCTACCTCCAAAATTTATTGTTTTAATTCAGCACCCTTATATATCTAACTTTAAAAGTGGGGTGTTGTTTATAAATTCACCCAAAATGAGGGTGTTGAATGAAAATAATAGTGGGTGCCGTCTCAAAATATATACACAGCCGTGTTCTGCCTCGTGATCGATCGCCGGAATGCAGCTCGCCGTTCTCACGACCCCTGCCTTCTTCATCTTCATCTCTCCCGAAGTACTCCCTCGACCCCGCGGACTCTGCGACTTCGCTCGACCTCCTCCTCCCTCGCCGGAGCTCCAGCCACACTTCTTCAAGATCTCCCTCATCGCCTCCGCCTGAAGCAGCACCGGATGCTTCCTCCCGATCCGCCGGAACCTCGAGCAGGCGCTCATGTGATGGTGAAGAGCTTCCTCGAGCCTTTCATGATCCCCTCCCTTCTTGATCTCCATCTCCTCCTTCACAGCCTCCGAGCACAGCCCGCAAATCCATCTGCCGGAAACCTTGCCACGGACCCGTCGGATGTACTCCGGCGTGCACCCCTCCGCCACGCCACAGCTAGCACTCGCACTTGACGTCCTCCACCTCAGAGATGGCCGTTGGCTCGAATGAGAGCCCGGACATGGCTCTCTGCAGGCCCTCCGTCGGCGTCATCCTCGGCGGATTCTTGGCAGTCACGCCGCCGCCGCCGCCGCCGCTAGCTCTGCCGAGGAGAACTCCATCGGGAGCCATTTCAGCTTTAAAATTCGCATGCTGTGGTTATTAACTTGTTGGAAAAATTAGTGATTATTAATAGCCGCATGCATATGCTGGCCGCCGGTTTACCTGTTCCAAATCTGCGGACTTCATGCATTTATTTTTTTTTTTAAAAATTTAATTTAATTGAAAATAATGATATTTCTATTTTACAAATAGTATATGGTATGAATTATGAAAGAAAATCAATTATTATTTTGAGAAATATATATAGTATGTGAAATATAATAAATTGTTTTTTTAATATAAATATTTCGGCTGAAAATATAGCCATTAAAATTAAAAAAAAAAAACTTGTTAGCATATATGATTAACTATTCATATATTAATTTCTTTTTTTTTTAAGAAACTATTCATATATTTCTTTCTAGTATCAAAAAAAATCCATACATTTAATTTCAATATGAATATCATATATATATATATATATATATATATATATATATGTATAGAGAGAGAGAAATATATTTTTATATACCATGTAAAAAATGTAAAAAGAAAAAGATAAATAAAGAAACTAAAAATCGGAGAACAACACCATTCGGGCCTTGCTAAATAGTTTGATCGATGAGAGCTAGCTCTTTAATATTTTATTTGTCAATATTAACAAACAAGTTTGAACATACTTTTAATTGAAAACTTAATTGATAAATGAGTGACTTTGAAAATACTAATGTTCGTCTCATCGATGTTTCTGAATTGTACATATGATGTTCATAAACATATTCGATCAATTATAAAGTTTGATATGCTAACTTAGAGATTTTAGTATATCTAGCTTAGTTATTAATGAGGAAAAAAAATCATAAGTTATGATGGTGAGCCTAGCTATTTGTGAATACATTAATAGCCTTAATATTAAGTGCTTGTCTACAATTTTCTTATTCGTAAACTCAAATATATATTAGTTCATTCACGAGCATATTAATGAGCTCGTGATTCGAAACTAAGGTCAAACAAGCCTTTATATTCACGAACTAAGCTTGATCTCAAGCTCAGTTTAAACTTTTTTTAATTTCAGAGCTCAAGCTTCGTTTTAGTAAATGAACATAAACTTAAATAAACCGCTACTTGACTCGGCTCGGTTCATTTACAACCTAGTGTATAACTTAATTTAAGTTTAACACTTACACCAGCCAGGTCATTAATTGATTAAATTATATTATTTTGAGATTTATGTCTGTTTGAATTAATCAGCGGGAAAAATATACAATAAATTAGCAAAATGTTTTTCTTCATTGAGACTTTTGACAGATGGGCATTCCTGGCCCTGGCCCAGGCCCATATAATACATCATACCACAACTTAGGCCCATTAATGACAAGGTGGGCTTTTAATGGAGGCCCATAACAACATGCAACAATGTTGGAAAAAATTTGGACCTAAACCTAGGCCTCATTTAATTGGAGTTTTTTTTTTGCCAAATATAAAAATCAACTGTAAAAATCAACTTTATTTTATATATAACACAAACATATATATAAATATATATATTAGAATTAACTTTATTTCACATCTTACGTACACACTTACTAATATTAGAATGTTATGCATTAATGTTGTATAAAATAATGTATTTAAAAATATAACCAAATGCACGTTTCGATTACAAAATATCCATAAATCTTACTTTCTTGATTTCCGTGACTAATTTGTAAACAAAGTCTACATTTGGGTGGCCATTTTGCACTCTAATGAAAATCCCTCATTACGAACTTCAAATTTCGAGCAGCCTTCAATTCAACTCAACTCAATATATATCTTAAACTTTTAGGAGATATATATATATATATATACATAACCAATGTTCGACAATTCTGATCAAGAGCCTGTAACAACTTCACTAATTATTGATATATCGACACGCATAACCAGTAGAGAAATATACTCTTGCAACTCACACACCAACGGAACATGCTCCATGCGTCACTAATGATGCAATTACTAACAACCATGACGCGAATTATTCACCGAATTTAAGATAGCTATTAGCATGTTCCTCGATCCCAAATGAACAAAAAAGGCAAAAACAATTGCATAAAATCTCTCGTCTCATGCCATTACGCATGGCTCAAAATGAGATCTTTTCTGAAGACTATTTCTTCGTAGCTCCAATCCTTCTAAGAAAAACACATTGATTGAAATTGAAATTTTCTCTATCACTTTCATGGTTTCCTATTCCAATCAGTTGATAGTTGGGATTTTCACATAAATCTAATTGTGAGAAGAGATCTCTCCTTTGTGGTTGGTTGATGTCTCCTTCAATCAGCCAGCATACACCTTCACCTAACTGTAAAATATTACCAATGCACTCATTTTTTTTAATGAAACATTATCACCTAATTTTATTTAAAGTACTAAGTATCATAAAATTAAATTGTGACGCACGTGGCCGAAGAGGGCGGGGAGTGCGTGATCGCCGGGTGATGTCCTAAGAGAAAAGAATCACTGAGGCAAAGTGCGGCTCCTGGCAGGCTTCTAGGCCGAATAATGAGTGGTGAGAGGGGCGCAGGAATGAATCGTCCCACATCGGAAAGGGAGGGAGATCATGAGTTGTATAAGTAGATAACGTGATCTCAAATAGTAGAGGCGCCTTTTGGAGCAAAATTGTGAGGCTAATGATGGAAAACTCCATAGTTAAGCGTGCTTGGGCTGGAGTAGTACTGGGATGGGTGATCTCCTGGGAAGTACTCAAGCACATAATTTTCCTAAAGCCAAAGCGGATAATACCTCTACAATGAGATTACGGAATATTACATAAATAATTATTCCTAATAATAATAAACTCTGAGTAATGGATTGAAAGTGAAATGTGTGATTTTTAATTGGCTTAAATTGCTCCAACTCCACATGATATGCCAAATTTGAATTAAAGAAATTATTTACTTCTTTTTGATTCATGTAATTTGAAGAGCTTATTAACTTCATTGTTTGTAGTAGGTCAATGCAACAGTACCTCACCTGCCACAACAGTGAAAGGAGAACTATACCATTCTACTTTGAGCCTCAAATCAAACTAAGGCTTTGTTTGACGACTGGTTAAAAAAAATGACTTATTTTAGTAATAGCCGAAATCTTAAATTTATTTTAAAAAAAAATTAAAATTTATGTTATGTTTAATCTTACATAAATTCTAACATTAAACAATGACTTTATTTCATATCCAACACAATTTTTAATATAACTAACTCATATTTTTCTAAAATTTTTCACAAAAAATTTTCAAACTTTTTTTCCTCCAACTAATTAAACAGGATCTTAATATTAATAATAATAATAACTTCAATGTTGATCATTAAAATGAGCCTCATTTTTTCTTTTTGTGGTGAAATTAATTAATGCATTTTATTATAAATTAATAATTTCATTGTCAAAAAAAAAAAAGATTGGATTGGCCCTCAAAAAATCGATTTGTAGATATTTAATTTATATATTTTCACATATTTAATTTTCTTTATATTTTGTACTATATTGTTAACTGAATAATTGAAATAAATGATCCATTCCTATAACCTCAGCCACTTAAATAAATCTGGCATAAAATTTAGTGAGCATTTAGCTCATTATTATCTTGATATTTTATCATATAACTTAAATTTATCAAACCATATTTAAATTTGAATTTTTCAAAGTTAATATGATATTTTTGAGCCAACTTTGCTCGAATTGACCAATTTCGAATCAATTAACTCATTTTTAAAAATGAATTAACTTAAACTAAATTTAAAATTAATTTAAACAATAAACTTGTTAATCACAAGATTTAACATACTTAATTTTCTCTCAACAAATTTAATATAAATTAGCATACTCAAATTAAGAAATGGGGAGAGTATATCTAATTGTGTAAAGATCTTTGAATGCGTTTTTCATAATTTACATAAAATTTAAAATTTAGTTTACGAATTTTTTATCCACATAATATTAAATTAGAATCAAGTCGATCTTTTTTAATCAGACTCATGCTTAACTCGTAAATAAAATATTTATTAAGCATGCCAAATATGAAGACTAACGACCAACATTTTAATGGAAAAGTTATTCACTAGCTAAGTCATTTATCATATATAATATTTGAGCTACAATCACAAAAATTTTAATGCATGTAACCCAATCGAATAAGGTCAAATGCTTACTAATCCAAAAATGGAGACGTAAGGTCCGTTTGGTGCTGGGACAAAAATCAGCAGCAAAATAATACTAGTTTTAAAAAAATAATAATAATAAATAAATTTTTCTAATCATTCTACACAAATACTAATATTAAAAAATATTATTTTATTTCACAAACTTAATAATTTTCAATAAAAATATCAATTTTATTTCACATCTTAGACCAAAATAGTATTTTAATGTAGTATTTTGGTCTATGTGTGTATTACAAGCTATATGTCATCTGACAGACATCGAAGATTACTGTCTTTATGAACCCTTGGCCAAACAAAGCTAGATATCGCATCTCATTTGCCGACATTTTGAGCAACAACCACGAGGATAGAAGAACTTGACGAGGTAACAAATGTCGAGGCATGTTGGGTCTAGACCGATCTCCAGCTAGGCAAACTCGAGATCGGAACCAACCTTAAGTTTGTGGTCTGAACCTTGACAGAATCATGTACGTAGTGGGAGTGACATGGCATATCCCAACAAAATAAGTTAGATCTGTGGCATGGAGAGTTGAATCACAAGCTGAGCTTAGACTTCAAAATCTAACTAGTCTCTCGAGGTTCTGCTGAAAATCTTGGCCTTTTGTCTGAGATTTCATCTCTGAGGCCCCGTTTGTCTAGAAGTTTAAAATTAACCTGATTTAATTTTAACCAGACATATCACATCTCACATAAAATTTAATATTAAAAATTAAATTTATTTCACATCCTACACATATTACTAAAATAATAACTAACTTATATCTCATCCCTCACATATTTCAACATAATAACTAACTTTATATCACATCCCTCACACATATCTCAACATAATAACTAACTTTATTTCACATCATTCACAACTTTTAATAAAAAAATATTTTTATCCAAATTTAATTTTAACCTTCTTAAATTTAACCTTACAAACAAACACACCCTCATATGATTACCTTTAGCACTTTTTAACACTCCAATTTCCTTTTTTTTTTTGCTGTTAACTACATGCATGTTTCACTCTCTTGTACATGTTTTTTTGGTTTAAAGACCAATTCTATGCATCATTAGTTCTCTTTTCTTTTCTCTAGTACTCCCAAAGTATATTAATTCAGAGAGGCAGACAAAAGGGGAATTCCTGTCTCTAGGGACCCTGCTGTAGCCATGCAGGCAAAGTACTCAGACCCATTAGTCTACACTGGCTCGATTCGGGTTCGGACCGGTCATGAAATATTACTGCGAATATCAACCTATTTAATGCATGCATGCAGAACGTTAGGTCTGTCACCATTCCTTTTCTAGTTCTCCATGGAACTGCTGATCAAGTCACTGATCATCATCCTGTTGCATCTCAAGATCTATACATTAATGAGGCTGCATCAAAGCAGAAGAAATTATACATCAAGCTCTACGATGGCTTTTTCCATGACCTGCTCTTCGAGCCCGAGGGAGATGAGATTAATGGTGTTGATTTTATTGACTGGATGGAGAGGAGATTGCAGCAGAAAAAAGGGCTGCTCATGAAGGCATCATATTGCAGGAGGAAGGTGATAGAGATTGCGCATTAGCATACAAAGGAGTGAGTTTTGTTGGAAGGTGGTAAGCACAATACTATCTAATATTATAGTACGGTAGAAGAGAAAACTTGAAAGAATAGAAGAAATTTTAACTTGTTATCTTCTTCATGCTTAAAATGTTGATTACAAAGACTATTTATACTAAACAAAGTGACTCTTAAACTTCCAAACGTTCATTAGATTAACAAGACTCATTTAAAGCTAATAAACACATAATTTCGGTTTTATAGGGTAGTTGAACAGTCTTCCCAAAAGTAGCCATAACTCCCTCTACTAATTTCTGATTATGGAGCCGTTTTCTGCATTGAACTTCTGACTTCAATACCTTTCCATCAATATATAATATAAAGGAGATTAACCAGCCATTTAATGTCAGAAATAAGCCAAAACATGACCTTTGATTTCTGAAACTGTATCCTGCATTAATCAAGTTTAATTTCTAACTAGTTTGCTATTGCCCAATTAGTTGTTGTTCGATCAATCATCTGAGGTTATTTTTAGTTAAATATGCATGAGATGTACATATTATAGCTATAACCATTAATCAAGTTAGACATTCGTTGCAAATTAGTCTCGATTTTTTAAAAGCTTCGAATTCATTTTGAGCTACTATTAGGTTTTTGCGGTTCTATTTCATTTTTTGCTTGATCATTTTGGAAGGTAACCGTCGATTTTGACGAAGTACTTTTGAAAAGAAATTTTTAATAAGAAAAATGCCAACAAAATTCTATTTTTTCTCCTTATCAATATTTTTGAAATGTCGAGGAATGGTAATATACGTTGATTTTGATATGCTAGGTTACTGTCTTTAAGGCTTCGTTTGGTTCGAAGATTAAATCATTCATAACAGAAAAAAAATTTATCTTATAAATTTAATAAAAAAAATTTATTTTAATATTAAAAAGTGTGTAAAATATAAAATAAATTTAATTCAAATATTTGTATTTATATTGGATGTAAAATAAAAGTGATTTTCACAATTAAAATTGGAATAATTACCTACATGCCACACAATTTAGTTTTATTTATGCCTTACCCATCCATTCTTAATTAATTACGCTATGCACACTTAAAACATTACAAAATCTTACATACATACATTTGAGTTAAAACTTAATCAAAATATATTTGAAAAAAATATTCTGTTAGTAAATCATTAAAATTATACTTTTACTCTTAATAGTACATATTTTTCTCTTCCTCAATACCACACTAAAGCGCTGATTTGTCTTAAAATCAATTCACGTCGCGGATATCTCATTCTTTTGCCGCCACCTAAATATTAAGGTTTTAGGATTTTTCACTCAAAATACATTTAAATATTCTTAAAATAATATGATGAATGACTCAGATTTTTTGTAATCTAACTATAGTTAGGTTATTGAAAAATTGTAATTACTCATTATAATAAAAATAAGTTAAAATGTGTATATATAAGATTTTATAATATTTTGTGTGCATAGCATAATTAATTAAGAATAGATGGGTAAGGCATAAATAAAACTAAATTGTGTGGCATGTAGGTAATTATCCCATTAAAATTTATGTTGGGTTAGAAAAAAAACTCGAATCAAACTAGTCGTAAAAATATTGCAAAATTCTACCTGTGAAATTTTAAACAACGTTGCAATTTATCTTTGAAATTTTGTAATTGTCAAGTTTTTTGGAGATGAACCGGTGATTAAATTGATGTTCATGATCTAATCGTTCAATTGAAAATCTTGATAATTACATAATATATATTTTTAATTATAAATATAATTATAAAAGTCTTGCAATTAATGTTTAAATTCATTAAAGCTAATCAAGAAGTTGAATTATAAATAAAAAAAATCTAAAACAAATATGCTTCAGTCATCAGATAATATTTTATCAATTAAATTGTTAAAAATAGTATAAACAAATAATTTGGTAAAAATATAAATTTAATTTAAATTTTAATTAACACAAAAAATCAAACTGATTAAATTGAAAGAATATAAAAAATAAGAATTTATCGAGTTTATTGCACGTATTCACGAATTTTAATTAGCACGATCAGCCCATTTGGTTCACCAGTCAAATTGATTTGTAGCTGGTTCGACTTGATTAGCGGTTATTTTAGTTTTATGGCCGAACCGAACTGGTATATTATCCGGTGATTGGATCGATTGACCGGCTAGTTCGAGCCCAACTAGTGAATGGATCGAATCATGGTGTTTATAGTACCGAATTTAAGCGTCAGTAGTTTTCACCCAATCACGCGGCACCACACTGATGAGCAGGCCTCACCGCACGCAAAGCAGCGTAAACGGTGTTAAGACGCAAATCGTTCGAACGAACCGTTCGGTCATGCCTATCGAACAGCCTATTATACTAACAAATAAGGTAGGTATATATTTATTCAAAAAAATACATTTAGCTTGAAATCAGATAAGTATCTGTATAAAATAGTAGGTATTATTTGTACATATATCATCTCCAATTGATACATACTTGATTTCAAATTATATATCTCGTTTTGCATGGATACCTATCTCGATACCTACCTGATCTGTTAACCGAAAGGATCATTCAGGTCAAACCAACATGACAGTCCGGTTGGCTAATCGCTAACCAGACGGTCGGATTGTTTGGCCGGACAATCATGTGCTCGTTTACAGTGTTTCTGCGTACAGCGAGGCCCGCTCACTTCCGCGGCGCCGTAGCGTGATTTTCGGGCAAACCATTTTCTCCCATTTAAGTGCCTGGTTGATTTGGTGGGACCACCAGATGGAGGAATTGTTCCAAATATTTATAATGTTTATGGCATGGCATGCCTAACACTTCACCACTAGATAAACTGTGGGCTCACAAATGAAAAAATAATAATAATAAAAAAAAAAAAGCACACAATGTACCAGTTGTCCACATGTAAGAAGAAATAGAATATGTGTCATTCTCAAATGACAGATAGAATTATTATTAATCTATTAATCACAAGACTTAATTACATATGTTTATTTGGACTCAATTGTTAAATGGGTCAAAGCTATAACACATCCCATTCAATTTTCATCGACTTGCATGAACTATAACAACAGTTAGTAAATGAGACTTTGCTGACCTACATATACAACTCGTAACTATAAATAGTGAAAAGAGAAATGCATACTGATCAGTGATCACTCGTAATCATCGATTTATCAAATTAGAAAATATTCAGCTATTTATCTTATTAAAAAAGAGAAAAATTTAACAATTTATCAATAAAAAATTATGCGATTTGAAATTATGTATTTAAAATATAAAGTGACGTATATAAATAACTAACATTGTAGGTTAAGCGAATAAAATATCATTCTTTAGCCTCCCCTTTTGTTTAATTCACAATAGGCAACTTGTTTTGGCTTGATTTAGTTAAAGTTGTTAGGGTGGAGCTAGATCTTCCGTGCACTATATCACATGATCGATCGATCGGACCATTTGATAGGCGATCATACTGTCCCAATGATGATCAGATCTTCTAATGGTGATCTAATGCAACACAGAGTGGTCAAAAGTTGGACCAGTTGATCAATTGAACCGTCTAATTGTTAGATGGAACTGTCCAATTTGAATTACATTGTTCGATGATCGCTTGCACAGATGACTGTGAATAATCCTGCTAGATTCACAATTACGAAGGAATCTAATAATTTGACTGTCCAAACAACTTTTAAAAACCTGACTATTTTCATGAGATTACGTCTCCTACGAGATTTCTATTTAAATTTGTATTAAGCATAAACAATATTATAAGATTTGAAATGGCTAAAGTTATCCTGAGAATTTGAGACAAGTAAAATAATTCTTGCATTTCGTTTTTTGAGATTCATCTAGGATAATGAATTTCTTGTTTTTCTCTAATTTTGCCGCAATCTTTCATTCTCGTCATTCTTAATACAGTTTTTCGGTCAGTATTTCTTCAGTTGTGAGGAATTTAGCCAATTCTATTAAATTTTCAACACGCGATATTTCCTAAAATTGTTGTATGGGTTAAGTCGATGAACCAAGTCACATTCTAACATCCATAGGTCAAAAGCTGATCTTTAGTTAATTTATGGTTAAAGGTGGCAACACATGTAGTGGCCATGCTTTAATTGGTTGCAAAGGAAACAATGGATCTTCATGCATGTTCTTTATAAAAAGAGGGCCCCACCACCAACTTGATTATTAGAGGAGGGTTCATATGAAGTACCAATGCCTTTGTAGTGCTTAAATCATGCAAATAAATCATATACTTTAAATAAATAATTAGTTAAAGCTAGAAAAAAAAAGTGAGTTTTTTTTTTCCTTTTGATATGAAAAAGAAAGGGAGTAGCTGTGCTGCTTTAGCCAGTTAAAGTTGCAAATTGGTGCTTGATTTGTAGATGAACATCAGACTTATAATTATCTTTAGATAAGAGAAAAAAAAACATATTAATATATAAGTATAAAAAAAAAAATGTTTTAATATTAATTAGTATGTAAGATGTGAAATAAAATTAATTTTTAATTTTAAAATGTGAGTTGAATAAAATTTATAGTGAATTTAAAATATTAATTTTGAAGGAAATAAAGTTTTATAATAAAAACAGGGATTATTATAATGTAAAGTTCATGAAAGTGCCCACAGTCTCATCCACTTCAGCAATTCTTCTCCTTTAAGTTACATTTGCTGAACTTTTGCAGCTTTTTTTCAGCCATTTGTATTGTTTGACTTTGTCAAACTTCAAGTGCCCAAGTTTGGCTGATTATGTGATTTTGTGATATTCATTTGGAGAAAAATAATTATTTTATTTGATAATATATTTATATAATATTATGAAAAAATTATAAAATAATCAATTTAAAATGACATATATATATATATATATCAAAAAAAGAGTGATATCTAAACATCATTTTAATTGTAATGAAGGGAAGTGGTATTTGATTGATTTTATGTTGTCATATCCTTTTGAAAAGTGGCATGACCACTAGTTCATAGCAGTGCAATGCTCTCTATGCTCCCATTGGTTGTTGACCATCTCTCTTATCGTGTGATGTCTATCTAGTTTCAAGAGAAATGTTAGCTTAGTTTACTCTGAATAAGTTAAGGTACCTACATGGAGTCTCCCGTTAACCAAATATAAAATAAACTTTAATCTTTCAAGTGCTACTTATTTTTTTTGTGATAGATACTACACTCATGAGGATCCTCTTATCTTTGCCTTGTATGAAGTTGCAAGGTTAACTTTAACTAATCCAAGAGGTGAGAGAACCCAAGTATCTAAAATAGTAATACAATGCTCAATGGGTGCAATTAGGTTTCAATGGTTCTTACCAATGGTTTAATATGTTCAATATTGTAGTAGCAATAACGTTTGTTAAGAGGATTGGCTTGTCATGTATCTTAGAGTTATGAGACTGCTAACTATAATAAAGAGTTGTGGCCTTGAAGTTGAAGACATATGGTTCCACTTATTACAATGGGTCTTTCTCACCGTTGTTTTTATCTTAACTTGCGAAGAAAGAATTAATGAAAATAAAACATGATACTGCCAAAGAATGATTCACAACACCATAGAGTGCAACTAACGCCAGAGTGTATTATATTTTCCTCCATTTCATATCCTTAAGGGCATATAATTCGATATAGCCAAGCTCTTATGTGAATAATATTTTGTATAACCACTACAAGAATGCATAAATTTTCAACTGAGTAAGAATCTTACAATATCAATCACCAATAAGTGGCTCACTTTTTGAAGTAAACTAAAATGTATAAAGCCAAACAATAGGCATCTTCAAGGACTCATAGTAGCCCAGACTAGCCTGGCACCTCCTATGGACATATACTATATTCCTTCTTACTTGCTAAGCCTATTTCCTTCAAATCCACTCCAAAATATTGGTCTATTTTGCTCATATTCAAATCATGCTATTTAGAAACATCAGCAATAGTAGTAGGGAACTCTCCAAAATATATAGCAAGAAAATTTAGTCATCTGCTTAGTAGAATAATAAACAACCATGGGTCATTTATAAAGAAAAATAACTGTTTATTTTTTTAACAAGTTATGTTATATGACCATCGATCACTCTCCCTTAATACAAATCACCAGTCAAGTTCGGGAATCACTATGCCTCTCCTCAAATTGTGAACTGTAACCACTATACTTAGCATTCAAGTTATTTGACCAGATATGACCTGTGCTACTCAAGAATTAGGTTGTGGGCTTAACCACTAAAAGCTATGCTACTCAAGACGATCTCTTCCCATTTATTTGGACATACTCACCTAATATTCTGTGAAACTCACATAATTTTATAATCATCTTCTAAGATAATAGCATCGAACTAAATAAATAAAATATAGATGTAATAAAAACATTAAATAATACAAACATCTAGATATTATTGAGCTAAATTCCCCCTAAATATTTAAGCTTAATTATGCTATTTGTTTTGTTAAATTATTGAAGCTCAATCAATGGAATGGGGTAAATTTTGGGTATTTTTTGCAATAACTCTAGTTGGTTTATTTCCCTTTCCTAAAGAATGCAATGGCTCTTCAATAATGCACATTAATGCTCTTATAACTACATAAATATGTCTGTCTTTCCAAATGGATAAGCTTCAGCAAAAGTAATGCATATAGAATCATTTCTAGTTTGCACCTTCTTCAAAACTTCTAATAAAAAAAAACTTTAAATCTGATTGTTAATTGAAAATTTTGAGTTCTTTTTTTAAAGGCCAAACTAAGGCTCAATCACCTAATTTTATATTGCTTTTTCTTTAGGTCTCGTTTGATTCACGGCATTTTTTTGACCAAACATAAATTTTAACTGTAAAAATCAACTTTATTGCACATCCAACACAAATACAAATTTAAAATTAACTTTATTTCATATCTTAAGCACTTTCTAATATTAAAATAAAGTTATTTGATATTAAATTTAAAAAATAAATTATTATTTTTTTCTTGTTCAAAACAAAGCTCGAATCAAACTAGGCCTTAGTTATTCTATTTATGTCTAGCTGAATATTAAAACCCATTTAATTAGGTTTGGAATTCAAGTTAGCTGTGAACTTCTAACATCAGATATTTATATTGCTTTAACTTTTTTAAGTTTTGAATTCAGAAATATTTGGCCGTTCGTTTTCCTAGATTAATTTTAATTCAATTTCAAGTTAAATGAATTAAAATTAATTTTATAAATAATAATATACATAAAGTTTAATTAAAAAATCACTATATTTTAATTCTAGCACATTCTGTAACTTAAAAATTAATTTTATTCTTATTGTACATAATTTTTAAAATAAAAATTAATTTTATTTTATATTTTACACATCTTTTAAAATATAATTAATTTTATTTTAAATTTTTTATAAATATTAAAATAAAATATTATTATCTTTTATTTCAATTAAAAATAATATCAGAAATAAATAACTAAGTGTAGCTTTAATCTAATAATTCAATCTTAATATTATTCAATAGATTTTGTTATGTTGATGTGGATTCAGGGATCTACATATATTCGGAATATAAAGCTATATGGTCTCATCATTTTGTTTTTTTTGCATTAATCTCTTCTATCAAAAAAAGAAAGGAAACTTTAATCTCATGTATCACAATCTACATATAGAAATTCCAAATTTTAATTTAATTATATTTTGTATCATATATATACTCGTATTAAAAAAATTAACATTATTTCTTATGTTATTCACAAGTATTAATATAATAATTAATTATATTCATATCTTATTCACACTCTGTGAAAACTATTAATTGTATTTCGCATTCTAAATCATTTTCAAAAAAAAATATCACAATTTAAGCTTAATTTAATCTTATTATATATGATTAACATGACTAAACAATTGAATTTTAGCTAGGTTATTTTTTATATCCCATCACATACTAATTTTCAATACAAACACTATGTTTATTTTCAATTTATTATTATTTTATTATAAAAATTAATTTTATCTCACATGTAATACAATTCAATATAACTATCAACTTTATATTATAACTTATATAAATATTAATATAATAAATACATGTGATATAAGACTAACTAAGAAAACATCACTTTTTCTTTTTTTCTCTCCCAAAATATGTTGTGTTATGTTGGTGTAAATTTTGAGATTAATTTGTATACATTGTAATGTGAGGGATATATGTATAATATTTTTTTTTTATAATAATATATGTATAATTTTTATTAAACTTCAACTTGTTGCCATCAACCTTCTCATAGAATTAATGAAGCCCTTGCCCATAGAATGGGGAAGTGTGAAAGATCAAAAAAGTGCCATAGAGAAAGCTAAATTGGCCCATGCCCTATAATTTTCTTGGACTTTTGGGATTCCATTTGGGATTCCTTGCTCAGCTACTAAGGCATTGGGGTAGCTAGAAGTTACTGATAAGCCTGATCAGCACGGCCCCGGGCACGGACCCGCTCGGAGTGTATCGTATCAGTTCAATTTTGAGTTTACCCGTTGATGCTGTGATGCCAGGTAAAGTTCACGCGATACAACTTGGTTGAATTATTGAGCCATTCTTGACCGTAAATAGATTCTCGGTTCAACGACGATATATGATCAGTTAAATAAATGGGTTAGCTGAGTTGGGCATGTGATACAATTAAGAAAAATTTGTGCACGAATATTCGCTTTGACCTAATAAAAGCCAACTTGATACAACCAGTGCTAAGATATAGTATACAGTCTGTGTGCATTACCATGATAAAAGGCTGTGGCCTTTTTGAATATTATTTATACTTATGAAACTAATGTGATCTTTCTCAATGTTAAACTAATCCATGATCATAATTAATCTTTATAGTATTCAAATTAATCACCCAGCTAGTTAATTAATTAATAGACCTAGATAGGATTGGCATGTATATACTAGAAAATCAAAATTAAGTTGATTTTTTTTATCTCAACTTAACTTTTTTAAAATAAAATTGATTTTCACTTGAATCAACTAAAAACATGCATAAATATTATTTAAGTTGTTCACAATATATAAACTAATTTTAATGAATGTATATAAAGTATTCACAATGGTAAATTATACCTTTGCCTCTAAAGTTGGACTACAGTTACAAGTTTACAGTGTACGCTTAACTTTTAAAAAATTTCGATTTAGTTTTCTCATATCATTTTTGTGCACTATTCTAAAGTCGGTTCTCGCCTTCTAGCTCAGTCCTTTTGGCCCTAAAATGCCCATTTTAACTATTTTTTTAAAGACAACTTTACACTTAAAAAAAAAAAAACCTTTCAAAAAAAAGAAACACAACTTTAAAAGTCTGAATATTCCTACAGCCCATTCTTTTTCCTCAATGATCTTTCAAAAATATCTCAAAATATCGACAAACAAAATAACATACACCAATTTTAATTCCGCGGCTCATTTTGGGACCTACATGAAGTGCAAATTGCATCATGAGGCCAAATAATTATTTGATTTGAAATCAATTAAATTAGGCGTTTGCTTTAGTATTATTTTGATATTATATATATTATATTTAAAAAAAAATTATAGATTGAATTATCAATTAAAAGATGACATCAAATAACGTAACATAATATTGAGATAGTATCGAACTAAACACTACCTTAACTGATGTATATTTATTTATTCTGTAGTAATTTAACGGATTTGTTGAGACACCCATAATATTATATAGTTTTAAGCTTCAGTAGTTCTGTCTTAGTTTTAGTCAAAATTAGTCAAAAACTAGCTCTCAATCATTTTTTCGGTTCCAATTGAACCCTCGAGTTTCAATTAAAACTAGCCAAAACTCTCATATTTTCAAAACAAAATTCCTTAAAAATTAAAACTTAATTTTTATATCAAAACTTAAAAAGGATAAGTTTCTATTCTCAAACTGATGATTTTCAATAGCATCCAAGAAATATTTCGTTATTTTATTTTTCATATTTATGTCTTTTTCACCCCCACCCTCTCTTTCTCTCTCACGACAATAGTGGAGGAGGCTCGACAAAGAAGTGAGAAGGGAGAGGGAATGAAAAAACGATATATTATTAAAAATTTGAAGAAATATAAATAATAAAATCAATTTTTTTTTAATAACAACTATAAAGCCTAGTTTGATTCGAAGTAATTTTTTTACTCAACACAAATTTTAACTATAAAAATTAACTTTATTTTACAACCAAGACAAATACGAATATTAAAATTTAAAGTATTTAACATTTTACATACTTTTTAATATTAAAATAAATTTATCTTACATTAAATTTAAAAAATAAAATATTTTTTCACTTGTTCAAAAATAAGCTCAAATCCTCACTCAGTTTGGCGCGAGGACTAAAATGGTATAATTTAAAAAACAACAATAATAATAATAAATAAATTTTTTTAATCATTCTACTCAAATATTAATATAAAAAATATTATTTTACTTTACATACTAAATAATTTTTAATAAAAATATCAATTTTATTTTACATCCTAAACTAAAATATTTGAATTGAGTATTTTAATTTAGGATGTGAAATAAAGTTAATATTTTTATTAAAAATTATTGAGTTGGGAACTAAAATAATAATTTTTTATATTAAAATTTATTTATTATTATTATTATTTTTAAAATTAATATTATTTTGATCTTCGCATTGACCCTTAATTAAACGGACAGTACGTAGAACTCATCTAGAAGGCCAATTAATTAATGCAATTTGAAAATTCCTCGGCAGCATATTCGGAGCAGAGGGAATGCATTTAATTTTGTGCATCCGAAAATATAAAGAGACAAACAAGTATTACAATTATTCAGAGCTAAGAACTCAAGGACAAGGTTTTAAAAATTGGACCGAATCGGATCTGCCGGTTCAACCGATCGAACCGTAAACTGATCAGCCAATCTGTTTGGCTTAATTTTATAACTGAATTCGCTTAAAACCGGTCAGAATCGATCTAAACCGCAGTTCAATCGGTCAATTAGTGAACTGGTACGGTTGGACCGGTTGAGTTTAAAATTTAAAAAAAAAAACTTTCTTAAACTCTGGGTTCCTAACTCAGACTCCGTTCTGCGGTCTCTACTCGCGCGACAGTCACGAACTCGCGATTTCTCTTGCCTCGCACTATCCTCTCCAGCCCTTATCCTTTCGAAATAATTTAATATTTTAGTACTTTAATGATATGAAATGATGAAATAATTTAGTATTTTAATATTGATAAAGCATACATTTATTCAGATCTTTTAATGATGTATTAAATATTATACTCAATTTGTGATTTGCGAATATTTTATTGGGTTATTGTTATTTCGATTTGCTTGGAATTATTTTTTGGGTTATTGACATAAGATATTATTTGTTAAATTCAATTATTAAATATTCATTTTATGTCTAATTATTGTATTGATGTGTGAATAATATATATTTTTAACTATATTTATATTATATTTTATTAATTTTTTTAATTTTTACTTCATCCCGATTCGACCTCGGTTCGATCATTGAACTTTGAACCTTTCAGTCTACCGGTTCTGAAGCCGGTCCTATTTTCAAAACCTTGCTCAAGGAATGAAAATATAATTTTTAAAATTAAAAGTACTTCATCGTATATTTTTCTTTTAGAAATTTAATGTGAATTAATTGAAGAAAATTACACCTACTTAAACACTGTTCATGAATACCATTTTAATTTATGATTTAAGTTTGACGATTATCATCCCTCTTAGTCAATCTAAATTTAAATACGAGTTATTTAGTCGTGATTATCACATCTAGATTTGATCAAATGAGATGTTCCGAGATATTTAATTCAAAGGAGGTCATCCGAATAGTTGTCCACAATATGGTAAGTAAAAGTTACAAAAGCTTGTTTGATAATTGGCCTCATCTTTGTTAGGCAAAGTATGAAGAAAAAGAGAGTAATAATGTAAAGAGAAAAGGCAATGCTTTCAAATTCATAATAAAAATATGTGCTTATAATTATTAGGCATGAGCTCAAAAAGAATTTATAAGAAGATTAAGGCAATAAATCTTTTCACCTTTTTAATTTATAATTTCATAAAATTAAAACAAATAAGAGAGAGTTACATGCGTAATATATTCATACAAATTTTAGTAATCTTAATATAGATTAACATTTAATATTAATAACAATTAAGAGTCAAAATACGAACTATATTGTTACACGATCTAATCATATTCATATATGAAATTACTTATTTTATGTCTTACACGACTTTTCTTTTTCTATACGAATATTGCATGTTGCATATAATCATAACTGAATATATATATATATGACTAAAAATTCATAATTTTTTTAAAGCATGAACAATGCGAAATGTGATAAGGTAGAGTAAAATTATCAATAGTATGACTGAAATAATAAATTTCAATGTCACCAAATGATAATTAAAATAAGAAGCAACAAAATCTTCTTTCAGCGAGAAAGTAAAACCACTAAATGATATTTGATGTAAACTCTAAAATTTTAAATAAAGATAAAAGATTTTACCAAAATATATTAGGATCATCAATCGGCTCACAAAAGCACAAAAAATTGTTCATTCTCTCCACAATATCATTAATAAGATGAAAGTATAAAAGAATATAAAAAAATGGGTTGAAGATATTACCAAAATATAATATCAATTAATTTTAAAAATACAATATCAATTGTTGGGGAACTTTTCCTTAGGAGAGTCCAAATTGAGTCAAATATAAAATTAATAAACATCTCTTAATTCAAAAACTTAACCCAATGATTACATTTTTTAATTATATCTTAATATTATATTTTATATTAAATATTTAATATAAAATAATTTTTCATATATATTTTACCTGAGGGTAGTTATATAATGGAGATTATAATATTAAAATATTAAAATGCTTTTTTAATGATAAAATTATGAGGTAATAGTTAAAGTGAATAATATCTATTGATCAAAAAAAAGTGAAAAATATCTCGGAATTTAAGGCTGAGTAATTATAACACATTAATAGCTTGAGAGCCATAAAATAAGTTCAGCTTATATTGGAGACTAAATTGATCTCAACTGAATGACAATATTAAATAAGTTGTAATTAATGACATAATGTTTAATTTATTATAATAAAATTTGATTATCTCTGGGCCTAAGAAGTTAAGCTAATAGAGCACATCACAATGATCTATAAAGTCAATAAATTCTAGAATTATCACATTGATCCTTCTATCTTACGAGAATTTATTACAGTCGGACACTCTAACACGTAGATTTTGCAGAAGTCATTCGACGTGCGACACCTTGGGCTTGTTTAGGAAGGCCCCAAAAATGAGCTAAAAATTAAAATAATAATATTTTACTTTTATTATAAATTTTAATAACTTTATTTCACATCCAACACAAATTCTAACCTTAAGGCCTCGTTTGGTTCGAGGGGAGTTTTTTACCCAACACAAGTTTCAACTATAAAAATCAACTTTATTTCACATTTAATACAAATACGAATATCAGAATTAAAAGTATTTCACATTTTACATATTTTCTAATAGTAAAATAAATTTCTCTTCCATTAAATTTTAAAAATAAAATTATTTTTTTTCATGTCTAAAAAAAAGCTCGAACCAAACGAAAAATCAACTTTATTTCACATCCAACACAAATTTTAACCTTAAAATCAACTTTATTTCACATCCCAACACACCTCCCAATATTAAAATAAATTTCTTTCCCATTAATTCTATAAAATAAAATATTTTCTCTTTCCTTACCCAAATCTATCCTCCAACCAAACAAGCCACTTGCGTGCGGGTCCCACTCATACATAGCAATTTTTATCACATATGTATCATAAAATAGCTTATATGCAGCAAATTTTGATATTTATGTATCATAATGTATCTCATGCGTAGCAATTTTGTTCTCATATGTATCATAATATATCTTATATGTAGCAAATTTTATAACAATTATATCATAAAATATGTCATACATATCAAATTATGATACATATGAAATATTTTATGATACATATGTGATAAAAATTACTACATATAAGATATATTATGATACATATGTGAATAAAATTACAACACATGAGATATATTATGATAAAAAAATATCAAAATTTGCTACATATGAGCTATTTTATGATACATATGTGAAAAAAATTGCTATATATGAGTGGGACCCGCACGCAAGATGTCGCATGCCGAATGGCTTCCACAAAATCTACTTGTTAGAGTATCCGACTACAATAATTTCTCCTATCTTACACTTGATATAGTAAGTAATTTATTAAATTATTATATTTGACTTTTTTATTTTATTCTCATTTTTTACTTTTTATTTTCTTTTAAATTGTTCTAGGAGCTCTTCAAAGTGCTCTTTTCCTCGTTATATTGTCATTTTAAGCATTAAAAAATATTTATTTATAAATTAATATAAAATAAATTATTTGAAAATTTAGAAATAAATTTTTGTTTATATATTTATCATAAAAATTTATTTGATGTAAAATAAAATTATTAAATTTTATAATAAATTTAAAATAATAAAAAGTATGATTTTTTTAAACCTCGAACCAATTCCATTGTATAGATTTTACATTTGAAATAAAATTATTAATTAAATTTATATCAAATGAATAATAAAAAATTAATTTTTTTAAAAAAATAAATTAGATGTAAAATAAAAAAGCTAAAAGCTAAAAACATGATTAGGTGGCAGTAGATGAAATTCCATAAAAAATAATTTAAAATTATTTTAGTTTAATTTATTAAATCATTTAATAAAAAAATTTAATCTACAGATAAATTAAACTTAAAAAATTAACTTTTAAATCATGTACTACATGACTACTGATATGGAAGTTCGGAAGAAACGTGGCCTCAACGCAACCACGTGGCATGCCAGCTGTCAGATGTCGGTTGCCCGCTCACTATCTGGCGGATTTACTAAACTGCCCTCATTCTTCATTCTCGCTGAACTTCACCCTCTGCCAGTAATGGCGGATTTTTTTTTTATTTTTATTTTTATTTTTTTGACATGGGTGGAAAATTGATGGAAGCTCCCTCTCTTTTGAATTTTATTTTAACTTGAAATCAATTATTTTAAAAATCTTCAATTTTAATTTGTGAGATTTTTAAAGTATTAAATTTTTTAACAGCTCATTTAAATTTTTTTAATTATTATTTTCTAATAAAAAATAAAAAATTTATTTTGTTTAGTTTAAACCGTTAATGCATTTTAAATGATTATTATATTTTTCTATTCTCACAACTCTTTAAAAACTTAAAAATCTAAATTTAATTCTTCTTATTCGCTTGCTTTCTACACTTTAAATTTTTAAAATTATAAATATATAATTAATATTTTAAAATTATATTTTTAAAAATAAAAAGTTAATGATTTGAAAATAATCTTACAACATAATAAAAAAAATATTAACAATTATATCTTAATAAGAACTAAACTACATCGCTTTTACAAACTGAGAGATCGAAATCAAGATCTTTAAATAGTGAGATTAATTTTGTGACGCCCGTGGCCGAAGAGGGCGGGGAGTAATCGCCGGGTGATGTCCTAAGAGAAAGGAATCACTGAGGCAAAGTGCGGCTCCTGGCAGGCTTCTAGGCCGAATAATGAGTGGTGAGAGGGGCGCAGGAATGAATCGTCCCACATCGGAAAGGGAGGGAGATCCTGAGCTGTATAAGTAGATAACGTGATCTTAAATAGTAGAGGCGCCTTTTGGGGCAAAACCGTGAGGCTAGTGATGGAAAACTCCGTAGTTAAGCGTGCTTGGGCTGGAGCAGCACTGGGATAGTCGCAGTTTTCCTAAAGCCAAAGCGGACAATACCTCTACAATGAGATCACGGGATGTCACAAATTTGTA
Source organism: Apostasia shenzhenica (assembly GCA_002786265.1). NCBI lineage: Eukaryota > Viridiplantae > Streptophyta > Magnoliopsida > Asparagales > Orchidaceae > Apostasia > Apostasia shenzhenica. Next base: position 1,145,773 of record KZ451908.1, on the reverse strand, counting down.
ACACATTTTTAATCTCAAAAGCCTGAATGCAATTTACCCAAAAAAAAACTTGATTTGCTAGGCATTTTTGCAAACCTTATCACTTGATTCATTGTTTAGGATTGAGGGTTGAGCCGTAAATATTTGTTTTATATCAACTGATTCGTAAAACTTGGAAACAGTTACATGCATGTCTCTACAGAAAATCATATTTGTATATTAATTATCTTTTAAAATTTATTTACACATGTGTAGCTCTATAATATTCAATATTACAAACATATTATTCTATTAAAATCTTAAATTATAATTAATTTAACATAAATATCTGTAGCAGAAATCATTGTGGCTACTAATGACATTTGGTGGCTTGCCAATCCCTAATATGGTCATTGACGGTGGTTGACAATATAATTATTAATGATATGAGTATTAACACGTAAATATAATCTTTTATAATTATATATATGTAATTTTTCCAACTTCTAGTTGTTTGTAGAAATGTCCCTGGGATATAGTGCATTTTATTTCCTTGAATACTATATATATATATATATATATATATATATATCCAATAATTGTGTAGAAAAAAAAATTGGGGACATTTTACTGCATGTGACACATTCTGACATATTCACTGCTTACATTCTCTTTAAAAATTAAATTGAAAGTGTAGAGTAATTATTTTTTTTAAAAATATAAACGTTGTAATATGCCAAAAAAATGTATAGCATATGAATTTAAATTTCAAAATGAAATATTTTATGAAATGACAATTACCGGTGAGCACAACCAACGTCACCACCACTCAAATCACGTCTAAAATGTAATATTCTATGAACAACACCAGAAATATGGAGCATGACAAAGAAAATACCTATATCTAAGGTCATAAGCAAAATACTCGAAACATGAAATTAACTCGCTCAGAACTCGCTAATATTTTACTTAATTTAAACTAGTTTTATTTTTGAGACTCGAAATTAACTCACTTAAAATAAAAATTTATTAATCAACTAATAATTAGCTCAGTATCTATATAAAAAAAACAAAACAATTATGTATATATCATAATAAATTTATCAGTTTATATATTACACATCTATGCTTAATAAATTAATACAACATAAAATATATAAAAATTACTTTTACGTGATAATCATGTTATATTTATTATAATATTTTTTATAATTTATAATATGTATAGTGATGTGCATGAAATAATCTATTAAATATAAATATGTAATATATAAAATAATAAATTTATTCTCATACGTAAATAATTATCTCTCATTAATAATATATTTGCGGATTTTTGTATGCATATTAATTAATTTAATATTTGTAAATATGTTATATATATATATAATATCTTAATTTGAACAGACTGACACACATGCATGATATATTTAAACTTAAATAAAAAATATATATATTATATTATATGCAAAAATGACCATCTTAAATCAAAATATTATATTAAAAATTAAGTTCAATTTAACTTTAAAATTTACTTAAAATCAAATAAATTTTAATTAGTTCAAATTAAAAATTTTTAAATTTAAATTGAGACTAACCAGCTCGAATTGGCTTTATCAGCCCTTCCAGGATCTGATGTGTACTAATTGTAAATTTAATTACTTACAAACGCAAAAAAAAATTACTTATTAGAAGTTTTGCAGTATATATATAGAATGACTTTAAGGAAAATTTCATAAATTAATTTCAATAAACTAAATATCAATTTCTACTTCATGAGTTTAGTTAATTTAAGCAAAAGGTTTAAAAGAAAATTGTAGTTTTTAAAAGCATAAAAAATATATACTTCTAAATCAACTAGATAACTAACTTAATTTACTTGAATACTTTATATTTAACTATACTTTATTATATTAATTCAATTCTCTTGAAATAAAGTATATTCAATTTAATTTGCGTAATTTACATACACCAATAAATAAATAAATAAATATATATATATATATATTCAGCAGAAAATAATAATATAAAATGGCTAATGATTCAGCTAACATATACAATAAAAAATTTTCTCTTAATCATACATATAAATTATATATATATATATATATATATTCCAATAAAGCAAAAATAAATCAGTCACAATAAACTATTAATTTATTTTTTTATATATCTTACATATTTTTTAAAAATAAATTCTCATTTTATTTCACATTGAATATAAATATTTAAATAATATATTTTAATAAAATAAAATTTCATTCCACGCCAATTATAAATGAAATGACTTGAATTGCTTTGGTTTATGTTCTTATTAAAACTCATTTTATATTTTATTATTTAAGCTTATTTGTAAATAAGTCGTGATTAAAATAGCTACTATATATATTCAACTTCAATTCATTTACAAATGAACGAGCTTATCCACAATTAGAGTATATTCAAGATGAACTAAAATAAAGCTCATTATCATGCCAATTATCGAGAACAACATCATAGTTGTAGTTGGGTCATCAAAATATGCTTATATCATACTAATAAATAAAGCTAATTAATTATACACAATCCATCGTCATTCAAAAAAATTGAATTATTAATTATAAATAAATATAACATTAATAATTTGCTATTGTTAAATAAACACTAAGCAATAATTTTATTATAATTATAACTTTCCAACCTTTTCTAATATATATATATATATATTATATTTAGAGAAAACTGAAATCATTTACTTCCCCCATACACCATTAACAAATTAAAAGTTGAGATATATATATATATATTACTAAAATTTAATTATTTTATGTAATTAATACTCAAATTTTTAATATTATATTAAGATCACTAAATTAATGATATGAAAAATATAAGTTTATATATATATATATATTATAATTTTATAGAATTAGTTATACATAAGATATAATTTTTATAAATTTTTAGTGATTAATATATGTATATATATAAAATAAAAAATTAAGTGTAGTTTATGCAGAAAAATTAGATTTTAATGGCGTGTAAGAAATAAATTTGCAATAAAAAATTACAAATTACCACCCAATCTCCACAAAAATAACGAAAAAAATTAGCTTTTTTTTCTCCCCTTTAAATAGCCATCGTCGCCTTCGTCCTCCTCGCCCCAAACCAAAGTAAACTGCAATAGCTTTGCTCTTCTCTCTCTCTCTCTCTCTCTCTGAAAATGGAGTCAAGCTCTACGCCGACTATGGCGAAGAGGCTTTGGCACATCGTACAAGTCGTCTTCTACATGCTGCGCAAAACCATCTCCAAGCGGAAGCTGATGATGGACCTCCACCTCCTCCTCAAGAGGGGCAAGATCGCCGGAAAAGCCATCGGCAACCTTGTCGCCTTCCACCACCAGCACCACCACGGAGCCTCCGCCGCCTCCTTTGCCGCCGACGGCCACTTCTCCGCCTTCTCCTCCTGCTCCATCGACACCGCCGCCCCATTCTTCAGCCCAGCGGAAACCGAATTCAGCTGCAGCAACACCCCCTTCTACGCCAACTACTTCCGCGGCACTGCCAAGAGGAAGAACCGCCGCCGCCGCCACGACGACTGCTACGACGCCTTCGATGCGGCGGCGATAGCCGTGGCGTTTGAGATGCTGAATGCGCAGTCCGCCTCCGGCGAGGAATCGTCGGTTTCCTCCTTGGTGCCGACGCCGTCGCCGGCTTTGATGCTGGATCTGGGGAGGAGCCCCGTGGCGCGGCCGCTGAGGGTGACCGACTCGCCGTTCCCGGTGAAGGAAGACGAGGCGGCGGACGGCGGGAGGGTCGACGAGGAGGCGGAGGCGTTCATAAGGAGGTTCTACGAGCAACTCTGGCGGCAGCAGCTGTCCTCCGCCGCCGCTACGCCGGACCACTGTCCCCACCGCCGGCAGCAAATCGCCGGCCGGGGCTGACTACATGTTTATATATATTGTACGTACTATATACGCATGATCGTATGTTTTAAAGCTTATACGTACGTATTTTGTGCGTATATTGGTCTGCTTGTGTAGATCTGTAATCGATCATCTGTAATCTTTTGTTTTGATGTCGTTGATTTATCAGAAATCATTAGATCTCCACCTTTGTGCCATTGAAATAATTAGAGTCGTTAACGGCTCAGTAATATTTGTGCGAGTTAATCTCAATTCAATTTCGATAGTTTGCTTCTATTTAGCTACCATTCGTTTTAGTCATTGGCAACTGCATGTGAATTACGTAAGTTTTTAATTTTATCAACGACTTAAATAAAATTTTACGACTTATAATAACATGCGGTTTGGTGTAGGGGATTGATCAACTTCTGTTGAGATGGAAAAAAGACATTTGAAAAAAGTTCTCGAGTTAGGATGGAAAACAGATTTGATGAAATCTGTTCTCTCTAAAGTGCTAGCATACCCTTTTTTTGATTTTTTAATCACTGAACAGTTAATAGTTTAATTTAATGTTATCTTGATATATATATTATATAATATTAATATTTTAAAAGTACTTATTTAATTTGATGATACGTGCTCACAATTTTGTAAAAATTATAAAATTATAATTAAAAAATTGCATTAAAATATTAGAATATCCGGATAATATGATCAATAAAACATTAATGAAATTCAAGCTTAAAATAACAATAAGATAACATTTGAATCAGATGCCTCACAAATATCACTGAATATTACTAGTATTTATATTTTTATTCACTATTTTGAACATTTAAAAAGGGTAAAGTACATTATGGTCTTTAGTTTAATATTTAATATTATGTAAGTTTATAATTTCGAAAAATTAACATCTATGTCGTAGGAGCCGGCGGGAGCGAAGGGAATTTCGTTACTTTATGAAAATCAATAATAAAAAAGTAAAAAAAGAATCCATTTAGAGATTTTTATAAAATTAAGGATCTAGATATTAATATTTTGAAATTATAGATTTATGTAATATTAAGTTTTAAATTAAAAAACTTTAGTGTAATTTATCCTCTAAAAAGTTGTCTCCGGCTTACCCGAATTTATTATTTATTGTTGAATTCAATTCAAGGTTCTAAAAATTGCATGCCAAAGCAGATGAGAAACTCAATATTTTATTATCATTCATTAATAATATAATGTTTCTCCTGCATCAGAGATTCACAGCAGTTTACTACAATATTTCTTGATCCTGTTTGATGTGAGAATCAAAATCAGGATTAAAATAGTACTAATTTAAAAAATAACAATAATAATAATAAATAAATTTTTTAAATTATTCTATATAAATTTTAATATAAAAAATAATATTTTACTTCACATACTCAATAATTTTTAATAAAAATATAAACTTTTTCCACATTTTAGATTAAAATACTCGATTCAAATATTTTAGTCTAGAACGTGAAATAAAATTGAAATTTTTATTTTAAACTGCTGAGTATGTAAAGTAAATTATATTTTTTATATTTAAATTTGTGTAAAAATGGTATAAAAAATTATTTTTTTTATTATTATTTTTTAAACTAGTACTAATTTAGTCCTATTTTAGTCATTGCGCCAAACAGGACCTTGTATCATGTGTTTCGTGTATATATATTAATTATACATAATATATATATATATATATAATATATAATATATATATAATAGTTGATTTGAGGGTGCCTATTTCTGCTTGAATGTCACAAGTGTTTTACCTTTGATATTTGTTGGTGGTGTTATTCCAGATGTTCTTCCCCCTTGGATGGCTGTTCGTCATGCTACTATTCGCAAAATGGAAAACACTTAGTTACTTGCACGTCAAGCTCATAATATATATTAGCTTTCACTTATTTGCATTTGATATTTTTAATTATTTGATTCCCGATGCTGTTTCATTTCTCATATGTGTGCCCTTTAGAATGAAAGTCAGTTCTTTATAAGGGGCCTAGTAGCTTCACATATTGTAACACTTTGATAAAAATTTAAATTTAGATTTTTGGATAATTTAATTTATTATGATGAAATTATTTTTATTGATGAGGAATTAATTATTTAAAATTAAATATATGAAATATTAAATACTTGTTCATATAAAAATTGAATAATTTTTAATTATGTATAAATTTAAAGTGAGTTGACTTAGATAATTTAAATATATAAGTTATGTGCCTATTGGAGCTCTTTAATTTAAAAAAAAAAGATTACGGAATCTTCACGGCATAAAAAAAAATGAAAAGCACAAAGATACATAAAAAATAACAAAAAATAATTCTACATATCTAAAATTAAATAAAATTTTTAATTATTAAAATATAATAAAAATAAAAAAATTGTATAACTGGCTCTAAGTTGAGATAAAAGTTTAGTTGTCATTGTTATATTTTTAAAAAATTCTACTTAAAAGTAATTTATATTTTATCAATAATTACGTTATGTTGACAGCAAAAATTATTACTAGAATAAACTTAAAATGTTATAATGATGATTTTCTATGCATTCAATACAGCAAAAACAAAATAATTAGCATGTTACAACATTTATGAACAGAATGCTTATTTAACGGGTTTTAATCTTGGAAACTTTTTCTGCAAATCTTATTAAGGGGAAATTTAATTTAATGTTATCTTATTTTTAAGTTATATTATTTAAATAAATAATTATTTAATTTGATGATAATTTAAAATATTTTTTAAAAAAATTATAAGATTATGACTCAAAAAATGATATCTAAATACTATAACATCTATATAATATAATATAATATTAAAATAATATTAAATTAAACTCTTCTTAAGTTAAATTAATAGTTGTTATTTGATAAATTACAATAAAAATAGAAAATTTATACAGCCACCCTATCTAGTACAATAAAAACTTAAAGCTTATTTATTAGTAAAATTTTATTTTAATAAAATTAAAATTAAATTTAGATGAAAATATTTTTTATTAAAAATTATAAATAATATAATATAATATTAGTTATTATATTAGAACATGAGAGAGTTGTGATATAAATTATTTATTATTTTCGTATATGTGTAAAATATGAAATAAAATTAATTTTTTATTTTAAATTATGTGTATAATGTGAAATATAATTAATTTTTAATATTAAATTTTATTTGTGACGTATATGCCAAATTAAAATTAATCAGGCATTGGTGTTTTTATATTCTTATGAAATCTTAATTATAAGTAATTTATATTCTATTCCTCATTAAGGTATTAGGTTTGTTTGGTTGGAGGATGAATTTGGGTAAGGAAAGAGAAAATATTTTATTTTATGGAGTTGATGGGAAAAAAATTTATTTTAATATTGGGACGTGTGTAGGATGTGAAATAAAGTTAATTTTAAGGTTGAAATTTGTGTTGGATGTGAAATAAAGTTGATTTTTAAGGTTGGAATTTGTGTTGGATGTAAAATAAAGTTATTAAAATTTAAATAAATTTAAAATATTATTAAGATATTTTTTTACCCAAAAATGGGTTCATGCCAAACAAGGCATTAATGTCAGCAAAAATATTTATTATGAAAACATAACAAAAATAAAAGATTGGCTTTTTTATCAGAAATAATTACTCATTAGATCAATTATGAACAAAATGTTATGCTCATGACTCGAAAGGAGATGTTATGAGTTTTTATATCGAAAAATTAAGATGCTATTAAGTTAATACCAAAATTTGGCTACTGAAATCCTTAAAAAAAAGTTTGCTTCTATTTATCACTGAAACAAATAAAAATAACAAATAATATCAGCAATAGGTAATTGGAGAAATAATTAATTCCTTAAAAAATAATATTGAAGGCTTTCTTCCAAGTGGAAAATCTTTTTTTTTTGCAACCACCATAATTTTAGATGATATTTGGTGTAAATTACATACAAGTCAGGATAGTATTATAAATTAATCTTAAATTTTAAAAAAATTTAATTTTGATTTCTAAAATTGTAATAGTATTATAATTCTGATTCCTCTTTTAAATTTTTATTTTTTTTGTTGGCATTCTTTTGACCATTATTTATTAGTTTGAAATATTACATATTTTAAAGGATCATTATATTTTTTATTCTCATTATTTTTTGAAAAAATGTAACTAACATTTAAAATTTAATTTCTTTCATCTCATACTTTCTCTAATCTAAAAATTTAAAAATAAAAATATTAATAATTATAAAAAAATAATAATTATATTTTAATTGAGACTAAATTAGAGTAATTTTATAACGTTAAAGATTAATTTTTAAAAATTTACCCTAATATCCATGTCAAATTTGCTGGTTGCATGTGGCTTGCAATTGGAGCAGGACCAGCAGGTTATAGTTTAAACTATTTGGGCCCAGTTGGGCCTCCACTATAGGGCTAGTTTGGCCTCTATTGTAGGCCCATTTTGAACTAATTAAAGCTTGTGTTTGCTCAATGTAAGTATTGATCGTTAAGCTCTGTTTGGTAATAAGAAAAAAAAAGAAAATTTAATTAGAATTTTTAGTTATTTTTGAAAAATATATATGATGTGAAATAAATTAAGTTGGTTATATTAAAAATTATATAGAATGTGAAATAAAGTTGATTGATTTATTGAGAATTGTGTTGGATGTGAAATAAAGTGATTGTTTAATGTTAGAATTTGTGTGAGATGAGATATAAAATAATTTTTAAAGTTTTTTTTAAATAAATTTAAGATTTTAGCCATTGCTAATTTTAGCCATGATTTTTAGCTCATTGCAAAACAGGGATCATCATCAATATGCTAGACACAGGCCTTCTCCTGAAATAAATAATTTTATGAGAATTATATATGCCATCCTCAAGAATAATTTTTTATTTAAAATTATATATTTACATATATTACTATATAGTTTAAATATATAATTATAAACTGCATCTATTCCATCAAATTGGGATCAAAATCTAATCTTTTATCTTATTTAAGACAAAAAGAATTGTCATTCATCAATATGAATATATGGATTAATTTATAATTATACATTTAAACTATACGATGACATATATAAATATTAAATTTTGAAAATTAAAAGGGTAAAATAGTTATATTTAGAGATAGCATGTGTAATTTTTTCCCTTAATTATAATTGTAACGTGATGATATTTTATGTGAGTAGTAGTTTAATTTACACAAAATAAAAAAATTATTAAATTGACATTCTTGCCAAAATCACCTCAAATTCATCCTAAAAGCATTCTGCTATTTTTTTATTAATTTCACAGCAAATATATGCAAATTTTAATATTAAAAATTTATATTATTTCACATTCTATATAAATTTTAATATTAAAAATTAACTTTATTTTATATTTTACAATTATTTAAATAAAAATTTAATTTTCTTTTACTTTCAATATAAATCTCAATATTAAAATAATTTTACGACATTAATATTCAAACCAACCCAAAATCACACTGCTATCAAATTTAAGCAGCTTTTGTGATATCAAAGCTTCTAAATTTAATCAATCAATTAAGTGAAAAATAAAATTATTTTAATATTAATAGATATATAAAATATTAAATAAAATTATTAAAATTTATAATAAATTTAATATTTAAGTTCTTTTAACCTATGAGCCTAGTTCTATCAAATGTACATGGCCTAAAACATTAAGTAATGTACACAAGAATATATATAATATTCATACGTTGAAATATCTAATATTATACATAAACGTACAGAAAAAAAAAAGATATTTTAACTAGAATTTATTAAGGGGAGTTTAGTTCGTTATTATTTTAGTGTTATATATGTTATATAATTTAGATGTCATGATATCTAAATATCATCTTTTGATTAATAATTTTATAATCTAATAAAAAATTATTTATAAATATCATTAAACCTAACAATTACTTTCTCTAGATAATATAACATAACATAACATCAATATAACATTGAACCAAATGCCCCCTAAAGCCATTCAACTTCTCCTACATGTATTGCACCATGCATGTAAATTGCCACCTGCATACTAACTCTCTCTTTACAGAAATTATAATTTAATTTCTCGATTATTTTAAGCTCGATCTACGATCAAAAAAAATAAATTAGTCATGTATTTTCATCTAGAGAGGATTTGGTTCGATACTATGTCATATTATTTATATGTCATCTTTTGATTGATAGTTTTATAGTGTAGCATCTCATGATCTAAATGTTGAGGTATTGCTCACTTTTGCGATTTTTCCCCAAAATGTGCCTCTCATATTTGGGATCACGTTATCTACTTATACAGCTCAAGAACCTCATCTCACTATTTCATGTGGGATGATTTATTCATGTTCTTTTCTTACTATTATTTATTAGCCTGAAAGTCTACCAAGAGCTACACTTTACTCCACTGATTTTCTTCTCTTGGAATATCACTTGACGATCACTCTTCGCCCTCTTCAGCTACGAGAATCACATATAATTTTTTAGAAGACTATTTAAAGATATCATCAAATTAAATAATTATTTTCTCTAAATAATATGATATAACATCAAAATAGCATATAATATAACGATCACTCTTTGCCCTCTTCCACGATACCGTTTAGGTGATTTAAATCCACTAATTCGAATCCCTTCTCTTATAAGGCTTGAGAGTCTCTAAAAGGAGACCGAATAAAAGAATGAGTATAAGAGAAAAGAAGAGGGAGAGAGAGAGAGAGGTAGCTCGTCCAGCCCTCAGAGAGCTTTTCCTCTCCCTTATTTATAGCTTGGAGAGGAGATGATATAATGAGTACAGTCTGTCACGTCTGGTACCTATTCCTGCAAATGACGATTAGGCAGTGGACCTCCATATATATGCTGCCTTAAATGTTGAGTTAACATAGTAGTACCGAGGATACGATCTGGTGATATCTTCTTAAAAAGATATTCAAGTAGAGCTATTCGAGAAGGGCTGTTCGACTAAGGGTGATAGAAAAAATTCTAACACATACATACATGTTTATTTAGATATAGAAGCATAAAAAAATTTCAAAAGTTATATATATATATATATTATATATATATATTATATATATATATATATGTAAATGAGTATATATTATCATTTCACAGTGACATATACATATAAATCAACTGCTAGCTGGCTTGCAAGGGTTTGTTATATATATAGATCTAAGTCATGTTAATCATTGAGAATGACAGAGTTCGAATAGTAGTACTGAAAGAAACAGACAGCTAAAATCCAGCACAGAATAGTAATATACAGTTAGAACTGAAGTCATAAATATGCACAAACTTGCATGGCTGGCTAGCTGGATTTCTCTTAATGCACATGAATGGTACACGATCAATGGCCATAGTACTTCTGTGAACGGCTGAAGAAGACAACACAAGGCTCAGCTTCAAGCCAGCCTGGTTCCATTATCTTTTTCTCACTCATGTAAAATGCAATTCAATCCTATGATGCTAACAAATACTAGTACTTTTAAACAACATGGAATATTAATAATATATATATATATATATATATATATATATATATATATTATATATTATATTATACAAACATTACACTACATTACAACAACAACAACCATAAACATTACACTACATTGATGAAGAATATTATCAAACAAATTGGGTGGGTGGGTGGTGCAGACAAATAAAAAAGAAAATAAGATAAAAATATATAATGTTAGGGTTTGGTGACTTAAATCTTATTTGATTTGGTCCAAATTAACGGCTCATGGTGCAATACTTTTGGAATTGAAAAAGAAAAACAAATAAAAATTTGATTAGTATAGACCCATTTTATTTTGATCCAGTCATAAGTGAAGCATATATTTTGTATATCTGTTACTCTATTTACTAGAGCAAATATATTTTGAATAACTTATAACTGTCAAAAGCAATATCCACTCTGTACTCAACATTTGATACGGTGATCTCACCTGCATATGATCTTGATAGTGCTATAATATAATGTTATGGTATTATGTTATAATGTACGTGTTATAGTACTATACTACAATATTGTAATTTAATTTTATAGCATAATATTATAATAGTTTTATATAATGTAGTGTTATATATAGTGCAGTGTTGTGATGTAGCGTTATAATATAATTTTATAGTATAATGTTACAGTGTAGTGTTATAGTACAGTGTATATTTATAGTACAATGTTATATATATATATAATATAATATTATAGTAATGATAGTGTTATAATGTAATGTTAAAATATAGTATCATAGTATAATATTATAGTATACTATAATGTTATAGCATTGTGTTATAATATAATATTTTTATCTTTATATTTCTTAGTATATATTTTTATCATTTCATTATATCTTATAAAAATATGGATCAATTTTTATATGAAGATCATCTAGATCTAAAAAAATCACATCATCTCGACTATTTTAAAGGTCCACCTCATTATAAAGTAGAAGAACAAGGTAAAGTAGAAGCTTAAAATTAATAATGGAGTACAAACTTTAGGGAGAAAGAGAAAGACTCGAGTTGAAGAGCCCGTCTCGAAGATTCTTCTAGCCAGGAGATCATCAAAGCACTATTGTGGTTCAAAGAGGAAGGATTGGATCATTCTCCATTCCAATTATTATTTATAGCCTATGATATTATTCATGGTTACTTTCAACAATTAATTCGGCCTCATGCTTAAGTAAAATACTTTATTTAGGAGATTTTTATTTGGACTTCATCGATATCACAAAGATCACGAGATTCTTTTTGAAATATATAAATTTCCCATAGATGAAAACTAACAGATAAATTTATTTGAGATGAAAAAAATTTGTTTATTAATTGGTTCATTGTAATGTATCTGTTGTTAAAGTCTGAGTTTAAGTTAGAATAAAGTTTAAGTTAGAATAAAATTTAAGTTAACAAAGAATTCTTAATGATATGTATGCTAAGTTTCTTATATGTTCTATCAAATGATCTCATGGTAATTTTTCACAATTTATTTTTTTCCACAATTTAAGTAGATTTCTAATTTTATTTGATGCTTAAATATGATGTAAAGCATTAGACAAAAGTTATATTTAAATTAAAAAAAATAAAAATAATTGTTGGAGTGGGGCCCATGCTGTCGTTCCGCTGATCTTTCGTCTAACTGTGAACAATTGTTCTATAAAAAAAAAAAACACTGCAAATTGCTAAACTTTAGACGGATTTATATATATGATACATAAATTTATCCTATTTATTTACCTTTTATTTAAAATATAAATATTATTTTAAAAATATTTTAAAAATATATTAATATTATCCACTCCGCTATCTATTCATCACCTGTTATCAAACTCAACCATAGTTTTTATATAAATAATTTAAAAATAAGAAATAGGGTTTGAAATAATTTAATAATTAAAAATATTATATATTAATATTATATATCAAATTATTAAAGTAATATTATTAATATTTTTATTATTTAACATTACTTAATATTCAATATTTATTTATAAAAATATTTATATCAATAAATTATAATAAATAACTAAATAATTAATTATTATTAGCAGCTAATATAATAATTAGATTTAATCAGATAGCAAATGACGAATAGAAATTAAAGTATACTGTAACGAATACTAATATGTTTAAATTTATTTTTAAGTAATATTTTTATTTTAAATATTTAAATAAAATAATTTTATATGTTACATATATAAATCCCCTTAATATTATTAGGGGTAAGGCTATAATTTCTATAAACGAGACCCATTGTTGTCACGTTTGATTTAAGATAATTTTTTTATCTAATATAAATTTTAATTATAAAAATTAATTTTATTTCACATTCAATACAAATATAAATATTAAAATTGAAAGTATTTCATATTGTACACATTTTCTAATATTAAAATAAAAAATAATTTGTTTTTTTTATTCAGAAAAAATAGTTCGAACCAAACGAAGCAAGATGACCAAGAAGGTAATCTACAGCCTAACACAATTATTCGAGTGACCTATGTGATAAATTATTCTTGGGTCTCCGTGTTATTGGGTGGATTTCACATTGATCCACACTTCTTCCAATTGTTTGCCTTATCAATTTTCCCTACCAATTTAGACATGTGGGCTGTCTTTTTAGTTTACTAGTTAAATTATTCAAGGAGGTTCCTTTTAATTTTTTTCTTTTTATAATTTAATATCTTAATGATTAAAAGTATCCTTTTCTTGAAAAATAAAAATATTTCTTTGGCTGGAGATCACCTCACCAATAATTTGTTTTAGTTGAGATTAAACTAGACCAATTTGGATTGAATTTAATTCAAATTTTACTTTCCAAAATATAAAGAGAAGGATGCAAATATAAAAATAATTCATTATCACTTAAATAAATATACGTGTCTTAATGGTTTAAGGGATCGATGTATATGGTGTACTGTATGTTTGCACATTGCAATGACTAACCCAAGTTTAAACCGTAATGAATGTTAATTTTTTTTTTCAAAATTAACGAGTTAAATTCGAGCTTAGATTGTTAATTTAGCTCTCTATACACTAATACTGAACAAGTTGTCACATTTAATTATATACAAGAGCTCTATATATATATATATATATATATAATACTCATTGAAGTTTATGGGTTTAACATGGTTGAGTAAAATTCAAAAATAAATCACTTAGTCACGTGATTAAGTACGCCACTTATGTGCATGTATTTTATGAGTTAAAATATCATTTAAATAAATAAAAATTAATATTAATGGATGCTCGTATAAAAAAATTATTAAGAATATACATAAAGAAATATCCTATATTCATAACTAATGACGATCTATTTCATTCGCTATAATTTCAAACAACAAAATATCTTGAGTATCCTTTAGATCTAAAATACTTTAGTTCGCGTCTCCTTTTCATCACAATGCATTTTTCTATTATAATTATAATCATATATATATATGAAAAAAATCAGGGGACATAAATTGGTTAGTTAAATTAAAATTAATAATTTGATTGGCGACAAATTCAGAATGTATTGAGTGATCATTTTGATGAAATGATGATTACAAAAAATGATATATTTATTTAATCATTATTTTTTATCAATAAAAAAAACTGTTCTCCCAATTAATAAAAATTAAAGATTGGAATTGTTATTCAACTAGTCACACAAATTTGTAATTTTTGTTAGAGGGAGAGAAGAGAAAAATATCATTATTATCTAATTATAATCAGAGATTTACAAATTTTCTATTAAACAAATATAGAATATTTTATTGTATTATTTACAAATTTGGCAATAAAACATTTTGAAATGACAAAATCAATTTATTTACAATGTGTTTGATCCAAATAAAGTATTTGACAAAAGAAACAACTAAAAAAGCAAATTTAGGAAAAACATTGGCCTTATTTGATTCAAACTTTTTTTTAAATTAGAGAAAAAATATTTTATTTTTAAAATTTAATAAGAAAAAAATTATTTGAATATTAAAAATATATAAGATATGAAATAAAGTTAATTCTAATATTTATATTTGTGTTAAATATAAAATAAAGTTGATTTTTACCGTTAAATTTTAAAAAAAGAACTTCATTATGCCATTACACATACATTGCTAGGATGTGGTGAAGTAATATTGTACACAATTTATAAAAATAAACAATAAGATTAAATTTCAATTAATCTTCTATTCATCTCCATGACTTGTTCATTAATCTTGATCACACCATCACTTCTAAAGCTAAGCTTGGTTATACTCTCAAGCTTTTTACTTTAATTATAGTGTAGAGCATCAAGTTAGCAACACTAGTCTGCACACAATAAACTTAAAAGTTTATTAGTCACAAATTAATTTAAATATGATGATTAATATTAAAACACATGATTATATCATAATTACAATACAATAACCAACATAAGTCCCTAATTTTATCCTAGTATTTTGGATTGACATATTTACCTATATCCATCTATGATGTGAGAAACCTTGCTTATTTATCACTACACATGAGAATCGATGTAGCGACAATTGTATTCAGGCAACATAGCGCACTGTTTTCAAGAAATGCCCTAAATTTAATATAATTTTTTAAAAAATTCATATCATACTTGTTCAACAAATTTTACGCTGGCTATCGGCTACTTAATGCAATCTTTCGCTTTTTTAAATTATAATGCAAAATTTAAAATACCAAATTCTATGCCCTAAACTACTTTAATACTAAAAACTAAAAATAATACATATAATTATGCCCTAAACTCTAAACTCTAAATTAAGTTTTACTTTCCGTGAATTAGTTAAACATATAATTTACTTGCAACTTAATTTACAGAAACGAAGAATTTTATTATGAACTTATAAATCATACGTAATATAATAAAATTCATGAAAATACATTAAAAATTTATTTAATTTACATTTTTTTATAAAATATTATGTAAAATATATAATTTAATTTATATAGTTTTGATTGATATATGTAATTATTCAGTAGGTGATCCATAATCACCAATTGATATGAATATTAGTGTAAGATGACAAAGAATAGTATAATAATGATTTAATAATAATTGATCATCAACAGTACAATGATAATTCAGCTTTCACCACAATTAAAATTGTAATATATAGTACAAATTCAATTAATATAATAATGTAGTAGAATAAATTTAACTAATCTCCACATATAGGCTAAATCAAGCATATCATAACATTTATAGCATATGGGTAAAATTTTATCTAATATTTAATGTCAAATCAAAGTAGAATAATTTTTTTTATAGCAATCAAAGTAGAAATTTGAAGCCCAAATCTTTAACAATTGACATAATTAATTAATGAACCCCATGCCAATCAAATAAATAACTTGCTTATCAATATAAATATAAATATAAATATATATAATATGGCCTATATTTAATTAAGGACCTATATATTTGATGTCACCAAGCAGATAAATAAATTTTCTAGAATATATAGTAGTTGGCATTTCCTACAAAAATAAGATACGTTTCTCTTTAATTATATATTGTCCATCGTTGGCCTATCAAAATAATGCTCCTCGCATATATATAAATAGTCATAAATTGGAAGAAATACATGTTAAAATTGAAGCCGATTTTCTATTTTATCTAATTAATTGTGAATAGTATTTTAAGGGTAAAGCGCACGAGGACTCTGAGATCGAAAGGGTATTGTAAATTAATCTTAACTTTTAAAAATTTTAATTTGGGTCCATAAGACTGTAAAAGTGTTATCATTTCATCCCAATTGAGACATAATTGTTAATTTATTTATTATTGTGTAGTAAGAAGTGACTAAATTTTTTTAATCTTTTAGAATTTATTTTTGAAATATTAATATATATATATATATTTTTTATGGTCTAAAATTTTAGAACAGGAAAATGAGGAGATATGAAAAATTAAATTTTTAATTTTTATTAAAATTTTTAAAAATTATGAAAGTAAAGAAATATAATAGTTATTTAAAATGTATAAATAGTTTAAATTAATAAAAAATAATCAAGTTTTATATTTTTTATGAAAAATATAATTTTTTTATAATTACATACATTAAAGTAAGTATTTTTTAAAATTTGAGATCAATTCATATAAGAATGCATGCATTTTTTTCTTTTTTTGATTTTTATATTTGCACATTTTGATTTGACACAATGACGAAAGCAGCGCGCGCGACGTCTATTCATGGAAACGGACGAATATATATATATATATTTTTTTTTTTTATTTATTTATTTTATTAGGATTAATATCAATTAAGTACCTCTAATTTGTGCCTCATTCAACTAAGTTACTTTAATTTTACAATTAATTAATTAAATCTTTTAATTTAAAGTAAAATATAAATAATTTTTAGTACTAAAAAAAGTAATTAATTAATTAGATCTTTATTTTGGACTTTATTTTTATCTAAAAAATTAAATTAGCTTTTAAATTAATTAATTAATTTAAAAATATTATTTATTGAATTTCTTTATTAATATTAAAGAATTTATTTGTACAGTACCTCAAATTAGAGGACTTATTTAATTTAGCAATTAGAAGGACTTAAATGTATATAAGCCTAAAATAGAGGGATCTAATTACTATTAACTTATATATTAGTCTCGTACCAAAACACTCGACTAGTTCAATCGGGTTGAACCGTGAATCAATGGCTCAAATAGTTTGGTCAAATCCCAAAGCTAGTTATGAATTGAATTGTGATTGAACTAGTCAGAACCAAAGTCAAACTAGAAAAAAAAATTGATAATTCCAATTAAATCGACCTGTCGGCAAGCTCTCTTGAGTAGCTTTAGTCACAAAATAATGTGAAGGAGATTTTATGCCTCTCCATGAAAATGTAAGACTGAACTGATTATATATTGTACAGTGGTGAAAATTAATTTTTTTATTTTTTTATTTAATTAATTACTGTAAAACTAAACCTCTGAATTTATTATTTATGGATATAACATCTAAAATATTGCTATTTATTTTTTTCAAAATTGTCTTTACTTTTTTATTTATAAGAAAATAAATTAAGTTTAAGCAATGCAAATATTTTCTTTTCTAAAACTCTTCACAGTCCGTTCTCTGCGATTTTATCATATACTTTTTTTAAATCAATAAAAATTAAATGCAGATTTCTTTTTTATCCCTAAATATCTCAATTAAATATTTTAATAAATGAATAGTTTTCGTAATAGATTCACCATGCATAAAATAAAACTAATTTTATGATACTTTAATATCATGATGTAATTTATCAACCTCTCGTAAAATTTTAAAGTATAATTTATTATCTTAAATTTTTTTGTAATCAGCATAATCTTGTATATCATCTTTTTTCTTATAAATAAATTTACATGTGCTATTTTTTATTTATTTAATATTTTTTAGCATTCAAAATCGTATTAAATTTAGAAAGTTAATGATTAAAATAATTTTATTATTTAATAATGAAATATTAATAATTATATTTTAATTAGAATAAAATAACAACGCTTTTATAATTATAAAAATCTAAATTTAGATTTTAAAAATTATGATTAATTTGCGCCGGATGCAACATACAGCATTATTATTATTATTATTATTATTATTATTATTATTATTATATAATTTTAATAATACTATTACAAAATTACTACCGATATGGGACACGTGGCGCGCAGCTTGAATGCCGACAGTCGCTTTCCAAGGTCTCCGGGGAAATTCGATCGAACAACAATATTCGAACTTCCGTACATTGGGTGGGGCCCGCGTCTGAACACCACCGGTGAGAATACCACTCGGCATTAATTTGCTGTTCATAATTTTAAAACTTGTGGCAGTAATTAATTAGGGTGGTAAGACAAGGAAAAATTATTAGATTCGAAAATATTTTTCAATCTCGAAAACTTATAATTCACTTTTCAAAGTATTTTCAAACAAATAATTTTAATAAAATCCAACCTTTCAAATAATTATATCTGCTCACTTTAATCGAATATCTTTTCTTTAATTTATTGAATTCTTCATATTCCATAGAGTGATATATAAATTTTTTTTGTCTTTTTTAATAGTCAGGAGCTCTATAGTAATTAACATTCTTATTGTTGCACATAAAAGTCAAAAAAAAAAAAAATCAAAATTTAGTTAAAAAAATTTTTTTGTGTTAAAATTTCATTTCACTATTTAATGAATTTCTCCATAAGACGAGCATTAGTTATATAATACGGAGGCTCCTACTATCGAATCAAATTAGCCTATGTGGACGGGCCAATCTAAAATGCATATATGTTTTACGATATTTGAACCACGAATGATGCATACACTAAATTTAATAAATTTTCTAGTTCAAATTATTAGAAGCTAATAAAAAATTGATAAAAAAAAATTACTAGTTATATATTATAGTTGCATGAAGACAAAGAAATACAAGAAAAATCATTTTAATGATATGAAAGAGTTTTTTATAATACTATACAAACAATGCCTTATATGCAAAGAATAAAGGAAATCTAATTTCATAAAAAATGATAACAAAGTTTTCTATTATTTAAGACTTATTTAAGGTTGTCTAATGTGGGGAGTTATTTAATTACAACTTTAACAAAGAAAATTCTTCAAGATAAGAAATGCGTCATCATATTAAAAATTTCATATAAAGTTTCCTATTTTTTAGTAATTTATGCTTTTTTGACTATTTTTTTCAAAGTAAAAATTTTGATAGCAGTGTGACGGGATCAACTTAAAATCGGTACCAAATTGTCTGATTTTGATTTAATTCTACAAATCTAACGTCAACGAATAAAGAATATTATATATTGTGGTCAAATATGTGCGATAAATTTCAATAAAAATTATCAATTTACATTACAATCATATTTTTGATCGAAAAGAAATAAAAAGAGATTAAGTACAAGCTAAGCAAATTATCGATAGGCAGAATGAGAAGTATTTTTTGAAAACTCACAAGGCCCTATTTGTTTATAAGTTAGTTTAAAATTAATATGATTGATTTTAAATTAATATATTACATCACAATTAAAATTTATTATTAAAAATTAATTATAATTCACATCATACACATAATTCAAAATAAAAAATTAATTTTATTTCACATTCTATATACGTACCAAAAATAACAAACTTATATCATATCTCTTACGCATCGCAATATAATAATTAAATTTATTTTACATCATTCATAATTTTTAATTAAAAAATATTTTTATTTAAACTTAATTTTAGTCTTATAAAAATTAAATTTTATAAACAAACAGGACCAAAACAGGACCAAAATAGTACTAGTTTAAAAAATAACAATAATAACAATAATAATAATAAATAAATTATTTTAATTATTCTACACAAATTTTAATATAAAAAATAATATTTTACTTCACATACTCAATAATGTTTTAATAAAAATATAAATTTTATTTTACATCCTAGATCAAAATACTCGATTTGAATATTTTGGTCTAAAATGTGAAATAAAATTGATATTTTTATTTTAAATTATTGAGTATGTAAATTAAAATAATATTTTTTATATTTAAATTTGTGTAGAATGATGTAAAAAATTTATTTATTATTATTATTATTATTTTTTATATTAGTATCATTTTGGTCCTGTTTTTATCCTGTTTTGATCTTCGCGCCAAACAGGCCTATAACCTAAATAAGTATACTATATATATAGTATATATAGTATATATATATATATATGTAAACATTAATCTCAGTCGACAGAAAAAAAGATATAAATCATACCTACATTTATGCCATGTGAACATTAATGGAGTCAAACAATTATTTATTATTTATTCTAAGTTAGAATATGAATCAAACTATGTGGTTTAAGTCAAAATCTTGACATATCCCACATGAACTGATTTGCTTGAGATAGCCTACCAAGCTTTTTGTTTTTAACATGAAAGTCTCTGAAAGAAAGAGAGGCGTATTAATTGTTAGTGGGATGCGAAGAACTCCGTTTTCAAGATCTTTCGGTTTAGATGTCGTTTCGCTACACTTTTGGATGTGCTAGGATGGTCAAAGCTCATGAATCCCATGTGATAGCTAGTAGTTTAAGAGGAGATTCTGAGAGTGATTGATGTATTCAAAGTTATGTTGTTAGTAAAGTTGAGAGAGAGTTTCATGAAATTAGAATCAATATATTATCTAGACGAGGCTGAATCAATCGATTTGTCGACAAAAATTGGTCTATCAACCGATTCCAAGAAGTTGGCTATGTGTGAATGGGATTTAAGCATACTAAGATGTATCGACGGAAAAAAAGTATTTGAGCGAATTAGAGCAATGGATCTTGAAGAAAGAAGATTTTTTTTTTTGCAGTGCAACTCTGCAAAATAAAAGAAAGAGAAAATCATTAAAAGAATAAGATAATATACAAATTAATGTGATTTAAAAAAATCCTTTTATGATCATGGACCAAGATCAAAAGATTTGCCGGAGACAGTTGCATGAGTGAGTAGATTTCTCAAGAAAATAAAGGAATGACAGGTGAATTTAAGAGCTCTCTGGTAGTCCAAAGTAATTCGATAAGTCTAGTCAAAAGTATTATCAGAAAAGTCTTTTTTTTTTTTGGAAGGAAGCTGATATTTATAATATCTAAGATCGTTGGCGATAATAACAATGGATCGTTGGTCACTTATGCAATTACAGTTATGTAGCTGACATAACCAATCTTGTATGTCATTGTTGTTGTTAAGATTGTTGCAACATGACAGTTGTCCATTAAAAAAAGGTTGCTAGCCTGGTAATCATAGTTATTCATCGGCATGTTAAAGAAATGAATCTTAATTGATAGTACATAAAGGTCTACAAAATAAATTTAAGTTAAAACTCTCTGTACCGATATTTGATGTAAATTTATCCTACTAAATCAATAGGAAAGTAAGATAGACACCGAGTTTAAAAGGAACACCGTATAAGGAGTTTGGTAGTAGTTTTTGAAAGTAATTCTTTGTAATAAATTTGGTAAGTCAATATCTTTAGAAGAGTTTGGCACTAGATTCTAAGAAAAACCCCCCCTATAGTAAGAGGTTCAAAAGCTTGATTATTTCTATGTGGATGAGTATTAAAGCTAAAACCTCCTTCGTGATCATCGGGGTTTGGGAATGCTATCTAACTAGCTTAGCTTGGCTTAATTTGGTTTAAGCATCATGGCAATTGAGAATAATTCACTCTTGGTTTAATGTGATGCCTTGTACTAAGATTCATATGAAAAACTATTTATAAACAATGCACACACATAACATCGTTTTTTGTATTTAATAGATATGATATTTATTTAACGGTATCATTTGTACCACTTTTGAGAGTCAAAGCCCCTGTTCACGCTTTACTCTGCACTGTCTAAAGGGAATAAGAAGCAGCTCTAATACTATATATAATAATTTGATCTACTGTAAACTTTGTTCACTTTTAACTTAATCGCTCTCACATTTTCGTAACATACCTACGGGATTAGGCGTATTAATAATTTATTCTAACAACTTTCCTGTGCCAAGCAATTATGAGATTTTCCTAATGATATTAAGTGTGCATTGCTTAAATTAAGAAGAATATTTTAAGTCAGCTAAAAATATTTACAATGTTAAGATTAAAAAAAAATATTTAATGTTATACAGTCAATTTTGTTTAAAATATTAAACCCAAACAATAACAACAACAACCAATTCTTAATCTCACTAGGTGGGGTTAGCTACATGAATCTTTTATTTTTATTTTTCTCTATTAATTAACAAATTCTTATGTAGGTCTAAGTGAGTAACATCACTATTTATAATTTATTGCGATGTTTTCTTTGGTCTTTCTTTTTTTCTTTATATAGAGAGAAAATTTAATAACTTAATTTTTCTAGCTGGAGCTTTAATCAGCTTACGATTTATATGTTCAAACTATCTAAGTCAAATTTCTTTAAATTTATACTCATTTCTCATTCTATCATTTTGTATATATCCACATATTCACTTTAGTATTCTCATTTCTACAATACAACAACAACAACAACAACAACCAAGCCTTAATCTCACTAGGTGGGGTCGGCTACATGAATCCTTTGTTTCCATTGCGCTCTATTAGTTACCAAATTCTTATCTAACTTTAAGTAACTAAGATCACTCCTTATAGTTTCTTGCCATGTCTTCTTTGGTCTCCCTCTTCCACATGTATTTTGTAAGTCAGCATTTAGTGTTATATATTATCGCTAGCCTTACTATAATTTTATGAAATTTACCCTTAAGTTTAGATGAAATTTTTCTATCGCATAACACATAAAATATATTCATCCATTTTACCCATCCTGCTTGGATCTTGTTAATAACGTCATTATTTATTTCACTATCATTTTTTATAATTGATCCAAAGTATCTAAAACGCTTATTTATTTTGATAATTTGATTACCAATTATTATATCACCAATATAAGTATTTTTTTCTTAACTAAATATACACTTTATATATTCAATTTTTGATTTATTAAAACCTTTAGATTATAAATTGTTCGTCCAAAATTTGAGTTTTACTTTGGCTCCCTATTTATTTTTACCAATAAGAATAATATTATATACGAAGAGCATACACTAAGGTACCTTATCTTGAATATTTCTAATTAGGACTTCTATAATTAAAACAAAAAGATAAAAATTTAATACCGAGATTTGGTATGATTTAAGTACTGTAATAGAAAAATTCTTAATCAAACCTCTTTGTGCTTAATAAATATAACTCAAATGACTATAAAAAATAATCGTTTGTAGCTGATTTAACTTAACTACAATTTTGCAGAAGGCTTAAATTTCAAAAACACACACACTTTTCGTATATATGTATGATGAACACCTACCAATTTACTTTCTAACTAGATTGTGACTTCCTCAAGTGCCAAAATGTGATGCTGTATTTGATTGTTCAAATTAGACTTCCATTTTGATATATATACAATGAAGTGTAATATTCAAAGGTCTAAAGAATAAGAGCCAACTATTAGCAGACCCTAAAAAGTAATATTCCTTATCACTATAAATTAGTAAAAGCTACAAGTGTAAAAAAACAAATAAAAAGAGAGTGAAGAACATTGGTGAAAATAAAAGCAATAAATTGGGAAGTTACAAGAAATTGGAAGATTGCTTGCAAGATTCATCATGGCTACAGTTGTACTTCACACTTAGCACACCAACCAAGTTATTTAAGCATTGCCAAAACTAATAAATGCATCAAACACTGGGGCACATTCCAATGTTTATCCTCCACAAAAATTAGGTCAATTTCTCTCTCTCTCTCTCTCTCTATATATATATATATATATATATATATATATATTAGTGCAATCAAAATGTCATGTCAGTTCAATCGCTTACATAAAGTAGATCAAGTTAAAAATGACTTTCAATTGTTCTCAAATACAGGCTATTTGACAGATCCAAGTTAGTCGAATAACTTAAATGCTGAGTCGGAGCCAATTAGTGGCCTAATCGAACCATCCGGTCAAATAACTTACCCGTAGCTCCACTTCGACTAAACTCTCTTTCTCATTCTCTCATTTTTTTCTAAAGAAGTAATTAATGTTGTCTTATCTGGCCATGCCTACGCTACATAGTGTATAAGCTTGCGGGGGTAGGCGTCAACTAGCTAGTGAAGGGCAGTTTCCTGGTATAGTTAATTGGTTAGCAAGTTTATATCTACAAAACTCCTAATTTCACAGAATCAACTGCTACACTTGCTCAACCAATCCCTCTCTAGAAATACTTTTATTTAATATGAAAGAGAGGATACTTTAGACGCTTTCTCTTTTAGTCTTCTAAATTCCCTTTAATCTCTTTGAAGAGCTATTAACCAGTAATTCTAATAAGTATTTATTTTTTAAGGAAGTTTCCATGATACATTTATCTAGGTCATTGTAAGTTAGCTATCAAGGTGTAGATGGTTTTCGAAGGTAGTACAGTAGCTAGCTAAATTATTGGAGCTACGTGTTCTGCCTACATACTTATTTGAAAAGTAAAGATTGAATAATCTAAGTGTGATCATGACGAACTTAGTAGCATCATCCTACTAGACATAACTATAGGTGGACGCGCCAATGTTAAAAGAAATACTGGCCTGATTTGACCCGTGAATAATTAGCTAGTGTGCAGTATAATAAGTGAATTTGTTGTGCTCTTTTCATCAGCCTAAGTTTTTTAAATAGATGTTATTGTCAAAGATCCTAAAACTTAGTATCAATGCACATCAAGAAAAATATGTTATTAATCAGATGGTCCAGACACAGTTATCACTATTTAAAATTCAAGAACTGCAGATTCAACTTACACTCAAATATGTGTGCGCACATATATATACATATATGTATATATTTATGTAAGTACGTATATATACATATATAAAAGAATAAATGACAAAGCTTTGAGCATTATGAAGTTGCCTTCATTAACAAATTAAAACTCAATGTTTAAATTATGTTTAGACCATAAAATATAAATCTTATATCGAACATAAAAATTTGACGCAGCTGCTAACTATTTGAGATGGAATTGTTCCCCTGTCATGATTCTATTGCTAACTCTATGATATATTTTTGTATCTATTACAAATCTGTTGCAAAGCTCAAAATTTAATGCAAAAACAGGCTCACTCTCGATAAATTTGCTTAAGTGTAATATGTCAAATTAATCATATACTCTTAGGGTTTGTTTAGTTGAAGGTTTTTTTTGACTCAACATAAATTTTAACTGTAAAAATCAACTTTATTTTACATGCAATATAAATATAAATGTTAAAATTAACTTTATTTTATATATTACATACTTTTAAATATTAAATTAACTTTTTTTTTCATTATATTTGTAAGATAATTTTTTTTTATCCAAATTTTAAATTTTGAATTAAACGAGGCCTTAACAACTTGAAATTAAGTAGTTTTTCTTTATCATAACAGATCAATTTTCATATGATATGTGTAGTGTTGTTCAAATTTTATTCACGGAAATAAATTTAGCCTTAAATTATGTAATCAAAATATAAATTTGAATAAAAAATTTTCAATATTAAATTTTTGAGAAATATATATATATATATATATTCTTCAATTCTTTTCTAATAAAATGTTAAACTCCTTATTTTTTTTATTTTACATCTTAAACTTTAAATATTTGAAAAATAACATATTTAGATTTTTTCAAGATTTTTCTAAAAAATTTTTAAGCTAATTACAATTATTTAGCTACTTATTATCAATGATATATGTATACAAAATATTATAAATATATTTATGAATATATATATATATATATATATGTGTCATTAATTTTTATTTTTAAAAATATAGTGAATTAAATTATAAAAAAATTTAATATATAATTAAAAAAGAATTAAGAAGTATATATCTAAATGCTCCTAAATTTTTTTTATAACTAAACCCTATATTTATTAACTTATTATGGCCTCATTATGTTCGAATTTTTTTTTACAAGAAAAAATATTATATTTTTAAGTTTAATGAGTGAGAATATTAATTATTTTAATATTAAAAAGTGGGTAAATATGTTATATGTATGTTAAAATTTAATATTAAATATACATGTATACATATTTATAATTTAATGTTCACTATAATTATTTTTTTTTGTTAAATATCTTAATTGTATATTAAACAATTTTAATATGTATGATTATATAAGTATGGAGTCAATTTTAAGTTAAAAAAAATTATTTCAAGTACATAATTTATTTTAGAGATAATTACCTACATGCCATACAATTTAGTTTTATTTATGCCTTACCCATTCATTTTTAATTAATTACACTATGCACACTCAAAACACTACAAAATCTTACATACACACATTTGAGTTAAAACTTAATCAAAATCTATTTAAAAAAAATATATTTTGTTAGTAAATCATTAAAATTATATTTTTACTCTTAATGATATATATATTTTTCTTTTCCTCAATACTACACTAAAGCGCTGATTTGTCCTAAATCAATTCACGTCGCGGATATCTTCTTCCTTTGTCGCCACCTAAAGATTAAAGTTTTAGGATTTTCACTCAAAATATATTTAAATATTTTTATAATAATACGATGAACAGCTCAGATTTTTTGTATTAATTATAGTTAGGTTATTGAAAAATTATGATTAATCATTATAATAAAAATAAGTTAAAATATGTGTACGTAAGATTTTATAATATTTTGAGTGTGCATAGCGTAATTAACTAAGAATAGATGAGTAAAGTATAAATAAAATTAAATTGTGTGACATGTAGGTAATTATTTTTTTATTTTAAGTCATGCAAAAATTAAATTAATTTTAAATCACATAAAATACAACCGATTTTCAGTCTGATTTACGAACATAATTGTCAGACAACTGGAAAAACTGGCTGTGTATGTTTGATTTTTTGGGACAGTTTAAATAAATATTATTTAAAATAAAAATAAGTTATATTAATTAATATACAACACGAAAATAATTTTATTTTCAAAATTTTCTCTTTCCCATGATATGGCGTAATGGAGCCCACAAGAATCAATATTGCAACTATGACATTAATTGCATGAAGGCCTAAAGCAATGTGAAAATTGTGTTTTTTTTTTAATAAAAAAAAAACTTAGTATTTTTTTTTTCAAAAATGTCCCCATCAAGCATGTTTCTTCTTCAATAATTAGAGGAAAAAAGAAACAAAAATCAATAATAAAAAAATATGCCTAACCTCTCCCCCTTAACATAGGTTCTGATCATAATCGAATTGAATTAATCGATAAATTTTGTGCAATTTTAGACCGACCATTGAATCAGTTCGATTTGGTTATAAAATTATGAAATCAAAATAATGATTGGACTATTTAAATTTTGATTTAATCGATTGAATACTAAAATAAATTTAATGAGTGTTATTTTATTTTTATTTTTCTTTTAATTGATAACATATTAACAAATGGTTGAAGAGTTAATTTTTCTTTAAATTTTTCTATTTTTTATTTTGATTCGTAATTTCTTAAAATAATGAAAAATAGAATTCAATTTCTTGTGCAACTAAAATTAAATCATCACTAATCTTATTTTAAGTATTTATAGAGCACTTTTTAAATTTTATTTTGCCTTATAATGCCATCCAATGGATCTTTACATTTTGTGCTAAATAAAAACTCTAAATATTAATTATCTTAATTGAAATTTTAAAAAAAGAATGATGCACTATACTTAAAAATAATTTCAAAAAGAAATTATTTATGATCTGATCCACATAGTTCACCTTAAAATAAACGATCAAAGAGCTTTCATATAATTTAGAAGGTTAGCGATGAAAGAGCCTTCATATTCTGAACACGTACTGATTCTATTTTAAATTAATTTTGAATCTCAAACACGTATCATTGAAAAATTTAATAGAATTGGTGTCCAATCATTGAGCACTACCTGTGCACGAGCCCACCAGAGTGCGCACATGGTGCTCACTCGTAGTCATATGTAGTCGGACGCCAAACTGAAAAATTGCTCGATTGTAAGCCGCATGGGGCAATTAAGAAGGACAATTGATATTCGTACCCCCTGCTAGTCTTACTCAAATGATCAGAGGTCTGGAGGCAACGATAGCACAGCAGCGTGCTCAGAGAGGCAGTCAATTGGAGTCGTATCTATCCTAAAATAGGGAGTCTATTTGTAAATCTCTTGGAAGTATCATTTTTGCAGGTTAGTCATAAATAATCATAATATTACATCTCAGCCCCGTACATGTGTGTACAAATTTTCTTGGGTTCGGGCCGAGCACCGTTTGAGCCCACCAGTATTTCACACGTGGTGATTAGTGGATGAGCACCGACGCTCAGCCCAAACCCAATAAGAGCTCGTATTGTGAAGACTAATTTGTAATATACTAAATTTAATTTGTCGTAAGGAGAATTATTTTTATTTAAAAGTGTAAATTTGAATTCGGTGTGTACCATTCACCTCCACTATTCATATCGTTATTACTAAATTTTATGTCGATTCAAATTTGAGCAAAGGGACACCATGTATAGAACGAACATTTGTACATATAATTGTTTCAATCATTGTTTGATATATAATTAGAAGACAAAATCATATATCAATGAACAGCTTGATGGATTCATAATGTTTGCTCTTTAGTAATAAACAAAATGGCTGTTGAATTTTATGTTTTTGGATCAATTAAGGTCGATAACGGGTCATGTTCGAGCAAATTAGACACTCATACTTGATATTTTTGAATTCAAGTTGAGTTTAAACTAAATCAATTAAAACCTATTTGATTTAGAGTTATTTTTTAAGTTAAATTGAGCTCAGTATAATTTTTAATCATCATTTTTTAATTTAAATATACATCTCACATATAATATATGTTAAATTTATTTTTTTACTAAATTAATATGTAATATGCATATGTATATGTATATATATATATATATATATATATATATATATATATATATACACACACACATTAATCATTCAATATATACTCTGTATATATAATACAACTATAAATATAGAATATTTTAAATATATTAGAAAAATTTAAATATATATTATTATAATATATATAATTAATGATGAGTTTGATTTATTTAATTTTGAATAAATTCAATTTAAATTTTAAAAAATTTAAGTCAAACTATAATAAAAGAATATGCGAATAAGTTTTGAGTTTAAAATATGTTGATCAGCCATAGGCAGTGTAAAAATTCAAAAAAGTACATTAATTTATAGTTATATAAGGGTTAGAGTCTGACCAAATTAATTATAACCTAACTATGTTTGAATTTACGTACATTTCAAAATTTTCTACGTTACATTAGTAGCACTTTATCAATATTTTTATAGTTAAATTATAATTAAACTAAACCAAGTATCACAGTGATAATGGCATATGGCTTTTGGCGATGACCGATAGAGCGCTTGAGGGATGATATTGGGCCGACAATAGCTAGCCTATATACGGGATATTTCATTTATATTTTTTTTATTTCTAATGGATATTAATTTGAGTGGAGTTTAAGACATATCTAAGATTTAAAAAATTACGTAATGAATTTTTTTTTAATATGATAGTTAATACGTAAATATAATAATGCAAAAATAATGAATGTAGTTTTTTAAAATTTAAAACTTTAATTATTTTTAAAGTTTCTAGAATCTTTTTATTTAAAAAGGCTCTTTGTTTTTTATTCAACTACATTAAAATTCATTATAAACTATAAATTTCTCTTTAGTAGAAGTTTTTACATGGAGATTTACATAAGTTTGATATATATATATATATATATATATATATATATATATTACATAAAAATATTTTTTAAAAATTAATTCAAAGAATATTATGTAGCTTTGGATTTTTTTTTCTATCTTTTGGCCTTTGAAGGAGCTATAGATTTTCTCATCTAGTAGACTGAAATTAGTCATTCTTGTTGAAGGAAAGCTATCGATCAGGTGTGCTCATAAATGCTCAATATTTAGACATTTATTGATAGGGCACACAATTAAAAAAAAAATATTATAAATTTCACATTAATTTTCAAAACATTAATTAATAAAATTCTCAATAAAAATCTTCAAATAGTTCTTTCTTTACTGTACATGATTCATTATATCATAATTAAAGTTTTCGTATTATTAGATTTTATATCATTACATGATTCATTATCTTCAAATAGTTTTCGTATTATAATCAAATAGTCCCGGATGAGAAATGCGGAGGGTTGCGTTAGGTAGTCGACAGCCAGCGTAAAACTTGTCGAAGGTCACTCTATGACAATGATCCATTTAGAAAATTTGCCGTTAAAGCTAGGGCGTTCCCTGGAAGCGACCGCGCTGTATTGCCTGAATACAGTGAAAAATGGGCAAGGGCGCTGCAATCGGCGCCCGGGTGTAGTGAAAAATGAGGCAAGGGTCCTCATCATGGACGGATGCGGGTAAAGAAGCTAGTCCATCATAGTAGAACTCAAGTCAGTAGGATTAGATTAGGAACTTGGAATATAGGCAGCCTGACGGGCAAGCTCATGGAGTTGGTGGATATTATGATTCATAGAAAGATTAATATTTTGTGCCTGCAGGAAACAAAAATGGGTTGGAGAGAGCTAAGGAAATTGATGGCCTAGGTTTTAAACTTTGTACTCTGGTAAGAATAAAAATAGAGTAGGATGGGTATAATTCTGGATATAGAGCTTGAAGGATCATGTAGTGGATAAAAGAGAAAATTGTGATAGAATTATGGCTTTTAAAAATTATATATCAAATGGAATGATTTTTAAATTGTAAGTGTGTATGCTCCCTCAAGTTGGCTTAGATGCGAGCACAAAGGAAAAATTTTAGGAATGATTTTAGAAGAGTTAATACAAGAGATAACCTTCAGGAGGAAAGATTATTTTATTGGAGGAGATTTAAATGGACATGTTGGAACGTGTTGCTGAGGAATTTTAAATTATCCCATGGTGGATATGGTTTTGGAGAGATTAATGAGGAGGGTAAAACTATTTTAGAGTTTTTCTTCAGCATATGATCTTGTAATTGCTAATACTTTATTCAAGAAGAGAGAGGAGCATGTTATCACGTACAAAAATGGAATTTCAAGAACTCAGATTGATATTTTTTTTCTTATAAGAAACACGAGATCGCTTGTGATTGTAAAAATTGTAAAGTCATTCCAAGTGAATGTTTTGACTAATCCAACATCGATTAATTAGTTTTTTAGATTTCCGAGATAAAGTATTTGAAAGAAAATAATAAGTCAAATTCTATCCTCGGACTCGGATGGTGGATATCTAAAGAATGAGAACAAATGATATTTAAGAGAAAAGTTCTAGAATTTTGGGCAATGGAATATTAACGGGGAAACTGATCTTATGTGTTGACAGTTGCTACTGTATCCGTAAAGGTGGCAAAGGATGTGCTGGGAGATCCAAAGGAATGATTCAACATATAAAGATACTTGGTGGTGGAAAGATGATGTAACAAGAAAAAATTAAGGAGAAGAAGATTTGTTATAGAGATTGGTTTCAAAAACAAAAATAATGATAAGTGGGAGAAATATAAGTGGTCTCGACGAGAGTCTAAGAAAAGCATTAGGCAATGCAAAAAATAATGGCTTTTGTGGGGATTTATATAAGAAGCTAGACACTTAAAAGAAGGAGAAAAAACAATTATATTAGGATTGGCCACAAGCAAAGATAGAAAACTAAAAGAGTTTATTTTGAAGTAAACTGTATAAAGATGTGAAATCAAAGAGTACTTTTTTATGGAAGAAGATAATAAAAATAGATGGATGAGTTACTTCAACAGCTTTTCAATGAAGATTGTGAAAATTCAATTGATTTTTACAGAATTCAGCACCCCTAAAAAGAAAGTAAAAATACTCTTACATGCCGAGTATTAGTAAAGCTGAAGTCTGGAAAAGCTTTAAAGAAGATGAAGCATTAAAAAAGCAGTAAGGACCAGATAACCATCTCAATTGATGTTTGGCAGTGCTTAAGGAGATGAAGGAGTTTCTTTGGCTTACTAGATTTGTTTAATATGATTTTGAAGACTAAAAGAATGTCAAGATGAATGGAGAAAGAGTATATTTAGTACCTATTTATAAGAACAAATGCGATGTAAAATTGTGCCAAATATAAGAGGAATTAAATTAATGAGTCATATACTTTAAAACTTGTGGGAGAGCGTTGATCGAACAAAGGTTACGCCATAATACTAAGGTATCAGAGAATCAGTTTGGTTTTTATGCCAGGTAGATCTACTATAGAAGTCATTCATTTATTAAAGAAGTTTAATGTAGAATTTAAGGAAGAAAAGGAAAACTTACATTTGGTTTTTATTGATTTGGAAAAAGCTTATGATAAAGTCTCAAGAGAAGTACTTTGGAGGAGTTTTAGAAAAGAAAGAGATTTGCATTGCTTATATTTCAAGTTATTAAAGACATGTCATGAAGGCTGTTACCTCTGTTCGGAACACAAGAGGTTTGACTAAGGCATTTTCCTATTACAGTTGCGATTAAACACCAAGGCTCCCGTTTTTAAGTCCGTATTCTTTTGCTTTGATTATTGGAGAGTCATGATGGACATATCCAACGGGATGAAGTCGACTTCGGTTGTATTGCCTCTCGCGGCATGGAATATTGTCCTTATTGTAGAAAACTAAGAGGGGAGCCTAAAACGAAACTAGAGCTTTTGGAGGACATAGCTTTAGAATCTAAAGGTTTGCATCTGCAGCTAGCATCAAAAAATCTGAAGTATATGGAGTGCACATTTAGTTCAAGAAAGAAGAATACTTATATTGGAGATGGTGACAATTGGTGATCAAATTGTCAAGAAGAGCTGAGCGCTTTAGATACCTTGATCAATATATACAAAATTGATGGCAATAGATAATGACGCGTTTATTAAGTAGGATTGTCAAGCAGGCTCTGGATAAATGGAGAAATGCCTTCTGGAGATTCCCTGTGATTATGCGATAGAAACATCTCCATCCAAAATTAAGTGAGGTAAGATTTTATAAAACGTGTAAGTAAACCAGCGATGATATATGGTGCTTGAATGGCTGGCCTGCCAAGAAGAAACATACAAATAAAATAAATGTTTGCAGAAATGAAGGATGTTAAGGTGTGGAATGTGTGTGGTAATATACACGAAAAGTAGAATTGAGAAATGGGTATATCGACAAAGAAGTTGGCTGTGTGCACCATTTGAGGATAAACTTAAGGAAAAGTCCCCCGGCTTCGATGGTTTGGACATCTAAATCGAAGGGCCAATTGAAGCTCCATGTTAGAAAAAATTGAAGTTACTGGATTTGCACATGTAACAAAAACGAGAGGAAGAGGGAGACCCAAAAGAAGACATGGCCAAGAAACTATAAGGAGTTATCTTAGTATTAAGGTTAGATAAGAAATTTGGTAACTGGATAGACGCGCAATGGAAACAAAGGATTCATGTAGCCGACCCCACCTAGTGGGATTAAGGCTTAGTTGTTGTTGTTGTTGTTGTATTATTAGATTTAATTTAAATTTTTATCTTTTAAGGCTTATGATGATTTAGGTTTCAGAGTTTAGCGCTTAAATTTTGAAATTTAATTAAATTTTTATTAATTTGTTTTATAATTATTTGGAATTATATATAGTGTATCTAAATGTCCTAGCTAGTATTTATTTAGGCTTGTCATATTTAATCAGGTTTTTCTATGTTAATAATATTCAAAATTTTTAAAATTTTTTTTTATTAATTTCTTGTATAAATGCTAAAATTAATTTTTAAATACCTTTACGCCCAAATTGTACAATCTAACTTCTTTTAAAGTATATGAATTTATTGATCTGTGTATATGAAGAAATCTAAGCAGATGAATTTTATATAAATCATATGAGGAAAAAACATATATATGAGTATATTAAAAAGAGGGAATTTTTTTTATGGAAAAAAAAGGAATTTTTCGCAACTAATTAGAGTTAAAAACTATCTATTCACAGCATTGGATTCACAGTTTTCATTTCACACAACCATATATTCTTCTATCGGATCACTTCTCCCTCCCCACACTCTTGTTTTGAAAATTGAAGCAGCAGCAGCAGAAGAAGAAGAAGAAGAAGAAGAAGAAGAAAAGAAGAAGAAGAAGAAGAAGGAGAGAAGGCGACCCCTATGAAAAAGAGAAGGGTCATGCGGGAGATGGAAGAAGATCAGAGGAGAAGACAGTGCGATGATCAGCAGTCCCACAGGATAGCTTCAAAGTGATTCGGCGGCGAGAGCGGATCGGAGAAGAGATCACAGTCTTCTGTGAAGGGCCATGAATCGAAGGTCTCGCGGTAGATGAACTCGCCGGCGGCGTCGAGAAAGCTGCCGCCAAGCCGCGGAAGCTCCACGATCTCCCCCAGGCTGTCTGGCGATTTTGGTGTCTCAGCGAGGGAGGGCGCCGAAGGCGCAGTCGGCGCCATCGGCTCCATCGCCGCCGCTTTGGCGGCGGCGGCCTGGACGTCGCGCGGGGACAGAGTGGCCGGGCGAGGAAGAGATGCGACGAGATCAGGGAAATTGAGAATGGCGGCGCTCCCCTTGATGCTCAGGGCCGCCACGTCGTGTGCTCGCGCCGCCATCTCCGGCGTCGGGAAAGTCCCGAGCCAAATGCGCGACTTCTTCCTCGGCTCCCGGATCTCCGACACCCACTTCCCCCATGCCCGCATCCGCACTCCGCGGTACGCCGGATTCTTGCTTCCATCCCGCGACCGTTTCATCGACCCGCCGCCTCCGGCGCCACCGGCATGACTGGTCATCGGATCAGGCGTGAGGCTTGGTTCCGGCGGCGTCAGCTTGTAGGTCGACGATGCTGGCGATGAAGAAGTAGGAGACATTGAGACCGCGATGCCGCTGCTGCTGCTGCTCCCCTGCTCAGAGAAGCTCCGGTGATCCGCCATGAAACCTCAAAAAACTGCGATTTTGATCACCTGAGCGACTCTTCCCGGCTGACCCGAGAAAACCCATTCCGCCCTCCTCTCCGTGATTCCGTTTTCTTTCAGAAAAACACTGGAAGATTCAGCAATGAAGATCAAAGTAAGCAAAACCCCAGCTCTGCTTCCAGAAATTATGAGAAGGTGAGAGGGACAGAGAGAGTGGATGGAAGAGAAAAGACTAATTATTATAATACGCCATGATTTGCTCTTTAGGTGGAAGCTTCAAGCTTTTCGTGGAGACAGAGAGAGAGAGAGAGAGAGAAAGAGAGAGAAAGAGAGAGGGCAATGTAGAAGCGAGGGCAAGAGAGGTCGTGCAGAGGGGCTACGGAGAAGCAGGGTTTTTTGTAGGGAGGAAGAAGAAGACGCACAGCGACGCTTAACCGACCAAGGTTTGCATTATTTCCAAATAACTCCATGAAAAGCCTGGACCCACTCGATAGGGCAGTGAAATGATTTTGATTTCGACCAAATCTAACCTCCTCCCTCCCATGATTTAATTAAAATTTTTCAATTTAATCTTAATCCCATCTAAAAAATAAATAATAACAGTTTAATTCCATTTTAATTCAAGCTTAATTAGCATAATTTATTTATTATCAATTTAACCTCAATCAGATTTTTCATTTATTTTTAGTAAAATTTATATCAATCATCCACAAATACCCATTATTTTTAGGCGGCATCCGCTTTTGAAGTTAGACAAAGGTGCTGTATAAAAATAAAAAATTTTGGAAATACCGTTTAAAAATAATGGACATGACAGATGTAAATCTTCTTTATTTTTAATGCATTCATTGAATTTAAATCAGGATCACCAAATTTGATTTAATGATTAAAGTTCGAATAAAAATCAAATAAATATAATTTTTTATCTTTTTTTAATAGATCTGATTTTGAGTTGCCTTGATCTAATTCTACGTCAGTTTAAGATTAGATTGATAAAAATATCAAGTCATAAAAAAAGCTCGATGTTAGGTCATCTAAATCGAGTTCATTTACATTTAATCTGAAATTCGATTTGATCTTCGATCGGCCTTCGATGTTCAAGTCGAGTCAACAGTGTTACGACTAACTCTCCCCCTCGTCTCTTTCTCTCTCTAGATCTCTTTTCTCTATCCTCTCAATCATTTAGGCATGCAATTAGAAGAGGGTCCAGAGGGTGCAAGAGCCTCCTGAATCTGCCAATTTCCATATTTGCCAGTGATGAAATTGCCATTTTTAGGTAGAATGGACTCGTTATATCAGCAATAGGGCCCGCTCAGTGCTGACGTGGCAGGCACTTATTGGATGGGTGAACATTCAGATGACCGAAAGTAAAAAAAAAAACGGCTCCATTCAATTTATCTTTTAACATGATACTGAGATGTACTTCTAACGCTTTTAGATCTACGAGATTTACAAGCATATATAGAGTTTTAATAACTAATTAATAAATTAGCGCGATGATCAAAATGGTAGTAGTTTAAAAAATAATAATAAAAATAATAAATAAAATTTTTTAATTATTTTACATAAATTTTAATATAAAAAATTATTAGTTTACAGCACATGCTCAATAATTTTCAATAAAAATATCAACTTTATTTCACATCTTAAATCAAGATACTCGATTTGAATATTTTAGTCTAAGATGTGAAATAAAGTTGATATTTTTATTAAAAATTATTAAGTATGTGAAGTAAAAAATATTATTTTTTTATATTACAGTTTGTGTAGAATGATTAAAAATAACTATTTATTATTGTAATTATTGTTATTTTTTAAACTAGTACTATTTTGATCCTGATTTTAGCCCTCGTGTTAAACAAGGCTTTAAAGTTATAAAGCAGAGAAAGCAAGAGTTCAGAAATTAAATTTTAAATTAAATCAAAATTTTTAAAAATTTAATAATAGAGGAGTATAGTGATCTTTCAAAATATGTAAATATTTCAAACTCAAAAAATAATCAAATTTTAAATGCTAGCACAAAAGTAAAAT
Organism: Apostasia shenzhenica; assembly: GCA_002786265.1. Taxonomy (NCBI): domain Eukaryota; kingdom Viridiplantae; phylum Streptophyta; class Magnoliopsida; order Asparagales; family Orchidaceae; genus Apostasia; species Apostasia shenzhenica. Next base: position 1,107,976 of record KZ451908.1, on the reverse strand, counting down.
TAAAACTGTAATGATTTTATAACTTCATAGATTAAAATTAAATTTTTTAAAAATTAAGACAAATTTACTATTTCTTTCGTACCCAAGGCCCGGATGCAAGTAATCTTTTTCGTATATAGCCGCAAAATTAATAATGTGACACTTTAAAATTTGTGTTCTATTTTTTTTTATATTAAAAATCGTATTTTATTACTATCGAGCATTTATTTGCAGATGTGAACTTTAACGTGTATACCATAAAAGAACTTTAACATATATAATTAAATTTAGGGATAATTACGTACATACCACACAATTTACTTTTATTTATATCTTATCCATCCATTCTTAGTTAATTACGCTATGCACACCCAAGACATTACAAAATCTTACATACACACATTTGAATTAAAATTTAATCAAAATCTATTTGAAAAAAAAAATCTGTTAGTAAATCATTAAAACTATATTTTTATTCTTAATAGTACATATTTTTTTCTTCCTCAATACCACACTAAAGCGCTAATTTGTCTTAAAATTAATTCACATCGTAGATGTCTCATTCCTTTGTCGTCACCTAAACATTAAGGTTTTAGGATTTTCATTCAAAATATATTTAAATATCATTAAAATAATATGATGAACGGCTCAGATTTTTTGTAATCTAACTATAGTTAGATTATTGAAAAATTATGATTACTCATTATAATAAAAATAAATTAAAATGTGTGTATGTAAGATTTTATAATATTTTGAGTGTGCTTAGCGTAATTAGCTAAGAATGGATGGGTAAGGTATAAATAAAATTAAATTATGTGATATGTAAATAATTATTTCTTAAAATTATTGTTCGAATAAATATGCTTTTTATTCACAATATATATATGAGTGATATGAATTTAATTAATTATTATTTTAGTTTGTATGCACCTCGAAATTGAAATAAAACCAATAACTTTATTTAATATTGTGGTGTATACATAGAAAAGTGCTGTCGTACGAAGTTTTTTTTTTTTTTGGGTAAAATATGGTTGAAATATTCTACTGTCTGTAGCATTATCATCCTTTTTTAGGCATTGGATGCTTTTTGACTAAATTAGCCTATTTTTAGTTATATGTATGACAAATAATATATATATTCTATTGATATATTTTTTATATGTATTTTATTTTGGGTTTTTACATACAGGATATGAAATTTACACGAAATTACACATTTCACCATCAATTCGTAAATATTACCACTATTACACCATATTCATTTAAATTTTATGTATTTCATATACTTTATAATATTATATGTAAATTAAAATGCATAAATTCATTAATATTTAAATTCTAATATATATTTTTATTTTTTACTGTAAATACATCAATTTTCTTACTTCAATTAAAAATTATAGTCATATGGATTTAAATTCGGCACCCTAATTGGAAAATTTTAAATAGGATAAATAAATTAAAATACATAAATTCATAAATATTTAAATTATTATTTATATAAATTAATTTATTTATAGTATTTAATTAATAAATTAATAATATAGTTAAGATCAAGGCCAATCTAGAAATGTGAAGTTCACCATCAAAGAATATGGTGTGAAATATATAAAATGCGTAAAATTTAAATGAATATGGTGTGATATTGGTAATATTTATGAATTGATGGTGAAATGCATAATTTCGTGTAAATTTCATGTCTTGTATGTAAAAATCTCTTTATTTTTGTATAATTATTTTTCTTATTTATATTTAAGTACATAAATATTTATTTAAATTTAAAAGTTATTTGCATGTTTTTAATATATTTTTGAAATATATACACAATAATTAGTAGTTGCAAATAACAATAATAATGAGAAAAAATTTATATTTTTCACCCCTAAAAACTCTTTTTTACAAACAGATTCTTTAAATTAAATATTTATAAAAGACACTCCTGAGTTTAATATTTACAAAAAGCACTTGCTATTTTGAATTTATAGGCAGCACCCCTACTCTAACTTTTATTTGGATACACATATAAATATTAAATTTAAGAGATGCTACATGTAAATACTTAACTCATAAAGTATCACTTGTAAAAAAAAAATTTGGTAGTAAAGATATAAATTTCCCTAATAATAATTATAATAATTATTTTCAGCTTAAATTTCTTTCTCCTACTAAATCATTTTGACTACACTATCTTGATTCCATAATGAACTGATTAACATAGTAAAAATGAATATTGGTTGACTAATCTAAAATAATTTTTTTTATGAACAATATTATTGCTCCCCTTGGGGGCTCAAATTGTAAATAAGCCTTCAAAATATTTTATTCATTTATATTAAAATATTACAAAAAGCTACCTACAAATAAGCTTAACATGCTTTTAGGTGTTTGGGATTTAAAATTAAATGCTGATGTGGTGAGATAGCAATGTGATGAGTGAGCTGTCTAATTAATGATGGGTCTTCCAGTGATGTAATAACTGAGAAAATTACAAAAATACCCTCATTCCTCTATTTTAGCTATATTAAATAAAATTTAAATACCCAATCCTTAATTTTTACAAAATTAAGCATATTCCTCGTGTTTTCATTCACTTTTTCATCAAATACGATGATTGCAGTTAGGGCTGTTAATGATTCATTCTCGAGCTAATTTGAGGTTGGGACAAGGGAGAGCATTCGATCCGCGCTACCCTTGGCTCGTTGGATATCGATTGATACTCGGTCTGACTTTCTATTAAGCTTCGATCTTTAGATTAAAATCCTAAATATTAATGTAATACATTCATTTAGATTTTTTAGATTATAAACATCCATCTTAGTGTAACAATTAGAAGATAATAAAATGATCCCAATCATTTATATGGTTAATAATATCTATTGTAAGTGTTTATATGATTTTTTTTCAATGAATCTAATCTCACGTTTACTCCAGATTGAATTGATTAAAATCTGAAGCCATAAAACAAATTGATTTCGATTTAACCCGAAATTCGATTTGACTTTTGATAATCTTCAATTTTTGATCAAAATTATAGATGTTCCATCTTCTATCTTAACAAATAAATGGAATTAAAGATGTGAAAATAAAATTAAAGTTTTATTTATATTGTGTAAACATTTATTTCAATTTGTAATTAAACTTGTGTTAGAGTGATCATATTTGTGAACGAAAATTTGCAATTGAAATGCTAATTTAAAATAAGAAAATGGGACCAATGTAAACAATTTCCCTAATAAAACAGTAATAATTTAATTACTTAAAAATAAAAAATAGCTAAACATTTGTTACGTAGGAATAACTGCGAGTAAAGAGTCGCAATTGGTTAGGTGCGAGGAGGGTATTAAAGACAAGAATTCTTGGGCCGCACAAGGCGCCACTTATTGGGCCGTAAACGCCGCTGGACCACAAGCTCAGCCCATAATGGGCCCACTCAAGGCCCACTGGGCCCATGAATAGCGACAATCCAATGGCTCCTCGCGTCCTCCGGGATGGCCGGGCGTCAGAATCGAGGTGGCAATGTTCATATTTCACCACATGATAATATCTTATTTATATGATCATAATCTTATAAATTATTTATAAATTTGTAAAAATATTTTTTTAAAAAAAATAATTGGGACCTGGGATTTATGATGGAAGTTCAGCCAGTCCAAAATAATAAACTAAAATCGAAGATAATACTAGTCGAAATTTCAATTTTTAATAATATTTTTCCCTGTATAAAAAATACATATAATAGCATAAAATTAATCTTGTTAATTTGATATTCTTATATTGCTTTTTTACAGATTTAATTTTGTAAATATTAATATTTTTTGTGGTATAAATAGATTAATAGTTAATGGAGCAAAAATGTGTCATTTTTTTCTTTAAAAATTTGGGCTCTGTTTAGTTGGTGGAAAAAAAATAGTTTGAAAAATTATTGTGAAATTTTTTTAAAAAATGTGTATGATGTGAAATAAAATAAAGTGGGTTAGTTATGTTAAAAATTTTATTGGATGTGAAATAAAATAATTATTTAATACTAGAATTTGTGTAGAATGAGATATAAAATAATTTTTAAAGTTCTTTTAAAAATATATTTAATATTTTAGCTATAGCTAAAATAATCAATTTTTTTAACCAATTGTCAAATAGAGCCCAGTTTCTTTCTCTGTATCTTAATAAATGTATGAAAGGGCAAATAGCTAACATAGCTTTTTGGGACTCAAATAAACTAAATAGGGAAAATAAAATTATGCGACAAAAAAATTATAAATTTAAAACTAAATTGACCAAATGAAATTATATTAATTTGATTTAGTTCCGTTGAATTTATATTTTTATTTTTATTTAGTTGTTCTTCCAACAAAACAAGTAATGGCATTTACATATATAATTTTTAATTATTCTTCAATTACATATTAAATTTCTCATTCTTTTATGTTACTTTCAAAAAAATGATTAATATTTATTTATAAAAATATTTAAAGTATTTTATTTATACATATTGTTAATAATATGTTTGTAAATAATTATAATTACCTAAAAAAACTATAAAAAATACCTAGACATGTTCTTCAAAAATAAAAATAAAAATAATTAATGGTTTAATATGTTTTTGATGTAAATCTCGAAACCTCCCCATCAATTATTACTTAAGTAATACCCCCTCTTTTGTGTTACAAATTCGAGCTAAATTGGGCCGTATTAATTGGGCCAAATCTTTTTGTGGGCCTTTTCAGATAGTTCAATGCACACTAAATAACAGAACTTGGGCCAAGCTTATTTTAATGGGCCATGGTTTTTTGAACACATGCGAAGAAACTTGGGCCCTGTTTAGCGCCAGACCAAAATAATACTAATTTAAAAAAAAATAATAATAATAATAATAAATAAATTTTTTAAATTATTCTACACAAGTTTTAATATAAAAAAATATTATTTTACTTTACATTCTCAATAATTTTTAATAAAAATATTAACTTTATTTATCAAAATACTCAATTCAAAATTTATACGATAAAATATTTTTTTCTCTTATCTGAAATTTAACCCTAACCAAATAAGACTTTAATATCTAATTTAATAAACGTATTAAGTATGCTGGCTAGTATTACAAAATTATAATATGTATATTAAAAAATAGATCATATGTAGGACATCAAAAGAGAAAGATATGGTGAATGCATGCTTGCTTAATTTTTTTTGTTGATTTTAATCCATATGTCACAATTATCCCTATCTCCCATGTATATTATTACGATAACATATTTTAAATCCGAGACCCATAATATTTAGTTAGCCTCTTTACTCACTGAACAAAAAAAACACTACATATTATTTTCTTCAGTCTTGGGTGTGTTTGTTTGTAAGGTTAAATTTAAAAAGATTAAAATTAAATTTGAATAGAGATATTTTTTTATTGAAAGTTGTGAATGATGTGAAATAAAGTTAGTTTTATGTTGAAATATGTGAGGGATGTGATATAAGATAGTTATTATTTTAGTAATATGTGTAGGATGTGAAATAAATTTAATTTTTTTAATTTAAATTTATGTGTGATGTGATATGCCTGATTAAAATTAAATCAGGTTAATTTTAAACTCTTAAACAAACGAGGCCTAAGAGTTTTAATTTTACTTAATTAACATATAGTTTTCATAGAAGTTTGACTTCTCATTAAACTCCCCCACAAAGGAGTACATATTTATTTAATTATGTCTAATATTTTTTAGTCATTTTGAAAGAATATTACTTCACAACTTATTTAGTAGTCTATAATTTCTCTATTTTATATTTTTTGTTTTTTTAATTATGATAAATCTTTTATTTATAAAAAAATTATTACGTTTCTTTCGTTTTCTTTTTGAGCTTTATTTATTTTTATTCTTTATGAAGGCATTTGAGAAAGATCTCTTTTGAATTCATTGTTTTATTTAATTTTATTCGCGAAGTTTGTAATTAATTAGGTTAACCTTTTACTGAATTACTGTCGATTCTACTACAAGAAAAAGATTTAATGACAAAAAAATGATCAATAAAAATATTAATCACATTACTATTTATCAAACTGTTTTAAATAATAACTATTTTGAATTATAATAATACAATAATAACAATCAAGCCTTAATCCCATTAGATGGGATCGGCTACAAAAATATTTTATTTTTATTACGCTTTACCAATTACTAAATTCGTATCTAAGTCTAAGTAATTAAGATAATTTCTTATAGTTTCTTGTTATATTTTTTTGGTCTTCTTCTTCCTTTTTGTACATGGGCAAGATCTAATAGCTCGATTTTTTTAATTAGAGTTTTAATCTGTCTATTATTTATATGTCCAAACCTTATAAGCCATCTTTCTTTAAATTTATCCTCAATTAGTGTGATACTAACTTTCTTTTGGATATACTCATTTTTAATTCTATCTTTTTGTGTATATCCACACATTCACCTTAACATCCTCATTTATACAACATTTATTTTATTTGTATGTTTCCTCTTTGTAGACGTGCATTCAACTATTTTGAATTATAATAATAAACTAAAAAAATATGACTTTCTTGCATGCAGAATAATGATAAAGCAATAGCATCATTTTAAATAGCTAAGCTGACTAGATAAAAGATAGAAGAATGAAATATTAGGTCACCTACAAGTTGACTTTTAGGCTCTGTTTGGTAATAAGAAAAAAAGAAGATGTAGTTGGAATTTTTAGCCATTTTTTAAAAATGTGTATGATGTGAAATAAAGTAAGTTGGTTATATTAAAAATTATGTATGATGTGAAATAAAGTTGATTAATTTATTGAGAATTGTGTTGGATGTGAAATAAAGTGATTGTTTAATGTTGGAATTTGTGTGAGATGAAATATAAAATAATTTTTTTAAAATAAATTTAAGATTTTGGTGATGGGTAATTTTAGCCATACTTTTTTGGCCATCGCCAAACAGAGCCTTAGTATAAAAGTGTTGTAGATAAGTGAAATAAAATAGCATTAGGAGCCAAATAATTAGGAGTATCACATACAAGTAACTGAAAGTAAATATGTAGTATCATAACAACTGGCCTGCCGAAAAGAAAATCATCTGGAATGCAGTAGTAACATATATTAAAGGTGAAATTCTCGAGATGTAAACATTAACTTCTGTCAATAAGTATAGATTAATGAGTAAGACTCGGATACTAAATCATCGATATAGATTAACGATCTGATCACTTGCCACACATTTTGATAACATTGAATATTTAGTGATTAAATATAGATTTAGTTAGTGTATTATAAATAGAATAGATGGGACTACAACTTTTTTTTATTTTTATTTTTTATAATAAGGTGGAACTGTACATTATTGTAGCCACTATGGATCCAATTGGAATCATGCTAAAAAGCCCAGAACAATTTTTTAAATTTAAAAATGAAAAATTTATTTTATTTATATTAATTAAAAATTATTTATTTTACATTCTACGTAAAGTTTAAATATTAATTAAATTTATTTTATATTTTAAATAAAATTTAACATAATTAATTAATTTTATTTCTCATTACACACTTAAAAAAAATTCAAAATACTCTCCTTTTATATTAACTGTTATATATATATAACAGTTTATTTCTTTTCAAAAACAGTAATTAGTTTAGAAAGATTAATAAATTATTATTATGTAATTAAATTAAAACTCAAACTACTAAAGGTATTTATGAAATACAGCATTGTAATAAAATATTATTTATTTGGTTACTAATTGTTTTATCAAAAGTATTATTATAATCATCACAATTATTGTCATTTAAAAGTATAATTTATTCAGTTAACAAAATATAATTTCAAGTTAATAAGCTAATAATTTGTTGAACAGTTAAATTGTGTTGTGATTAAATAAAAAAAAAAAATATATATATATACAGAGAAATTATTATTGACTAACATAATAATTTGATAAAAATAATTTTATTATATTTACAATAATTATGTAACCTTTTTTTGGTCATATAAAACTATATATCACCATCATCATCCTAAAAACATAGCTAATTTACAATATTTTAAAATCAAAATATTTTCGAATGCTAATGTATTTCTATATTTTGCTGAGATTAAATCAAAATTAAGGAATCTGACTTAATTAATACTCCAAAATTGTGATTGTTTTCTATTAAAAAGCATAAAATTAACTAATTTTATTTCATCATATTAAATTTTAGTTGATTTTTAAAAAGAACATTATAATAATTCGTTTTTAAAAATTTTATTATAATAATGACAGCAATAATTATAATAATAATAAAATAATTATATGTTTATTTATTTAAATTTCTATATCACCACGAGAGAAGGACAATTGGATAGATAAGTATACTTCAATTCGAAGTTAAGTGTTTATTGAACGAAATTTTGATTTTTAATTACAATCACTGCTCAATACTACAGAAAAATGTTATATAAAAAAAATTTATATATACAAAAATGTATTAAAAAATGCAAGGGTAAATTGCATCTAGGCCCTTGAGTTTAAAGCTTAATGACGCACAGATTCACATTATAACATCAAGTCCTGAGGTTTAATAAATATCAAATGAGTTTTTTTTATTTATTTTTTAAATTGTCATTATATCCCTCCTCTTTCTCTCCGCCGGATCCTTGTGTGCGACCCACCAGCAGCCGCACGACCTCAAGCCTGCGGATCGGGAGGTGAGAGAAAGGAGGATGAGTATAATAATAAATTCAAAAAAAATTAATAATAAAAAAATTTACAATATTATAATTTTAAAAATCTGAACTTGTGTATTATTAAGCTTTAAATTCGGAAACCTGAGTGTAATTTACCCATAATGTATATTTTAAAATGATGTCATTATTTTAAATTTTGATCCACATCATAAACAACTTTATATTAATTTTCCATTAATAAAATAGTCTTCAAGATTAATTCAACGTAGTATGATAGTTATCCAAATTATTGACTAATCAGCTTACAAATTCAATTTCTAATTTTGTTTCTCATTATTCATAATATTTAAATTTTTTTAATTATTAAGTCATCTCCAATTTATCTACTGTGAAGCTTAAAAAATGATTAAAAATGTCTAATTTTTTTTAAATTTAATCTACTAAATTATTTAGTATGTATTAAATTTAATTGACTGAGTAATTCATTGGATTAAAACGAAACTTTTGATATCAAGAGCTGTGTTGACTTTGACTATAGTTGAGTTGTTGGCAATTATATTAAATTTATTGATTTAAATGATATCGATAAGGATATAGAATAATAATCGGGTGACATCTTGAGAGAAAGAGAATCACTCGTGTAATAAGCGGCTCTTCACAAACTTCTAAAACTGATGAGATTAACATATGATTAATTAATAGTCTCGTACCATTAGGTATATCTAGGGGTGAGAGTTTGGCTCGAAGATCGATATTCGCTTGATATTTAGATCGATATTTAACTTGAATTGAACTCGGCTCAAATTATTGAGTCAAGTCACAAGCCAAGGTCGGATTGGATCAAATTTGCTCGATCTTTATTTTTTAAAATATTAATAATATATTTTCAATTATTTATTATAATTATTTTTTATTTTTATAAAAGTATATGCTATTTGTGGTTAGGTTATATGTTAGGTAATTTAGCAGACATAATTAATCTAATTTAAAATTCTAACAAAGTTATTTTTTAAGAAAAAATTGCACTTCATGAAGAGTTTGAGTTAGCTCAATCAAGGCTCGAGTCAACTCGAAGTAGAAACGAGCCGGCTCGAACTCAAATCAAATTGTTATGAGCCGAGTTTGAGCCATGCTTGGCTCGGCTCGAACTCAGATCATTCTCACCCATAAGTATATCTCCTAATCCGCCATATTATAATGACTCAAACCCAACTGTAGAAGCATTATTCATATTGCCTTTACGAGAAAAAAATGTACTGTTATCAATAAAAAACTATGTCCACCCAAATTCGAGTCAAGCTAGGTATAACTCAAACTAGGCTTATATCAATTTGATTCGAATTCAAACTAGTTCGTTTTAATTTTGAGCTAACTCGAGGCTTAATTGAGCCACACAAACCCTTTAAAAATTGATTTTTTTTAAATTAACTTTGTCAAGATTTTAAATTAGATTAATTATGCTTATAAGATTACTTAACAGATATAACACATATTTATGTATAAGTAATAAATAGTTACAATAAATGATTAAATATATTATTAATATTTTAAAAATAAAAATCGAGTCAATTAGATCTGATTCTACCATAGCTGATAACTCTGCTCAAAAACTTGAACCGAGCTCGATTTAAGTTAAATATCAATTTAAACATCGAGTGGCTATCATTTTTCAAGCCAAATTCTCACGCCTACTTAAGTGTACCTCTACTAATGTTTTAATAATATCTAACAGTTCATGGTATTTAGATAATAACATAATCTAGATATTTATATTATTTTAAAATTATTTTTTAATTTAATACTATTATATTTAAAAGATAATATTCACATTTTTTTACAATTAGAGAAATATTGATCTAGATATTATTTTAAAGCAATAATTTTATATTTTTTATAATACTATTTAAATGTATCAATAAGTCAAATAATCAAAATTTTTATGTAATTAAATTATATGATATCAATATAATATAAAATAAAATAAAATACCTCCTGAGATAAAAAAATAAATATGTAAGATTGTTGTAAGGTTAACTAATAGTTTAGAAAATGAAGATGGATAATTTATAATTATGCTCTACCTTAATTCGAAATTTTCTCAAAAATATTTCAAATAGGATATAGAAGTTCTGGTCATTTTGCTTTTCAGTCCAATCAAAATTACAATTTTTGTAAACGGACCTTGCAGATTGATATATATACCTAATAAAAATGAGTTTGTTAGAATATCTTAGTTCGATTATTTAGCCTGAATTTAGCCGAGATATTTTATATTTAAATAAATAAATAAATATTGTTTGTTGTTTTCAGGATTTCAGTTGGGTGATTCATCTGGGAGAGAGTGCGACTGCTTCGCCGCCCTGCCCTAGCTCTAGCTGAAGAAGAAGAAGCTCCAGATCCCTCGGGCGGTGGAACTGTGAGGCGGACGAGGAGGAGCGAGATCGGAACCCTAGGAGCAGTTTAAGGTTCCAGGCGTCGATTCGTCTTTCGAGGTTTTCGGATCGGCCGAGGATTCACCGTTGCCGTTCTGTCTTATTGCCGGATGCGTCCTCATGGACGCTGAGGAAGACGAGGTGGAGGGTCGCTTCGTTCTGGAAGGCTAAGCTCAGGCGGTTTAGGCGCTGGCCGCTGGTTGATTTTGAGAAGGTATGGGCTGTGTCTGTGGGAGGCCTTCTGCAATCGAGGATAGCAGGGACAGCCCAAGGACGCGGCCCGCGGTGGCGGCGGCGGGGGTTGCTTCGGCTCAGGTGCATGCTCCGGCGAAGCTGTCAGCATCGGCGTCCGTGTCGTCGTCTAGGCGGGAGGAGTTGGTGGCCGGGCGTGGGGACCCGGTGGGGGCGGAGAGGAAGCAAGCTGGCAGGCCGATCAAGGCGAACGGCCAGGATTTTGAGAGGAGGAGGGAAAGGCAGGGATACGCTAGGCATCAAGAGATGCGGGGGATCGGCAGCATTCCGAAGGCTGTGGAAGGGGAGCAGACCGCCGCCGGGTGGCCAGCATGGCTTGCGGCCGTGGCAGGGGAGGCGATACGCGGCTGGGTCCCTCGCCGCGCGGATTCATTTGAGAAGCTCGACAAAGTAAGCCCCAACCTCGTCTTGAGGAAGAAAAAACTCAAGTGCCTATCTTGCTTTCCGTAACTTCATGTCCTGTTTATATATTAATGATCTGCTTTTTGCTTTGCAAATATATACATTTGACTACATGACTTATATTAGTTAAGTCAGCTTTTTAGCGACCATTGCTAATGGACTGTTTATGGGAATTGTTATTTATCCAAAGTTAGGTTGGCTTGCGGCTTAGTGATTCATACAAATAATTAATGAATCCCATTTCTGATAATTTTACTTAGTGTAAAATTGAAAAGTTTCTATACCTATGAAGTTTTGTTTTTTGAAAATTACCTTTGAAGTTGAATTAGGCAGAGAGCTGGATATATAATGACATTGGAAATTTAGTGTGGGTCTATGTGTAATCAAACAGTATTGACATTGTATAGCTTACGCCAAGAAAGGATGGCCCTATTCCAACTTTACAAGTGCACAACATAATTTCTGACATGTTTTGGCTGAATATATATTTTAGTGGAACTACAAGTTGAGATATCAAAAATAGATGGATGAGTTACTTTCAACAACTTATCAATGGAGGTTGTGAAAATTCAATTGATGTTATTGAACTTAACACTTTAAAAGAAAGTAAAAATTACTCTTACATCCGACGTATCAGTAAAGCTGAAGTTTGAAAAACTTTAAAGACGATGAAGTATAAAAAAACAGTAGGATTGGATAATATTCCAATAGATGTTAGGGCCTTGTTTGGTATAAGCCCAAAAAAGGGCAAAAAAATATCTTAATAATATTTTAAATTTATTATAAATTTTAATAATTTTATTTCACATCCAACACAAATTTCAACCTTAAAATCAACTTTATTTCACATCCTACACACCTCTCAATATTAAAATAAATTTCTTTCCCATCAATTCTATAAAATAAATTTTTTTCTCTTTCCTTACCCAAATTCATCCTCCAACCAAACAAGCCTTAGGAATTGCTCAGGAGATGAAGGAGTTTCTTGGCTAACTAAATTATTTAATATGATTTTGAAGGCTAAAAGAATGCTAAATAAATAAAAAAAGAGTATATTGATACTTATTTACAAGAATAAAGGCGATGTACAAAATGTGCAAATTATAGAGGAATTAAATTAATGAGTCATACTTTAAAACTTTGGGAGAGGGTAATCGAACATACGTTGCGTCATAATACTAAGGTATCAAAGAATCAGTTTGATTTTATGTCAAGTAGATCTGCTATATAAGCTATTCATTTATTAAAAAGTTTAATGGAGAAATTTAAAGAGAGAAAGAAGAACCTATATTGAAGTTATTAAAGACATATATAAAGGGGTTGTTACTTGTGTTCGGACACAAGGAGGTTTGACTAAGAATTTTTCTATTACAGTTGGATTACATGAAGGCTTGGCTTTAAGTTTGTATCTTTTTGTTTTGATTATAGAAATCTTGACTGGACATATTCAAAATGAGGTGCCTTGGCGTATGCTCTTCGGAGATGATATTGTCCTTATTGAGAAAATTAAAGAGAGCTAAAGCGAAACTTGAGCATTGGAAGAATGCTTTAGAATCTAAAGGTTTTTATCTCAGTAGATCAAAAATTGAATATGTGGAGTGCACATTTAGTCAAGAAAGAAATATTTATATTGGAGATGTAACAATTGGTGATCAAATTGTCAAGGAGAGTGAGCACTTTAGATACCTTGGATCAGTCATTCAAAATGATGGTGAAGTAGATAATGACGCCATTAGTAGGATTCAAGCAGGATGAGTAAAATGGAGAAATGCTTTTGGTGTGTTATGTAATAGAAAAATTTCATCCAAACTTAAGAATAAATTTTATAAAACTGTAGTAAGATCAACGTTGATATATGGTGCTGAATGCTGACTTGCAAAGAAGAAATATACAAATAAAATAAATATTGTAGAAATAAGAATGCTAAGGTGAATGTGTGGATATACACGAAAGGATAGAATGATAAATGAGTATATCCGAAAGAAAGTTGGTGTTACACCAATTAAAGATAAACTTAGAGAAAATCAATTTAGATGGTTTGGACATATAAATTGTAGACCGATTGAAACTCCAGTTAGAAAAATCGAGTTATTGGATCTTGCCTATGTATAGAGAGGAAGAGGGAGACCAAAGAAGATATGGTAAGAAATTGTAAAGAGTGATCTTAGTTACTTAAACTTAGATAAGAATTTGTAACTGATAGAGCGTAATGGAAACAAAGGATTTATATAGCCGAATCCACCTAGTGGGATTAAGGCATGGTTGTTGTTGTTGTTGCAAGTTGTTGATATAATTTTTTACTTTTTTTTTTCCCCTTATCAACAAACACTAGGCTCTTTATAGAAAACTATAATGTAACGAGATAATATTGATGAGATTCAGCCAAAGCCTTAAAGATAGAGGTCAAACATAGTCATGAGCATGCATAGAGATACAAATTTTTAATCACTAAAATGGGGTGAAAAACATAAACATTAGTATTGATAAAAAAAGGGAAAAAATGAAAAACTGAACTTGCAAAAACTTAACCTGCTGTTTGGTTTCAGTTTCTATTATGTTTTTTGGGCTATTAATTTTAAAAATCATTAGTTATCAAACCTATTTACTCAATCTATATTATTGTGCTATGCATGCTAGAATATTTTATTAAATATGCATTTAGATTATCATACTAAGCTTGTAAACAATAATGGTGTAAAACCCTAATCTACTTGTGTTGTCATTTCTATTTACTCGCTTAGTCAGACATATAATGTCGCAATCGACTGTCTTCTTGCAACTTTGTTTTTTGAAACTTTTGTAATAAGATATGATACCTTGGATCTATTAATTTATGAATTTAATAGTAAACATTCCTATTTGATGCTAAAGTTAGTATAACTTTTATAATTTATGTGTTTATTTGTATGGATGTAATTATTTATTAAAAGTTTTGACAATATTTATATTTAATATTATTTTGAGCATTTTTTTGTCATTTATAATGTAAAATGTTTAATGATATGTTGGTTTTATAGATTATTTGTTCATAAAATAATTATTGTTTAAATAATAAAATTTTAAATAGCAAAACTATGATTGAAAACCGATAGTCATGGTTAACCGGTTCAAATTGTTTTTTTTAACCGGATAGCTGGTTAATCATTAGATCAGTTTTGGTTTGTCATGGATTTTGCAAAACTGATGGATTCGACTTTGGTTTGGATATTGTAGAATGGTTTACATTGAATGCCCTAAGAATTTTTGTAAAATGCAAATAAATGTTATGCCTAAAGCTTTCTGGTGAGGCAGGGTGATTGTTTGTCACTCTTTTCCCTTCCATTTTCTTTATTTCCCCCTGATTTATCTACTATTTGGGCTTATGATTTCACCTAGATTAGTTTGTGTAAGCTATCCATTTTTTTTCCTGTTTGTAGGAAATTATATATGAGATGTGGTAGAAGTTAGAATGCCGAATATACTTTCAAGATTCAGCTAATGTTCTTAACAACGTTATTCTTCAAATTTTTCCTGGCTGTTGATTAGTGAATGTCACACCAAATATATTACTTTTTCCTTCATAACAGACCATGCACAATGCTAATATTTTATTTTGACAGCTGACCTGTATCTAGGTGGATCTCAATGAATCTAGATGCTTGCAACCTTCTTTATTGCATATTTCTGAGCATTCTGTTCATTTCAGCTTAAGTGTATTCCTCTTGATCTTACAAAGGGGAGTAGTTGAATTTCTTACAGTGCTGCTTTTCATGCTGAGAGAACTTCCAATTTTTTCTGAAAGAAGTTTTGTAGTGACTTCTTTGTTCTGCAGATAGGTCAAGGAACATATAGTAATGTTTACCGGGCTCGTGACCTTGATAATGGTAAAATTGTCGCATTGAAGAAAGTGCGGTTTGATAACCTGGAACCTGAAAGTGTACGCTTCATGGCACGGGAGATTCATATTTTGCGAAGACTTGATCACCCAAATATAGTAAAGCTAGAAGGCTTAGTTACATCACGTATGCCATGTAGTTTGTACCTTGTTTTTGAGTACATGGAACATGATCTTGCTGGACTTGCTGCTTCTCCTGGTATTAAATTTACAGAACCGCAGGTAACATGAAATTTATCTAGGCATTTTACTCCCATCATCTCCAATGATTATTCCAGCTTCTTACCTGGTTTTAATGAAGACATGAAATGGGTTATCATGCAACTAATAAATTTAATTACATAATTTATCTGGGCAGGTGAAGTGTTACATGCATCAACTTCTGTGTGGGCTTGACCATTGTCACACTCGTGGTGTTCTGCATCGTGATATAAAAGGCTCCAACCTTTTAATTGACAATAGTGGTATTCTGAAAATTGCAGACTTTGGTCTAGCAAGTTTTTTCGACCCCGAACAGTGCCAACCCTTAACAAGTCGTGTAGTCACTCTGTGGTACAGACCTCCAGAGCTTTTACTTGGTGCTACTTTTTATGGGGTTACTGTTGATTTATGGAGCACTGGTTGTATCCTTGCTGAACTATATGCTGGCAAGCCTATAATGCCTGGAAGGACAGAGGTACCTTTGTCATTGGATGATGTATCAAACACAGTATAAAGCTTCTTAACATCAGAAATATATTGGCACATAAAATTTCTTCTATATGTTCATGTCTAAGTACTTTCACGTCTTTCAGTGTCGCATGATATCATATTAATTTCTAGTTGCATTCTTGGAAATTAATTTAGTTTATAAATTATGGTATCTGTATCACATGATTAAGCATTCTTGCATACAAGGAAACCTTCAAATAATTTATTTTCAAAAAAAAAAAAACCTTCAAATAATTTCTTGCACTTGTGAAGTAAATAGTATATAGTAGTTTGCTGTTATCATAATGGGCTTGGTATTGAGCTAATGATAGGGAGGAAGTTTGGCTTTCTGAGGGTCTTTTTGACAAGATATTGTTGAAGTATCAACTAGGGGTTTGAGAATTCGAGAATGCGTTGTTGATGTTGAAAAAGTTGCTTGCTCATTTAATTCTTAGAAAAACATTACCTCAAGAAATTAAGCACATGCTTCATTATGGGAGTGTAGAGCTTAGATCTTTTACAACATGAACATCGGGGCATGATATGAAATATGGAGCATATTTGTTGAGATCTTTGGAATAGTGCTACAACAGGAGGATTGCCATGTTTGCTTTGGGGATTGGATGGTCTGATTAGGCGAGGAACGCCTTGTCGGAAGTCCAAAGAAATCTTCTAGCTTGTTCGGGGTAAACGGATGTGATGGTGTGGCGAATATCGGTTCACCTTGAACTAAGTTCGAGTATGTTTTGTGGTTTCTCAATAAATACCTTATGTATGTCTAGTCCTATTGTGTTTTGATTATTGTAGGCTATTATAGGGTTTGACAGTAAGATTGTGAGTTCTTGTACTCTCTTTGGAGATCTTTGAAGAATAGTGAATTTTCCTTTGATGCAATTGTGAATTTTTCCCGGATTTAGGGTTTTTGACGTAAAATTTATGTTCTCTTGTTTCTTCTTCTTTCTTCTGTGATTTGCACTATATTTTCTTGTATGTTGATCATTAGTAGCATCATCTTGGGTAGACCTCGGTTGTACGATTTGGATCTGGAACTGTTAAGACATTACAAGCTCGCAGAGCTGGTCCTTTTAGAATTTTAAAGAAAATTGGTTCAAACGCGTATGTTATTGATTTACCACCAGAGTAGCATAGAGATATAGTTCCTACTCGAATAGAGATATAGTTCTTAATGATCAATGTATGTTGTTGATTTACCAACCAAATAATGCTGGGATTTCTATTGTCCCTACTCGAGTATTAAAGAAAATTGGTTCAAACGTGTAATTTCTTGTCCCTAGTTGTCCTTTGCATTATTGTGGGGATTATCTTGTGCTTTGGTTGCCTAGCGAATTGCAAATTTTCAACACTTTGAAAGCCTTTGTTGCGGATCAGATTACCATATGCCATGGTGACAAATGTCCATTGTCCAAGGATATTTTGGGAGTTCTATTGGATAACGGAGCTATAATTCCTTCTTATAACTAGGGACATTAAGGTGGCATGCACTATGCAAATATGCTGGCAGTGAAGGTATCCATGCTATGTTGATTCTCCTAATATATATATATATTTGCAATAGGGAGTGCTTCAGTTCTCCTATTCATAAGAAAAGGGTTTTATTGCAGCTCACCCACTGGAGTAATTGTAGGACTATAGTTGTTGGAGTGTTCTCAACAATAGGTGCGAAGTGGCTTGAGGAAGTTTGCTCAACGAAGGACTTCTTGTGCAATAGGGTAGCCAGTGCTCTTATCCACAAAAGAATAAGGAATATAAAAAGGAAAGAAAGTTCGGCAGATTGTAATTTTGAGCCTTTTTTTCTTCTTCTTGTAATCTACTTAAGTCTAACTAAAGTTCTTCACCTTGTAAACCTCCAAAGATTTTGTGGGAATGAAACTCGTATTTCTACTTGTTTTGGTGGGGTTATGTGTCAGAGTTTGATATCTGTGGGTTTTTCTCCTCTAGGAGTCTTTTTTTTTGTCCTTGTTATTTCTTTGTAAATATTCCATCGTTGTTGGAGTGTGTCCAACAATAGGTGCAGAGTGATTCAAGGAATTCTTTCCAACGGAATACTTCTTATGCAATGCAATGAGTGTTGTGATCCACAAGATGGCTCGGAAAATGAAGAGGAAAGAGAATCTGTCACATTGCAAATATTAGTTTTTTTTTCTTCCTTGTAATCTACTTTGGTCTAAGTGAAGTTCTTCACTTGGTAAACCTCCGAAGAGTTTTTAGGAATGAAATTTATATTTCTACTTGTTTTGGTAGGGTTTGGTGCTGGAGTTTGGCATCTGTGGTTTTTCTTGAAGTTGGGTTTACCATGTTGAAACTTGACTTCTTTTGGATATTCTTGTGCATTTTTTGACTTACTAAAATGTAGAAGAAGTTTTATGTCTTTGCTTCTTTTGAAGATCTAAACTTGAATAGTTTTTGTTCGTGTTTGGGGGCTATTGTTGAAAATGTTTGTTTATTTGGCTTCCTTTACAAGTAGTGTCGGAGCATGCTAGGTTGGCGTGCCCTGGAGAAGACGATGGAGAACCGAACAAGGATGTTAAGTTTGGATTAGAGGAACTAGAATGTTTGGAAGTGCTCTACGATAGATTTCGTAGTGTGCAAGGATTTGCACGTGTCTTTACTGAACTTGGAGAAGTAGCAAGTAGAGATTAAAATTAAGAAATTGTAAAAGCTTGAACCAAAGGTAAACTTTATAGATCCAATGGTGATTGGATGTGGTGGGGACATGACGACATCGGACCGTCGATTTATTTCAGGCATGGCCTATACTCGATGTCTGAGATTTCACCACGTGGCGTCTATCTGGATGGAGGATTGATATCTGCAGATTTGGTAGTAGGCACGATTGGTGGCTGATCTGTGGATTGAAAATCCCTATTTAAATCAATTTATTGATTTGAATGAGAATATTTTAATTTTTGGGTTGATTTCGTTTATTTCTTTTTATTTTTAGATATTCGCATTTGGTATGTTGTAATCAGTTTTTATTTCCGCATTTATTTCTGCAATTTAAATTTCGATTGTAATCGCCTATATAATGGCAAGAACTAGTACTGTTTGTTGGAATCCTGGAATGAAATTATTTTGAGCTTGAATATTGCGTGTTATATTCCGGTGAAAGGAAGAGTTGGGGCTTTGGGTGAAAATCCCAAAATACCTTAAAGAAATTTAAGGTATTCTCAACTCTTCTCGATTTATTTCGCGGTTTTCAAGCTTATTTTAATCCCAAGCACCTGCATGTAATTTCCCCGCCCTAATTCTCGAGCACAGATCTCGACTCCATCTCTGCCAAGCGCGACGCCCGTGCGCTCGCCCACCCCGCCTCCGCCGCCCACCTCACCTCCGCCCCAGCCGGCCCGCGGAACTTCGATGAGCGCCGGCGACGCCGCTGCCGCTCCGACCGCGAAGCTCTGCCACCTCTGCCCCGCCGTTCGGTGCCCCCCATACGCCCGAGCACCACCTACAGGTGCTCGCTTGTCGCCGCCTCCGCTTCAGCCGATCCGCCAGCCACCTGCGACGCCGGTGACCTCGACGCCGCCCCGCCGCTCGCCTCGCTCTGCCTCCTCCTCTCTGCTGCTCGACGGTCTCACTCGCCCGTGCGCTACGTCGACGCGCTCCGTCCCCCTCGCCTTCGACTCTTGGCTGCCCGCTAGCTACCGATGAGTGCCGGCGATCTTGCGCCCACTGCCCCAGCTGCGCAGCTCCGCCGCCTTCCCTCCCCTGTCTGCTACCTCCTCACTGTTCGCTTAGCTTAGGCGATTCTGCCTCGCCACTCGTCCGCCTCGGCATCATCAGCTTCGGTCTCTTTGACTCATCCCGGTGGTGACAGAATCTCGACTGGAGGTAAATCTGAACATCAATTGAATATTTTGAATATCTTGCGAGATCTTGTAGTGGCGTCTGTTATTGGGACTGTTTGATTTGTTCACCTGTGTGACCTGGACATTACTGTGCGATTAAATTGCTGTTGGATAATATTTTATTGTGAGAATACCTTTTACTGCGTACCCTGGCTCTGACTTGTTGAGATATAATTGTCCAATATCATTTGATAAATTTATTAGATATCATTTGTGCTTGTTTTTAAATATTTGAATTCGATTTACTTCTTGAACCTGTGATTTCTTAATTATTACATAACTATCATCAATAATATTCCTGGATAAATTTTATGTTCATCTGCTAAATTATCTACTGATCTCTAAATCAGGATTACATCACGCATATTATCCCGCATCAGGATGATAGTGTTCTTGACTTGGTATCAGCAGAATCTTCTTTTAAGGCTCTATAGAAGATTGTGGAAGGCCTTTACGCATGGAAGTCGGGTCAAGAATGAGGCTTCGCGGAAGCTTGTAAAGTTGAATTACCATGATGGTAGTTGTATCTCTGAGCGCCTGAATGAAGTTCAAAGTATAATGAACCAGCTCTCCTCTATGAAGATGAATTTTGAAGATGTGTTGCAGGCCCTGCTAGTACTAAGATCTCTTCTAGCAAGTTGAGAGACGTATGGTTCTTTGATCCTATGGACTACATGAATCTCAGTGGTTTACGCCACATAAAAAATGACATATATAGTTAGGTTATGTACAATTTATGTATAAGTTATTAGGATATTTCGTAACACATGTAGGTCCTTAAATTTCTTGGTGCGTAATTGTCATGAAGTCCTAGCTTGTTGTAAATATGGTTCATCCTAATGACTCTCAGTTTACTTAATAAATCTACTAACTGATCATTGGAATCAAGAAGGGACAATGAATTCCCTAGATTGGAGTTTCTATTTGGCACAGTTGCACCTAATTTTTATATGTTTTGTCCTCTTATAAAAGACAAGATTATAGTTAATATGTATAACAATATGATTGCTACAACAAAACTCTATTAGCTTAGATTGCCTAAACTTTATATCCTACATCAACTGCTTAAGTCATATAAGCTTACATATTGCAAGTGCGTTGCTATTTACTGTAACCCAACGCTTTACCTTTTTATCACATTTTGCATTTTACTTTTCTAAGATATTAGCTTCCCCTTTAGTGGGTACAATAGTTTGACGTGGGTCTTCAGTCTGTCGGAGTGACGACTCAGTCAACATTTATACTTTGTATGTCCTATTACCTTGAGATGGCTATGACCACAATACATGAATCTTTTTTTAAGTGTTGCCTTAAGTTATCTGAGAACCCTTTAAAGTCATTGCCTAATGTCTCTCTCAAGGAGACTTAAGAGTCGGACTTATGACTCTTACAACAAATGAAATGTTAGGTTTATTCACTAATAGGTAGTTAAGTTTTCTGACTAATCAGCGATACCGTCTTGGATCAAATATCAAAACATTATGTTTGGGCACTTGTTTGACATTAGAATTTATAATAGTATCAATTAGTTTAGTGCTTAACATGCTTGTCTCTTCAAGTATTTGTAAGACATAGGACAACACTATATGAAGTAATAGACTAATATGGTATGTGCAGTCACAACCAAATGATTGTTGTTTCGTTTAGCAATATTATTTTTTGAGGTTTGTGTGAACAAAAAAGGTAAAGCATTGCTGGCTTGATAGATAGGACTGAAAGATATCGAAAAGTACTCGTATTATCATTATATAAGACATGAATGAGAACATCAAATTATGTTTTAATTTTAGTACAGAAATGAGTGAATATAGAAAATAACTTAAAAAAAGTCTTTCGCTATAAATAACTGTGTTATTCTTGAATAGGCATCGATGCAAGCTACAAAGTATTTATAGTGTATTTTAGAAGTGGCACTATTGGGATTGACATCTTAAGAAGCTAAGGCTTTGTTTAGCTTTGTTGTGTTTTATAGTTGTATTAAAAAGTATTGTTGGATAAAGTTATTTTATCTATTTGATAAATTGCTGTTAAAAGTTATTGTCAAAAGTTGTTGTCAAAAGTAGAATTATTTGGTAAAATTTGTTGTGCTGTATAAATAATTTATGTTTTTGACCAAATTGAATATATAAATAAATTCATTTTTATTACATATATTTTATTGATGAATAATGAATATATATGTAAATTTTAATATATTTTATTTGCATATTTATTTTTTATATAATAAAATATTATGAAATTGTTGACATAGAGAGATGGAGCCCTAAGAATTAGTGGCACGCAATGTTTCTAGCCCAGAACGCTGGTACAGAGAAATCAAGAATTATTCAGAAAAAATACACAAGGATGTAAGGTGGTTCAGGGATAGCTTTCCCTACGTCCACCGGAGAGTTAGACAAAAAAGTTTCACTAATGCTCAGAAGGTTTGGCCAGAGAACCAATACAAGAAGAAAGCAAAAGAAAAAAGAAGAATACAAGCTTCGTCCTTTACGAAGCTCTGTCTTTGGAGCTCTGCCCATGGGTATTTATAGATGAGCTATAGTAGAGTTCATTGAGTTTTCGGGGTCGGAATATTATAATCGTTGGCTCCATACTATCGACCCCACACTTGCCGACTCCAGGAAGACCATTGATTGTGGCAAGGGCACGTGGATTATTGATTTATGTGACTGGAGAGAATCCGACGATCGGTTACTGGTGATCGGGAACTTGCAATTTAGTGAAAATCGTGCTGACGTGGCAGTCTCTATCAGGTTGAGACAACGACAGCTGTGGATGATTGAGTATCGTGGCCGATATTACAAGAAGTTATAGATGACCAAATATCGTAGCTGATGTTATAGGAAGTTGTGGATGGCCAAATATCGTGGCCGATAGTTGAAAATTTTTGCAAAAGCAAAATTTGATTAGTCAAATATTATAACCGATGAATAAAACATCATACACGATAGTAAATAGAGTTTGAAAGTCTTTAGATGCCACGTGTACGGCTGAGATTCAATACTGAATCCAAGTGTTAATAGAAATATATATTATTATTAAATGTAATAGTTAAATTTATATTATTTATATATTTTAAAATATGCATATTTTAAGTATTAGTTGTATATAATAGTTTTAATTATAGTTGTTATTTTTTATATTATTAACTTATAATTATATATATTATTTAAAATCGATTATATTTATAAAATTATTTTTCATATATTTATAATAGTAATTTTAATAATTATATAAAATATTATAAGATATTATTAATTAGGGGTTTTTACATACAGGATATGAAATCTACACGAAATTACGCATTTCACCATCAATTCGTAAATATTACCACTATCACACCATATTCATTTAAATTTTACTCATTTCACATATTTCACATATTTCACATATTTCATATACTTTATAATATTATATGTAAATTAAAATGCATAAATTCATTAATATTTAAATTCTAATATATATTTTTATTTTTTACTGTAAACACATCAATTATCTTACTTCAATTAAAAATTATAGTCATGTGGATTTAAATTCGCCACCCTAATTGGAAATTATAAATAGGATAAATAAATTAAAATACATAAATTCATAAATATTTAAATTGTTATTTATATAAATTAATTTATTTATAGTATTTAATTAATATATTAATAATATAGTTAAGATCAAGGCCAATTTAGAAATGTGAAGTTCACCGTCAAAGAATATGGTGTTGAAATATGTTGAAATGCGTAAAATTTAAATGAATATGGTGTGATAGTGGTAATATTTATGAATTGATGGTAAAATGCGTAATTTCGTGTAAATTTCATGTCCTGTATGTAAAAATCCCTATTAATTATGTTATAGCATATATAATTAAAATTTATAATTATGTCATATTTATTATATATATATATATATTTATAGATAATATTATATACTTATCATTATATATTTATTATATGATGAACGACTAAGCAATGATTATCGAGAATTTAATTATTTTGAGGGCATTTTCATTCCATGGTAACTATAGCAAAGGCCGCTTTCTCAAAAAATTATTTTTTTTACTTTCTCCCATAGTTTTTGTTTAAGTTTTTTAGAAGCTAAAATATCTTTAAATGCTGTTTTGCCAAATGCAAGTTTTAGCTCAGCTTTGTAAAATTATTTGTTTTTGCCAAAATGTTTTCCCAAATGCATTGTAAAGCAAATGGTTTTCAAGCACACTTATTTACTCGATTTCGAAAAATAATCTTACAGTACTTTATTAGTTGAGAAGATTGATAGTTTAGAGTATTATGACTATAAAGACTCGAAACCATCTTTTGTAAATTTGCAAATTAGGGTGTTTAAGATGATTGTGAATTTTTCGTGGAATAATTTTAGTCAAAAGAGCTGAAGATAGAATCATAAACAGTTGGTAGGGTACTTGAGACTCGTGCCTTGTGCCAGTTACCTTTCCAGTCCATGAATCATGGATATAAACAAAATCAAAGGTAAATATTACAAAATAATTTTAGGATTTCATAGGTTTAATAACAGATAATAAAGCTTAAACTCAAAGGTTACTCTAGCAAATAAAAGCTTAAAGATAATGACAATGAAGGATTAGGTGCAACACTACCGATGCCTTTTATTGATGATATAAATCCATCTTCATGTGTGACATTTGTATGATAAGGAAGTCTTTTTGAAAGGATAAGCAGGTTTTCGAAGGGAGTGAAAGGGAGATGTTATCAAACATATACTCAGAGGCACTTGAGTCAAGAATCCAAAGACTAGGGCCAGTAGTGTGAGAGGGGCATGTTGTGAATGTGCTCTCCTAGGTCAAGGAGGTTACTAAATGATAGGTAGCTTCCTTAGAACCTGACAATTAAAATGGTCTTAGAGTATTCCTTAACAAGAACTATTGCGGTAGATCTAGCAATAGAGGGTTGGCTGCTTAGAAGCCTATCCTATATTAGCAGTTTAGTTTGTACGACATTAGTAGTGTATGAGATGCCTAAGAGGATATCCATATAAGAAATAGCACCTTTTCTTTAAATGTGCATTTGGACGGCCAGCTCAACTGCATCCTCCTTCACATTCTCCATGTCCGCCATGTCCATTTACACGCCGTCCATAGTTCGGTCCGCCTCCCCCTCTTTCCCTTCTTGGTGTAGTCTGTATAGCAAAGGCTAAGTGATCAGGAATAGAATCAAAACAAAGATGGATATTGTGGAAGTGTGCAATATGCTCATATAAGCATCAGACATAAAGGGTATAAAGGTCCCCCTTAAGATCTATCTTGACCAGTTCAAATGAATTGTGATAGAACATGATGGTAATTTGTCAATGTGATCTTGTATGATATGAACATTAGGCATAACTTGGAGAAGTTCTCTGATATTTTTGTCAAACACCTAGAATTAGCCTATATGAGTGATCATTTTTGTATGAAGGAGCTGAAATAAATTTCCAGTCACCTCATATGCTCAAGAAATGTTTTTGTATATAGATCCATAGTTTGTGTTCAAGTCTCATAGCAAGAGAAGAAGCATTAGAAGATACCCATCAAAGATGGATTGATAGCTTGCCAAAGTATGACTAGAGGTTGAGCATCAAATTTCTTCGAGGTCTCTTTATCATTGTCAGACATATCTAAAGCCTTCTTGGTCAAGTGTGCTCATTGCCCTTAACGCATGAACCACAACATAGTTCTTCTCATTTAATTTTACTGTTGTGGTCATCATAGATCCTGAGAGAGGTGGTGGAGTAGCTCCAAAAGTATTTGAAGTGGTTGCGAAGAAGTGGATGAAGACAATTGAATTGAAGTGACCTTTATAGCAAGTAGAGGTTTTTTTGTGTGTGCTAGG
Organism: Apostasia shenzhenica; assembly: GCA_002786265.1. Taxonomy (NCBI): domain Eukaryota; kingdom Viridiplantae; phylum Streptophyta; class Magnoliopsida; order Asparagales; family Orchidaceae; genus Apostasia; species Apostasia shenzhenica. The sequence goes on along the minus strand of KZ451908.1, from coordinate 1,081,982 downwards.
GAGGGGAGGAAGGGGAAAACACAATATGGGCTCAGATCTCCTTCAGATCTGGAATGTTGCAGCTTCTTAAAAAGGAGAGTAATCTCACAGATAAGCTAGTGATGTTGGTAATCATGGATGAGGGTGCTATAAAGGGTAGAGATTTGTAATGGGCGGAGAGTGCGTACCATACATGGCTGTAGAAAATGCAAGTGAGCTACGAAATACTACTACACAGGAGCGATGAAAATAGTTGGGTTTTCTGTGTGTTGTGAAATAATGGGAACACCAACAGTGGAGACCAACATAAGGTAGAAGGACCTAGCATTGGAGCTAGGGCCTTGTTGAAGAGAAGGTGACTGTGTGGGGAGAGAGGCCTGACGGTGATGAGCGAGTTAAGAGAGTTGGTGAAGAGAGGATTGGCGAGAGCAACGATGATGAAAAGTGTTGGCGGCAGCGAAGAGCGGACAGGTGCTTGGGCCAAGAGTATTGATGTGTTGTTGGCATTGAAAGACGGAGAGAGCATATGCCCTAGAAAAAGGTGGCGGCGTTGATGGACTGCAGCACCGCAATTAGAGGAGAGAACAAGAGAAGAGTGCAACTTTGGCTCTGATACCATATGGAATAGATGAATCTCGATGGTTCACTCCATCTAAGCTATGACATATATATAATTAGAGTTATGCATAACACTTGGGTTTCTGTCATAACACTTGGGTGTTTTCATTGGTGCCATATTGGAACAAACTTGATTTGAATTTCTTCCGATCTTTTTTAATGCCTGTACAGGTAGAGCAGTTGCACAAGATTTTCAAGCTATGTGGTTCTCCATCTGAAGATTACTGGAGAAAATCCAAACTGCCTCATGCTACCATTTTCAAGCCACAGCAACCATATAGGCGGTGTTTCATGGAAACATTTAAGGACTTTCCTTCACCAGCTTTAGTATTGATGGAAGTTTTACTCTCAATTGATCCAGAAGATCGTGGAACTGCTGCTTCTGCTTTGAAGAGTGAGGTATGCTACTATATATCTGAAAATTTTCATTAATTGACTTTCAAAAAAATTCCATTAATTTGTGGAATTCTTGAGATTAGCTTATGCCTTAATTTTTTCTTTTTTCTGAGAATGCTTCTATCTTAATTTTAATTGACTTGAATTATTGAATCAAAATATAATCCTACTAGGATATTCTTCTGTTAGTCTGAGTTACTTAACTTTGAGAACATCAAATCCTTCTGTCATTGTAATCAGATTTCCATCTGAAGATTGCTTGTTATTCAACTTATATATCCTCTCTTCTTGTTATAATTCAAATGAAGGGTGTGTTATGATTCATTTGTTCGTTACTCGAGTAAAATCTTTGAGAAATGTCTCTTTTAACATTTTTATGGTGGTTCTTTACACTATTGAATTAGGACTTCTAGAAGATCTTGTCACCCTAGCAGAAAAGGTTTTCTTTCAGATAACAATGTTAACAAAATTTAATTATCAAACCTTTTTTTAATTTACATCACTATTTGATGTAATAAAATCTACATCTTCTGTTTACATTATTAGTTCTTTACGACAAAGCCGCTTGCTTGTGATCCTTCAAGCCTGCCTAGATATCCTCCGAGCAAAGAATTTGATGCGAAAGTACGAGATGAGGAAGCTAGAAGGTTTGCTTACTTAACCCCATTCTTGAAATATCATTATTGTCAATCGTCATTGTTTATTCTGTCAAGCTATCTTCTTTATGATACGCTGATTGCTATGTTGTTTCATTATTTTAAGGTCTTATTATCAAACGCTTCTTCCATAAGCTTCTCTTTTGGTTTTAAGTGATAACAACAATCACATGACAAAACAATTACAAAGCCTTAATCCCTATTACTTGTGGTCGGCTACATGAATTTTTCTTCTATGTTCAGCTCTATGTAAAGTAACATTTTTTTTTAGCATATGTGATTCAAAGTTGCCTTTTATAACCTTATCCCAAGTCATTTTTAGTCTACCTCTTCACAAGGTCTGTAATGATCCACAATAGATACGGTTAAACCTTCTTCAACGTTCTTTTCTTATCTTATTCTCAATAAATGCCACATCCACTCTCTCCCTAAACAATCATTTTTACTTGATTTACTTTATTGTGACAATTCATCCATCTCAACATTTGCATTTTAGCTATAATAATCTTATATATATTGTCACTTAACTGCCCAACATTGTGATTTAGTTTTATTTGACGAAGAAAAAGATGCTTAAAATCATTGCTCACGTATGATATGGGAAGGATGGCGGAATGCTTGTGAATTTCCGGGAATTTATTTTTGTTCGTTCTTTGCATTATTCTTGCTTGGAGTTCGTTCAAGCAAAACATGCTTAGGGTTCTTGCCAAATTCATTCACCCTCAGTTTACCACCCCTCCCCTTTCTTACCTTTTACTTATTTTAGAAGAATCTCTAGTACTCCAAATTATCGAAAGAAGAAATGTACTTCTCTTGTTCTAGTTTCTCCCTTCTTAACACATAAATCTGGACAGCGTGAGCATCCTGATGAAGAAATTTATGGTTGAGATATACCTTGAGCTTTGCTACTGCAAGCCCATATATACTTTATGTTGAACCAAGAAAAAGAAATGGACTTCTCTGAATGTTGTGCTCCTTTGTGATGTGTTGACGTCAAAATGTTTTTCTTGCTTAGCCATGATAAAACCTCCATCCGATCAATCTGTGTTCATTACTAGTGTTGTCATATATATACTTAGGCTAGAACTTAGGCTTCCTACAGAAACAGATTAGTTTGTCAGTGTGATTATGTCCTTTGAAGGATACATGAATGAAAAACTTCTTGGCCTTATATTTGTACCTCCATATGCAAATTTATGGATCACATTTTGCTCCTTTCAAAGATGTTTGCCTGTTCAGTGTGAGTGAGAATGTGTCCTATTTTAGGTGGAGAGACGTCTTGCCTTAGTGGTTGCTGCTGACATTACTTCTATGCTTTTGTAGGCAAGGTGCTACTGGAGGCAAGATACAAAGAATGGGCCAAGAAAAGAGAGTACCAAGAGAATCAAGAGCTGTTCCTGCACCAGATGCCAATGCTGAGTTATCCGCATCAATGAAGGTAATATCTGCAATCAATCTACCCAGCAATAACTACCTGAATCAATAATTTTAATCTTGGAGGGGGTCTAATTTTATGATGAGCTAAATTATTTTTTTGAAAGCTTGATGAGCTAAATCATTTTGGGGCTTCGCTAGTACTTGATTCTTTTCAACAATTGTACATATGATGTGCTTCCCTATGAGTCATATGGAATATGTCATGTTGTAGTTGCAAGGTTTCTGTGACCCCTTAAATTATGACTTTGGAGAATCATTATAATTGCTGAATCTCTGTTGATTGAAACTTTTTTATTATTTGATGGCAGAAATGGCAAGGACAGGCTAATTCGAAGAGCCGTAGTGAGAAATTCAATCCACATCAAGAGGAATCTGCTTCTGGTTTTCCTATTGAACCTCCAAGGCCAACCCATGTCCTTGAAGTACCTGAAGTTTCTCATGGACACCATTCTCATAGGTCTTCCCATTCGGGGCCTTTGGTTAATCGAGGCCAATGGGCTAAGGCCAGAAAAAACGATGATGATGCATTGAAATTATCGTCTACAGCCAATTTATCAGCTTTATCTGGTTTAGTTGCAGCCAGACGGAATGCAGTTTTAGATGGCAATGAAAGAAATGGCTCTCAATTAGAAACTACAGCTTTATCTGGTAGGTTGTCTGAGTCTGGGAATGATCTCTCAGATAGAAAGCATGACCAACTATACCTCGGAGGATCTAATCGAAAGGAAGATGAAAAGGATAGCTCCTTCGACCAGTCTCTAGTAAGTTTTTGGAAAGCTCCTTGAACCTTTAGATTTTTCATGTATCATGGAATAACCTAAGCTGAAATTCTTATTAGATAAAAAATGGCTATAACTCGAAAGCTTGCATATTAGATAGAACGCAACACAATTTGTTCTGTAATGATGAGGGACTTATGTCCAACCAATTGAATGCATATTAGATAGAACGCAACACAATTTGTTCTGTAATGATGAGGGACTTATGTCCAACCAATTGAATGATTCACTTATCTGTAGAGTTTATATAAGTTCTTATTAGACCTGGGTAATCAGGCTCGGGTCAGCTCAATATGTAAACCAGTTAAAATGCACCTTATAGGTATATTCGGGTTATATTTTTATGACCAAGCCCGACTCGAGATCGGGTCAGGCCGGGCTTACCCGAAGCAACAGAAGGCGAGCGACCTTGGCGAGGAGCTCGGGCGGCATAAGCAGTAGCCATGGTGAGCTCGAGGAGGAGGCGAGGATTGAGGAGGGTGAGGTGGGCCGTGGGCGGCAGCCATGGCAAGATCAGGTGAGCTTGGGTTGCAAGTGGCGGGCCGCTATGGCAAGCTTGACGAGCTTAGGTGGCACTACGATGGCCATGGTGAGATCGGGCGGCCCTGCGGCGGCCACGGTGAGATCAGGAGTCGCCGCGACGACTATGTCGAGCTCGGGCGGCGCCTCTGCGGCCATGGGGAGAGATGGAGATCGAGGGCTACAGATGGCCATGGCTAAAGACACAAATTGTGGGATTCTTAAAAAAAAAAGGGTAGACTGGACTGGGCTGAGGCCCCAACATCCTTATTTAGGCTCGACCCTAAATTTGATAGGGCTGGGCCGGGACTTCAAAATAATTCTAGGCAATTGTGATTGCTGCCCAAGCCCTATGTTTTGCGAGCCGGGCCAGGCTGCACCCCCAAGCTCATGCCCAATCTAGTTCTTATGCTGTCTTGGCTCATTAATTTCCTATGTAATGTAGTATTAGAGAGGGAAAGAAGAAGAGGAAGAAAAGGGGGAAAGGAGGGAAAGAAAGATTTGAAGAGAATAATTTTATTAGAACTACTTGACACAAAATGGCCTTTTTATAGAGCTCTTGGCCCTACGATAAAAGGAGAGATATCATAATAGCAAAAGGAAATAACTGAAATAAATCTTGCCTAAACAATTAAATGTTCAAAGGGAATCTTATAAATTAAATAATTCTTTCCATTAAAATTTATTTCCTATCTTTCTTGCTTCTAAAGTATTTCAATTTGAAATCACGCGAATAGACAACCAGATCTTCATCGCCAAGTTAATCTAGAAGCTCATGGAGGGCGAGCCTTGGTGCAAATAGTAAATGTTGCTCCTTTTGAGTACTGGAAATGCAGATTTTTTATTAAAAATTGGGGGTACTTTGTATATTGGATTACCCTTCTACTCTCGCAATACAGTGGGCCTGGAATGGGGGAATCTAGAATCCCAGGCATGGGCATGTGTTAATCATGCACTGGGACAGCAGCTTATTTTTCAATCGGCTCACCTGCTTGTACAGAAATGTGGAGTGCCTACATAGAAGAAGGAAAAGTCCACTTTTAAATTCTGTTCTATTTTTTTTCTCAACTTTCATCTGCATCAATTCCCAGAAAAAATTGTTCATCTGCATTAGTTAATTATTTGTAGCATTTCACGTGGGAAGTTTCCACGATCATCTGTGTGATGCCTTATTTTAAGCTAACTTTGTCAAACGAACAGCTTGGCCTTTATGCAGCTCTCATACACCTGAAAGTCGGAAAGATATGCCTAGTTTTCAAAATCTTTCTCTGCTTCGTGAATGTATCCACTGTATTACTTTTATGAGTGAACGCTTCATTTTCGGTTCATTTTTTATAGTTTTAGTGATATACTTGTTAATAAAGTTCCGATGCCCGCGTGCTACCTCCTAATTATAATTTTCTCGATGAAATTGTTTTGCAGCACCAAGGATTTGGTCCAAAGGGAAACAAAATTCACTACTCTGGACCACTAGTACGCCACCCTGGATATGTTGATCAAATGCTCAAGGATCATGACCGGCAAATTCAAGAAGTTTTTCGACGAACAAGGATGGACAGGTCAAAGGCCAGGAAAGTTCAGGGTGATGGCAGCCAGGCTGCCGGGGTCAGCATCAAGCCCTACGATTTGGGTGTGGTTCCAGTGTATCCATCCAGCCGCATGTCAGGTCCAGCCTTCACTTCTAGTCGAGGAACTATACCGCAACAAGGTATGTGAGCAATTTCATCCAGCTTGTGAATTTTGTCGCACATTGCTAATTGTTATTATCGTCGCGGGGAGGAACTGGATGGGAAGATCATGTTGGTGTATAGTGGTCTTTGTATTGTTTTCTTGTTGGTCATCAAAACTTGGGGGATAAGTTATCAATGATTAATTCATTCAGCGGCAAGGTAAGATTTAATTCATATCCATTATAGACAACATCATTGTTGTTGCGCAGCAGAATTGTTCTTTCTTGACAGGAGCTCTAACACAAGGATCATATATGCTGTCCTGAGGTGCTGCTATTATCAAGCATTGGTTGGGATGGAAAAGAATGATTCTTGATTTCTTTTAATTTGTTTGCTGCGTTTCTCCAGATTTGTTGCCCCTTTAATGGTTTTACAACTCTTTGTTTCGGGAATCTTATTGCATGATGACATGGTTATTGTTGATGCGAAGAATGGCCGAGAAATATGGGTCCGTCTTACATGTGAAAAAGAGGACATGCCAAGACGAGACTAAATGGTCAACGGTGAGTAGTCAAATCTCATTTGAATTCCTTCCATCGCTATAACAACAACAACAGTCAAGCTTTTATCCCACTAGGCGGGGTCATTCACGGTACTCTTTTGTTTTCATTGCACTCTATCAAATAGCAATTCTTAATTTAGCTCTAAGTATATAAGATCGTTCTTTATAGTTTTTTATTATGTTTTTTTGGTTTTCCTTTTTATCTTTTTACATACGAAAGATAGAATAATCTAATTTTCTTTACTGAAAATTTTGTCGATGATCTCTTGTAGTTATCTTCTGGAAATAACTTGAGACGGTATAAAGATGCACTATTAGCAAAACCAATCTGTGAATGGCTAGTCTATGCCCTCTCTCATTTCCCAACCACAAGGTTACCTTGAGGATCTATCTAGTGCCCCCCAACCACGAGGTTAGCTTGAGGATCTATCTCATGCCCCAACAACGAGGTTAGCTTGAGGACCTATCTCGTGCCTCAATCATAAGTAGGTGACATCTTTGCAAATTCCCTTTGTGTGAAGATCTTACATCTAGTATAATGATGTTGACAAATTGCTCGACTTAATAAAGATGCCGCCTCTATGCCCCCTAAATCCATGAATATACATCCATTGGCTGTGAGTATTACATTGAAGCTTCCATCTTGGCTAAACCTTAGATGATGATGCTATCAAGTAACCTACAAAAGAGAAAGGATAGAGATGCACGACTCGGCTGTCCAAGAGAAATAGCTTGATGAAGGCACACTGGCCGTGCACCACGTCCAAGAAGGCTCTTCCCTAGTTGACAATTGCTCAAGAATTCTTAGGTGATGGCGAAACTTCCTAGAAAGAAGTTCTTCAAGGCCAGGAAATTAATACTTAGAAGCTAAGAAGACTCACTCGAGCTCCCACTCTCCTTAAAAGAGACTTTAAAAGGCATGACTCCAAGCCTACCAAGGACATTTCAAAGAGAACAATTAACTCCACTCAATAATCTCCTTTTTCTTCTCATTATATTGTCGCCCAAGGGTGTTGTTTTTTTTCTTGGTTCGGAGATTTTCCATGAAAAACTTTATTTTCATTTTATTTTACTGTTTTCTCACTTCCTTTTTTCCACTCATTCTCTCGACATGACTTTGCTGACCACTCTTTGACGGTCTGGTTAGCGAGCCCATGCTTATCCTGTGTTCGCTCGTCTTCTAAGCGAGAGATCTATTATTCGTTTAGGAGGGATAAATTTCACCAATAACATCTTTTGGGCTTCATTCGAGTAGGCAACTATCGAAGACTCTTTTCGTAAAAAAAAAAAAAGATGACCACAAAGCACGATCCATCTAGTCTCTTGTTGCCAAACCAGCCAAAACCAATAGGAGCAACTGGGCTTCACAACATAGTTTATCATCTTGAGAGGAGCTTATTGTAGGTTCATCGGACATTGGAGTAATGTCCTACATCTCCTACTGTGTCTTCGACGCCTATAAAAACTGAAGGGAGTCACCTTAAAGTGGTTTACTTCACTCCTTGCCAGAACCATCAACATTATGCGCGAGGGGTTGGGGAGTGCATGCGAGATTTTGTTGTTTGCTTTTTGAAACTAAAGCCAAATTTGAAGGAACTTCAAATGAGGACCTTCTCATTTTGCCTTCCTGAATACTGTCAGGAGAGGTCTTTTCCGCAATGAGATCAAGAAGCATCTCCCCTGACTGCTCCATATCCGAGAAAAAAAAGACGAATGATGTGTGAAGAGGAAAAGAGACATTAAGAGGTGATCGTAGACCTTCTGAAGTTAGGTACTGCTGCCATAATGGAGCCAGACTCCAGATTATTAGTTCTATGGCAGAAGTTTTCGCTTCGATGATTGGCCAAGGACATTATGAAACTTCAGATGTTGAACCTGAGTCCCAGGAGGGCATCAACTGTGGGAACATAGAGCTTCCAAAGGTAGGTATTGCCACCATGGTGGAGCCAGACTTCAAACCACTAGTTCTGTGGCAGAAGTTTTTGCTCTTATGATTGGCCTAGGACTATACGAACTCCAGACGTTGAGCCTGTTAGTAGGGAGAAGTTGGCTAGCAGGTTTTTTTGCGGAGCTGTTTTCAGCATTCGAGATAACTACGGAAAGGTTAAATCTGTGACTGGGAACACTGGCGAGGAGCTACGAAGACCACTTCTCACAGAACCCGAAGTAACATTACAAAACTCCTAGGAAGGCCCATCTCATGCTGTCGTAGGCTTGCTTCATATTGGCCTTGATGACCATTAGGTCCTTGGAGGGATTCAAGGTTGCCAGCCTATGCATGATCTCCCGACCTAATAAGAAGTTGTAGCCGACCAGGAAAAACTGCATTTTGCTCCCTACTATTCAACGCTTTTCCTACCACCTTACTGATGATCGTTGAGAGGTTGATCAAAGTCCACCACTACTAATCAATGCCCAATTGTGGATGGTTCGTCGCATATGAACACAAAAGAGCTAGCTAGTTCTATCAAAGTAGACATTCGCCGCTATACATAAGAGAACAAGCCACAGCATTTGTTGACATATGACACCATATGGAAATCTCACTATCATTCAAGCAATCTATCTGCATCCCTCAGGCTCGTCTCAAGTTGTGCGTCCGTCATAAGAATGTGCTCCCTTGCCAAACACTACAAATCTCTGAGAAGTCTTGTGGTCAGAAGGGGCAAGCAACCAAATTGACCTGGGCTAAACCACCTTCGCCGACTTCTCCATTGTAGCACTTGCATGCGAGAAATTTTTAGGTGATTAACTGTCTGGGCTCCGAACCTAAAAAATTTTCCTGGCCTGCTGGCATCCAATTGTAGTTCCACCCACCGCACCGGAAGCCTGCCTCCAATGCTCCGTACGCATAGCTATCTCTAAACACTCCTTGTACGTAGAAGCAACAAAAGGCTTTTGTTGCCTACTTTTTCTAACATTTTCCTTCGACTCTTAACGAGGTGCAATAAGTGTCCACTGGCTAATTGGAAAATCTTCCTCTCTTCCATGTTGAACCCCAAATTATACTTTGGTTGCTTTACTTCTTTTTAACCAGGGCTTTAAACCCAACCCCAATCATTCGGCAGCCAACCGTTGAGTGCCACGTGTGCATGAGCCTTCTCATAGTGCACGAGTGGTATCCAGTGGTTCGGCCTAGAACAGTTTGGGCAATAAACCAAAAAATTTCTCCCTCGGGAAAGGCGGAAGGCCTGTTTGTCACAATCTGAGGGGCCTATCCTCCACTGTTAGGCTTTCCATTGGAAGGACAAGCTTGGTCAAAGTGGTCCACATGCCTACAAGAGAAGCAAACAATTTTACTTAATATTAAAGTTAATTAGGAAAATTTGCTACAAGGCCTCACATATTTTTGTTGGTTAAAGTATAATGTCCCTCCATTATTACTTCAACTTAAGTATAGTTAATACAGACTTTTTCATTATTAGTTTCACGTTTTTGAAACTACTTTATTTACTTATATAGCTCAGGAACACCTCTCTCTTTTCGTCGTGGAACGATTTATTTTCGTGGTTCTGCATGAGAAGTATGTCAAGAGCCGCTCCTTATTTGGGTGATTCGGATCCAATCATACGTATATCATTCTGACGATCACTCCCCACCCATTTTGGTTCTGAGTAGTTATAGGTCTATCAGCCTTCGCTTGGTTTGTTCTCGAACTACATTATATTTTGAGAGGCTGACTTTAATATTATCAGATTTTGTAGTTAAGCGTGCCTGAGTTGGAGTAGTATTGAGATGAGTGATTTTTTGAGAATTATTTAAATCATGTAATTTTTAAAGTCAAAATAGACAATATTTTTATATTTCATTCACGTTGTGTTATACCTATATTATTATGTTAGTTAAGGTATGAGGACCTTGATGATAATTTTTAAGGTTGAATTGAGAATTTTATACTAAATCATAAGAACTTAAATGAAAACTCATTCCATTTGTTAGATTCATTTATAATTATGGCATAACCATAGGAAACTTGCAAATATTTACCAGTATAAAAAAAAAATATACATAGAATACATACATTTTCTTATATTTATACATTTAAATACAGAATGTAACATATGGCGTCAAATTGTTAATCTGTGGTAATGCCGTTTATATATATGTATATTAATATCATTATATATTTTTAACAATAATCCAGAATTAAAGTCTGGCCAGATTTTTAAATTTTAAGATCATATATATATATATATATATATATATTTATTTATTGATGTTACATATATAAAATCTTCTGACAGATCTCTTGACACAATAAATTTTTTTTTAATGCTTGAATCCATAATCCAATGTTCTGTGGATTCAGTAATCTGTTGTTTAAAATTTATTTCAGTAACACCCTAAAAAAATAAAGGATAATTACTTGCATGCCACACCATTTTATTTTATTTATGTGTTATCCATTCATTCTTAGTTAATTACGTTATGTACACTCAAAATATTATAAACTCTTATATACATACAATTAAGTTAAAATTTAGTTAAAATTTATTTTTAAAAAAATATTTTATTAGTAAAATCATTAAAATTATATTTTTATCATTAATAATACATATTTTTTCTTCCTCGATGTCACACTAAAGCGCTGATTTATCCTAAAATCAATTCATGTCGCGGATGTTTTCTTCCCTTACCACAATCTAAACATCAAAGTTTTAAGATTTTCACTCAAAATATATTTAAATATTCTTAAAATAATATGATGAATGGTTCAGATTTTTTGTAACCTAATTATAGTTAGATTATTGAAAAATTATAATTGCTTATTATAATGAAAATAAGTGAAAGTGTGTGTATGTAAGATTTTATAATATTTTGAGTGTGCATAGCGTAATTAACTAAGAATGGATGGGTAACGCATAAATAAAGCGAAATAGTGTAGCATGTAGGTAATTATCCCAAAAATAAAATATTTCAGTTTAATTTTAAAAAACTTGTGTAATTACGTAATAGTCCTTAAAATGGAAGGGCAATGTGTAATTCAGAATGTTATAATTCCTTCATATTTAATTTGAGGTGTTAGTGTGCAATGGTTTTTAGGCTTATAGGTAAGAAAAGGTGGTTTTATTCGTTTAATTTTTAAAATTGGGTATTCACGTATGTTACTTTATACTTTAAATGGATAATTATAAACTGAATTTTTTTTTCATCAAATAGAGAAAAATCTAACTTTTCATCTTGTTAATAGAGAAAAAATATCTAGCCATTCCTAAATATGAATGAGCGCAGTTCGTAAGTTTGCAAATTAGATGGACAAAGTCAATGCCATGAAGGAATTCTGACATAACTGATCGATGTAATCATCCAAATACTTCTTGAGGGTTTCGCATACAGGACATGAAATTTATACAAATTTATTCATTTCGCTATCATTTCGTAAATATTACCATTATCACACTATATTCATTTAAAATTTTTTCATTTCACGTCTTGTTTCAGGCCATCAGAATCTCCATATAGAATGGAATATTCTGTTGTAAGTTGTCTTGTTATTTACTTTAAATGCCATTGAAAGTTTCAGAATACCCTAAATCTCATCAGTTAAATCATAAATGCTGGCTATAACGTGAGACTGTCTGTGGACGCCTTCCGCCTCCCCCTCCTCTTTTTCTTTTTCTTCTTCTTTGGTTTCTTACTATACTTTAACTGCTACAAAATCACCTTATTGCCCTCGACTAAGATCAGTTGTGGGCGTCTTCTTCTTTGGTTTCTTTTCATACTTCATTTGCTACAAAATCTTTTTGATCATCTTCATCATCATCATCATCTTCTTCTTCATCCTCATCATCCTCATCATCATCATCTTCTCCTTCTCGAACTGCTCTCTATAGCTCTGATTGATCACAGTTAAGTGTGATTAAAGAATAGTTAATCATGAGTCAATTGTTATGACAGAACTTGTTAAATATGTGAAATAAAAAATATTTAAATAAATACGTTGTAATAATAGTAATATATATGAAATACAACTTTCGAGACTTATTTGACATGAAACTTTGATGTTAGTGACCCAAATGCAATTTGCTCTAAAAAATGAAAGTGTCAACTTTTCAACCTCAAATAATATATGTAAAATCAATGTTCCAATACTGCCAAAAATGAAATTAAATCTAACAATTAGGTAACATCTACTGCAAAATATTAAATAGTTCATCTCATAATAGAAAACAAAAAAATACTATTATTAAACAAATGTAAAAAAAATTTATTCTTAATTTCTTTGATGAAATTAGTTAGAAGACAAATTCAATATCCCTACACAAAGAACCGAAAGTCTATGTGCCCAATAACATGATTATGCACGTATTTTTTGCTAAGTCAATCTTAGAATTATATTAAAATACCATGTCACTCTTTGATCATGTCCATCTCCTACTTTGTCACGAATTATTCTAGAGCTGAAGTCGATCAATTTTGAGCAAGTTCAGGTTAGTTTTCTCGATTTTATGTAGAGTTGACTCAATTAAGAATTGAGTTGAAACAGAGACATAGTAAAAAGGAGAGAGAGGCTAATCGAAGAGTGTGAATGGAGGGATTTGAAGATTTGAATATGTCATCAAATTTGTGCGATCTAAAACTGAGTTTAATGAAGAGTCAGAATGAGTGTCCATTTTAACTCGCTAGAAGTAATGCTTATCGATGGATGATGGCATGGAGTTCGTGTAACTGTGCGATCTGACCATGTTCATATGTAATTATTAAATTTTTATTATTATATTGTAAGAATTTTCACAATCGTTAATTTTTTCATTTTTTAGAATATAATTTTTAAATATTAATATTACTATTTTTGTTTTAAATTTTTAGATCATAAAAAAGTAAAAAATTAGAGAAGTTAAATTTTAGATTTTTATTAATTATTTTAAAAAGATGAGAATAAAAGAGTATAATAGTTTTTTAAAGTATATAAATTATTTAAAGTAGTAAAAATAATTAAATTTTATATTTTTATCAGAAAAGAGTAGCTAAAAAATGAGATTCTGAAAAAATAAAATAAAATTGAAGCAATTAGAGATTAAAAATGAGATTTTTTAAAAATTGGGGAATAATTTGCAATTTGTTTCTGACATCAGGGTCCTATTTGTAAAAATAATTAAATTTTTATTATTATATTGTAAGAATTTTCACAATCGTTAATTTTTTTCATTTTTTAGAATATAATTTTTAAATATTAATATTACTATTTTTGTTTTAAATTTTTAGATCATAAAAAAGTAAAAAATTAGAGAAGTTAAATTTTAGATTTTTATTAATTATTTTAAAAAGATGAGAATAGAAGAGTATAATAGTTTTTTAAAGTATATAAATTATTTAAAGTAGTAAAAATAATTAAATTTTATATTTTTATCAGAAAATAGTAGCTAAAAAATGAGATTCTGAAAAAATAAAATAAAATTAAAGCAATTAGAGATTAAAAATGAGATTTTTTAAAAATTGGGGAATAATTTGCAATTTGTTTCAGACATCAGGGTCCTAGATGCAATTTAGACGAAGATGTCATTATCCTCTTAACATTCTGACGTTTGCGTTAACATATGTTTGAGTAAGTTCTATTTTAAATATAAAGTTAATTTGTAATATTTAAATTTATAATATATGTAAAATAAATATTAAATATTATAAAAATTATTTTTATAGCAATTTAAAGATTTTTTTAAGCTGACGACCAAAAGATGCCAAATTTTGCACTTTTGGCACCTGAGAATCTCTCTTGGAGAGATCTGATATGAATATATGATTTCACATCATGTACAGCTTAAAACAAACTTGAAGTGAATTCAAGTTTCCCAAATTTCTTCTCTTGTAAATTCGCTACTTTTTGAAAAATTATTGGGTTCGGATACCTGACCACGTCAGGCATCCGTCCCACAACACCGCTCACCGCTTGCGTGCAGTGGGTCTCTCACACCACGACGATGAAACGACATGCCTGCGTTGAATCATTCAACCGCGCCAGTGCGATCGCAGGACCAGACGGTCCAGCCTAAACGGACCATCCGCTCACAACAGACCGTTCGGCCAGGCTGCGCCGGTGGTCTTATTAGACTATCCGCTAGCATCATCGGATGGTCCGATCAGGTGGGGACCCAGCGATGTGTTGCACGGGGCCCACTGCGCGTACATGGCAAGTAGCGATTAGAGGATGAACGCCTGACCTGGTCAGGTGTTTGAACTCAATAGGAGTTCCTGTTCTTCCAACTTTCATAGAAGATAAATTATTGGGTACAGATATTTCAACATGTGAAATGTCCAGCATTTAATGATAGGGCGATACGGAGAGAGCGAGCCCCGCCACACTCTGTCTAGCAAAAAGCGTTGTTTCTCTCATTTGTACTTTATATGTCGTAAAAGCATCTAATTTTTGCTTAATATGGTATATACGGAGCTTCTATGATATATAGGAAATATAAAAGGTGTATTTCAATTTTTATTTATATATGTTATTTTCTATTAAAATATTTTTTATATTTCGTGTATGCCATTTGAAGCAAAAATTAAATATTTTTATAGATGTTGGGATTTTTGCACCCAATAATTTCCACTCCAACAGCAGAATTCCCTTTCCCTCCATAAATAATCTCTGGGCTGTCACAAAAACAGAGTAAAACAGAGCTTGGCAGATGGAGTTAATGAAGGGAAGAATCTCCCTCGCCCCAATTTCTCCGGAGAAGAAATGGGCAGCGCTGCCCATCTTCCTCACCTCCCTCATTTTCTTCTTCGTCCTCCTCACCTCCCTCAACATGGGCCTCCTCGCCTCCCTCTCCGCCCTCCACGCCGTCCTCTTCTCCCGCGAAGCCGTCGAAACCCACCCTTCCTCTGTTTTCACAGTGCCGGCGCAGGCGTCGCCTCCGCCTCCGACGGCTCCATCGCTCGGCTTTGGAGTCCCCCGCTTCGCCTACTTCATCTCGGGATCTAAGGGCGACCTTGACCAACTCTGGAGAACCCTCCACGCTATCTACCATCCCCGTAACATCTACCTTCTACACCTCGACCTCGAGTCCCCACGGGCGGAGCGGAGCGAGCTCGCCGGCCGCGTCGCGCGCCATCCTCTGTTCTCTGGAAACGTCCACGTGATTGCCAAAGCCAACATGGTGACCTACCTAGGCCCGACAATGGTGGCAAACACTCTGCACGCCTCCGCCATTCTCCTGAAGAAGAGCATGGAGTGGGATTGGTTCATCAACCTCAGTGCTTCAGATTATCCTCTCGTCACTCAGGATGGTGAGTCTCCTTCTTCTTCTTCTACCTCATGATCGTATGATTGATGATTTAAATTGGATTGTTGTAGATCTGCTGTTTGCCTTCTCGAAGCTGCCGAAAAATCTCAGCTTTGTGGAGCACACGAGCAGATTGGGATGGAAGGAGTGAGTGAGATGAATTGATTTCCTGACGATTTGGGGATTTTTGTTGTTAGGGTTTTGAATTTGATTTCAGGGCGGAGAGGGGGAAGCCAATGATCGTCGATCCGGGGCTCTACAAGACGACGAAGTCTCGTGTGTTCTGGGTGTGGCCAAAGAGGGAGCTCCCCAGCGCCTTCAAGCTTTTCACAGGTAATAATCAACTCATTAATTAGCTCTAACGATTATTGCTTACGTTTCGAGTAAGAAAAGAAACGATAAAATACACAAATACAAAAAAAAATCATTAATTAATAATTTCAGAAGAAAATTTTAATTAATGAAATTATGATGTGAATTAGGATCTGCTTGGATGGTTCTATCAAGGGAGTTCGTAGAGTACAGCGTATGGGGGTGGGATAACCTCCCAAGAATCCTCCTCATGTACTACTCCAACTTCGTCTCCTCGCCGGAGGGCTACTTCCACACCCTCATCTGCAACTCGCCGGAGTTCGCCGCCACCGCCGTCAACCACGATCTCCACCACATCGCCTGGGATTACCCCCCGAAGCAGCACCCCCACATCCTCTCCGTCAACGATACCGCCAAACTCATCGGCAGCCACGCCGCCTTCGCGCGGAAGTTCCGCAAGGACGACCAAGTTCTCGACTTCATCGATCAGAAGCTCCTCCGACGGAGCAAGGACGGTTTCGCCGCTGGCGGGTGGCGCTCCGGCGATGACGGCGAGCTTAAGCCGGGTCCTGGCGCCCGGAGGCTGATGAGGCTCATGGATAGGGTGGTTCGCTCTGAGGCATTCAGGAAGAATCAGTGTGTTTAATAATCATTAAAGAAGTAATAAAGTTTTTGATAAATCAAATTAAAAAATTTTGATAAATGCTTTCGCTTAATCAAATCATTAAAAAAAATATTTACTTTTTTCAAAAAAAAATATACATATTAAAAAATATTAAAAAAATTTAAAATTGATAAATAAGTTACTATCCTCTAAATGTAAATATTTAGAATAAATACGTCGATATATTACTTAATAGTCATATTATTATTAATATTTAAATAAAATACTTTAATACTTATTGAATTGATCTTTAAATGTGAATATTTATGTGATATATGTCGGTATTTCATCTAATAGTTTTATAAGTGTAATAATTTCGTTAAAATACTGTGATATGCAATGAATTAGTTTCTAAATACAATTATTAAGTTGAAATATATTGATACTAGTGTGTAATTACAATTGTTTAATTAAAATTACTCTATATGTAATACATTCATTTTTAAATATAAGAGTTCAATTGAAATATGTCGATATATCATCTAATAGTTATATAATTACAAATATATAACAAAAATACGTGAATATGTAACAGATCAATTTTTAAATATAAAAATTCAGTTGAAATACTTCGATATATCATCTTATAGTTGTATGATTGCAAGTATTCTTTTAAAATAAAACAAATCCATCTCTAAATGCAAGAATTTCATGAAATATATCAATATATCTTCAAATAATTGCATATTTACAATTATACAACTATAAGATTATATAACGAATCAGTCTCTAAATTATAAGAATGAAAAAGCATTGATATGTCATATAATAGTTGAATAATTTTCTGTATTCACCTAAAATATTTTGATATGTATTGAATTATTTTTTAAGTATATGTATAAAAATTAAAATACAGTGATATGTCATATAGTAATTATATAGTTATTAAAATTCAATTAATATACTTTGATACGGTAAGAATTATTTTTTAAAAGTAAGCATTTAGTTGAAATATATTGATATATTATATAATAATTATACTATTGCTAATATTCAAATAAAATATCTTAATACAAATCAAAACAGTCTCTAAATGCAAGCATTTATTTAAAATATGTCAATATATTAACTAATAGTCGTATGATTGCAAATATTTTATTAAAGTATCTTAATGTATATTAAAGTTATTTTATATTTCAGTTTCTAAACGCAAACATTTTGTTTAAATATGTTTACATAATATTTAATAGATGTATAATTATAAATATTTAGTTAAGTAACTTGATATATAATGAATAGGTTTTTAAATGTAAAATTTAAATTAAAATATATCGATATATTATCTAATAATTATATAATTATTAATATTCTATTAAAATACCTGATATTGAAAAGCATCATTTTTTAAATAAGAATATTAAGTTAGAATACGTCGATATATCATTTGTATTCTTGGGCTTTCTTTACACACACATATATATATATATATATATATATATGTTAATTTGAAATAATTTTATAATGCAGTGACTTGCTTTCTAAAGCTTTTTTTTTTTTTGGAATATTTACATGAAGAATATTTTAATTATAAAATATTATGTATTTCACTATTAAAATTAAAATATTATTTATTTCACACTAAATTTTATAAAATTATATATTTCACATGATATTTTTTAAAAAATAAATTAATAATATATTTTCATAAATTTTATTTTATTATGTATAATTTATAAGTCTACAATAGAGATTTTAATCTCACTAAAGTGAGTTTAAAATGAATTTTATTTATAATTAATCTACAAAATTATATTTGTAGGGGGTGTGCAAACGTGGTTTAAACTGAAAAATAGAACTAAATCATTTAAATTTAGTAGTTTAGTTTAGTTTAGAGTATAAAGTTTGATAATAATTTGATATTATGAATATTTCAGTTAATCGATTTTGATTCAATTTCACATATTTGGAAATCAAACCGACCGAAATAACCGATTATTAATAACTCTATATATAAATATAATTTTATTATATAATTTTGATAATATTGTGAAGTTGATTTATGTAATTTTAATAAGGGTAAATTTCACCCAGGTCCCTGAGTTTAAGGGTTAATATCACATAGGTCCACGTTTTTAAAATCTATCATTCGGGTCCCTAGGCTTTCAAAAAATATCATCTGGGTCCTTTTTTAATTTTTTTTATTATTAAAAAATATACAAAATTACCATTATACCCTTACCCTCCCTCTCTCCTTTAGATCCGGCAGTCCGGCAGCCGCGCCGCCCCGCGCTACCTCCGGCGGCCACGCTGCGCCGCTCGGGAGCTCCGCACGGAAAAAAAAAATAGGTTAATTGTATTAGCTGAAGCGCTAGCTAGTTCAGAGCGCGCGGCGCGGTTGGTCTTGCGGGTGCGTGCGGTCGGTTGCGTCTTTGGTCGGTCGTCG
>KZ451908.1:873903-1053906 GCA_002786265.1 Apostasia shenzhenica | reverse complement strand
AGGGAGGGCAAGGGTATAATGGTAATTTTGTATATTTTTTAATAATAAAAAAATAAAAAAAGGACCCAGATGATATTTTTTGAAAACCTAGGGACCCGAATGATAATTTTAAAAACGTGGACCTGTGTGATATTAACCCTTAAACTCAGGGACCTGGGTGAAATTTACCCTTTTAATAATATTATTTGTTAGTTTATTATGGTGATGTATTTGAGTTGATCTATGCAATTGCTTATGAGCTCTTGATGCTTTTTTTGTTAATTTATTATGTGCTTGAATAATTTTTATAGATTGTTATTAAGGGTTATGGTGAATTCTTTATTTAGCTAAATTACTCTTATATTAAGGTTATTATTTAGATATTTGTATAGCAATGTTTAATAGTATTATAGAAAGGTTATTTTTTTTAAAATAAATATTTAATAAAAATTATGGTTTCAATCAAACCAAACCAAATCAATTTGCTATTTGTTTAATTGACTTGTTTTAGTTTATAATCTAATTTAGTTGGTTTTATTTCTTTAAATTTAAAGTCGAACTCGATCTTTATTTTTAGTTTGGTTATCAAATTGACAAATTAAACTGAATGCACAGAACTAGGTAAATGGAGTAGAATGTTAAAATTCTGTTTATTTGTAGGTTTAATTTAACATGATTAAAATTAAATTTAGATAAAGATATTTTTTTATTAAAAATTATGAATAATATGAAATAAAGTTAATTATTATGTTGGGATATGTGAAGAATATGATATAAATTAGTTATTATTTTAGTAATATACGTAGGATGTGAAATAAAATTAATTTTTAATATTAAATTTTATGTGTGATGTGATATGCTTGTTTAAAATTAAAATAAATTAATTTTTAATTGTCAAATAAATAGTAACTTAAAATTTAAAAATTAAGATTTAATTTTTATTACTAAAATAGTTTAAGGCAAAGGAATTAATGCCTTGGATTAAAAGTAATAATTTTAAAGTCCAAAATTTGAAATCTAATATAATTTAATGAAAAATAATATAAAATATATAATTTAATCTAATAAAAAAATAATATTAAAATATTAAAATATTTTATTTTTTTTCTTTTTTTTTTGATAAAAAACTTGCGTTCGATTGTATCACCTTTCAGTTGCATTACGTTGGGCTGCGGCTGCTATAAACTAGGTTATTCAAAAGCCGTCATTCTGCGGCGAAGAGCTTCAATGGCGAAGCGCCAGACTGAGGGCCGTTCCCTCTCTCCAAGTTCGGCGATCTCATCGCGCAGCTCGAGTCCATCGCCGCCTCGGCCCATCAGATCTCCTCTCGTCGCTATCGATGAAGAGTCCCCCTGGTTTCTCTGCTTCACCTTAAACTTATCCAATCCACACGCTAGCTGTCCCTTTTGGTTGCCTGTCGGTGCTTGATTCATGTGATAGCCGTTCTGCTTCCTCGTTGGACCTTCTATTTTCATCTGAGTTATGCCCTTCCATCTGCGAGTTTTCAATAACTGTATCGTCAAGATCTTCCTTTTTTTTGGATATGTGGAGTTTTTGGTGCTCGTGCTTTTACATAGCTGTACACTTCGTCATTTTTAACGGTATATGTCTGTGGAAGAGCTTCTTCTGATCACTAGGTTCTTCTTCTTGATTGATATATATATATATATATATATATATATATACACCAGGAGCAATACCTGTCTCTGGTAGTCGTAGTTTTTGATACTTGTACCCGCACTGTCTTGCAGTTGGCCCGATTTTGTTCAGAGTTGATGGGCTTTTACGGCAACCAAGAATGGACAGAGGAGATTGAAAGGCATACTGCTAGGTAAAGTAATTGTTGCATTTGGGTCCTCTATGTTGGAGGATTTAATGTTGTCACATCCACATGTTAATAGTCAGGTCTTTTACTAGATTGAACTTACAATTTTTTTTTTTTTTTTTACATTTCACTATAAACCAATGTCTTTTACTTTTATGGGGAGGAGAGCTCATTGATGGTGGGTAGGGAGGTCGTTGATGGCGGGTAGAGAGAGGGAGGGAGGGAGAGAGATATGAATTAAGTAGGGATATTTTTATCTCACTATCGATTTTTAATGGCGTGAGTGACACACGGCTCTCTTTTAAGTGCAATGTTTTACATTTTCCATCTCACAGGACTTATTTATGTACCGGAAGCCAACCTTAGTGATTTATTTGCCAAACAAAGGAGCGCTTGGGACTGAAATGCATTGCTTTTAAAATTCTGGGACCTTCTTCCATTGGGTACCATACCTCAGCAACCCAGATGCAATTTACCTTGTTAATTCTAGTACAAATTGACCTAAAAGCTTAATTTTGTAGATTATGATTCAGGAATGATTTATGTTTTTAAATGCCTTCTTATGTGCAAGCATTTTGTTTTTGCAGCGTAAATCCTATTTAGCATAAGTATTTTTTTACCCTTCTGCTACATATTATTGGGGTACATTAGAATTTGAACTCCAGAACTCTAACTTTAATACCATGTCAAACTTCTGGTAACCAACCTAAAAGAGCTTGCATGGCTTGTAGGTTATGACCAAAAATAGTTTACATCCTTATAATTTTCTATATTCAAGAATCTACTTTTTGTATGTAACTGAATGAACTTTGATTAATTTCGGCCATAAGTTACTAAACATTATACTCTCTTCTGATCCTTTTGCTCTACCAACTGACTGCTTTTATTTTTTGGGGGATGTTTTAGTATTTAAGATACTTAGATGCTATTATTGTCTATTAAACAAGCATTCTATTGAGTTACATGATCTTTCTATGTATAAATGTATAGCACAGTAGGAAGAGAGGCCTCCTGATAATGTTATTCATGTCTTGCTCCACTCGGAATTATTCTAGTCAGTTCCATTTGAGGAAGCACTTGATTGAATCAAGGATACATATGTGGCAGTAGAATGCGTGATCTGCATTCTTATGTAAACAAGTATGACCGTAGAAAAACAAAGGCCTCCTTGTATTACTTTTCATCTCTTGCTCTTAACTGATAATATTGCGTTTTATTTTTACTTGTTCCTAGATTAACATTTATATTTCAAACTTCATATTCTTTGCTTCAATGATTTTTCATACATAAATAAATTTGACAGAGTATGACTGATGAGAGGATTGAAGAAGACTTATACTTTATGCTTGATGAGGACGCCGACTCAGTATGTTTCATCTTACTAGTCTATTTTCGTTACTGTTGCCAATTTCTCAAAAAATTATTTTATTATGAGCTATATATGCAACTCATGTTATGCCAAAAGAGTATTGAAGTATGGATTGCTGCTTCATTGACGTTAACTGAAATAGAAAATTATAACGAGTCGGTCATTCTCCCTGTGAAATACAAGCTTGTGTGGTATATGAATTTTTATCATAAATCAACGTTCACTAGGCTCCTATATTTGAGCAATTAACCAATCCATTTTTTTCTACGCTTCATGCCACATGTCTGTCGTGCTGGCTTTCAATACTACATAAAATGGTACTCTATTTTGCTGCTGGAATGTCTTTCATTTCCTGTTTTGTCCATGTTTCATGTGCTTTAGTTTTTTGCTTCTCAATATATTTGCAAATCTTGGGCTAAATTAAATCTTGGGCTACATTTTTTAGGCCTGTGTTTTTGGTAAAATACTTCAATTTAAAACACTAATGACTTCTTTCATTCCATTAGAACAATAAAATTATTAATTTAGAATGCTTGGTGTCATACATTTGACGTGTATAAAGCTTAGAAATTGAAGTGCTCACTAATGCCATTCCATGAGTCTGCTATGTAAGTCACCAAATGATGACTAGTTATAACTAAAAATACGACTCAAACACGAGATCTCTTGCTCTTTTTATTCCGATGATTATGGGTCATGAGGACCCTGAGTGGAACATGGGATGTTTCATCTCATCCCATGGAAGAGTGCTTACTACTAAATTGGATGGCTGAGGGCAAGGGCTGACGAAAAGATTGAAATAAATAGCTAAAGTTTGTTAATTTTGCTCGAAGATCGAAGATCACTCGAAGTTGATTCGAATTTTGGATCGAATTGAGCTCGATTCGATCGAAACAAGCTGATTAACGAGCCTTTTTTTGGCTCGAAAATTTTATCGATTCAATCTTGACTTGGCATAGGATTGAATCGAGATAACTCGAAATTAGATTGATTAAAAAATAAAAATATTATATATATATATATATATTTATATATAATTAGATTTAGTATATAGTTTTTTCGGTGTCTACTAGAAGGCTTCATTTGATTTTCATTAAAAAAATTTACAATCATTTAAATCATATTTATTATAAATTAATTTAAATCATATACTTTAACTCATCGTTCTCGGATCCCAAATTTCGGATGAGAAATACGGAGGGTTGCGTTAGGTAGTTGCCAATCAACGTAAAACTTGTCGAATTAATCATGACATGAATCTTTTAAAAAATTGTGCTAAAGTTAGGGCCTTCCTTGAAGGCGACGCACTGTATTGCCTGAATACAGTGAGAAATGCAAAGTCCACTACATCGACGCCCGAGTATAGTGATAAGTGAGCAATGGTCCTCACATCATGAACGGATGCGGGTAAAGAAGCTAGTCTAACATACTAGAACTCAAGTCAGTAGGATTAGATTAGGAACTTGAAATATAGGCAGGCAAGCCAATGGAGTTAATAGATATTATGATTCATAGAAAGATTAATATTTTGTGCCTGCAGGAAACAAAATGGGTTGGAGAGAAAATTAAGAAAATTGATAGCTCAGATTTTAAACTTTGGTATTCTGGGAAGAATAAAAGTAAGAATAAAGTGGTACAATTTTGGAGAAGGGCTTAAAGAATTACATAGTGGAAGTCAAAAGAAATAATGATAGAATTATGATTTTAAAGATTATAATAAATGGAATGATTATTAACATTATAAGTGTATATCCCCTCAAGTAGGCTTGGATGTCAGCATAAAGAAAAATATTTGGAATGATTTAGAAAAATTAATATAGGAGATTCCTCAGAAGGAAAGATTATTTATCGGAGCAGATCTAAATGGACATATTGGAAGTGTTGCTGAGGAATTCAATAGCATCTATGGTGAATATGATTTTGGAGAAACAATTGATGAGGGTAAAATTATTTTAGAGTTTTCCTTAGTATTTGATCTTGTAATTGCTAATATTTTATTTAAGAAGAAAGATGAGCATATACTTACAATAATGGAGTGGGTATAATTTTTTGATAAGAGCTTAAAGGATCACGTAGTCGAAGTCAAAAGAAATGATGATAAAATTATGATTTTAAAAATTATAATAAGTGAAATAATTATTAATATTATAAGTGTGTATGCCTCTCAAGTAGGTTTGAATGAGAGCATGAAGGAAAAATTTTGGAATAATTTGGAAGAGTTAATACGAGAGATACCTTAGTAGGAAAGATTTTTATCGGATGAGATCTAAATAGATATGTTGAAAGTATTACTGAGGAATTTAATAGCATCCATGGTGGATATGATTTTGGAGAGACAAACGGGGATGGTAAAATTATTTTAGAGTTTTCCTCAGTATATGATCTTATTGCTAATATTTTATTTAAGAAAAAAGATGAGCATATACTTACAAGAATGAAATTTTAAGAACTCAAATTGATTATTTTCTTATTAGAAAATGAGATCGTTTGGATTGTAAAGAGTGTAAAGTTATTCAAAGTGAATGTTTGACTACCTAACATCGATTAATGGTTTTAGATTTCAAGATAAAGTATTGAAGAAGGAATAATAAGTCAAAACCCTATCCTCAGATTCGATGATAGAATGTAAAAAATGAGAATATATGTATATTTAAGAAGAATGTTCTAGAACTTGGGCATTAGAACAGTAACAGAGAAACTGATCTTATGTGGCTGATGGTTGCTAACTACATCCGTAAGGTGACGAAAGATATGCTGGGAGAATCCAAAGAAATGATTTCAAATAATAAAAATGCTTGGTGGTGGAAAGATGATGTATAAGAAAAAATTAAGGAGAGAAAGATTTGTTATAAAGATTGATTTTAAAATAAGAATAAGGATAACTAAAAAAATATAAAGTGACCTGTTAAGAGTCTAAAAAAACAGTAGCAATGCAAAGAATATAGCTCTTGAGGATTTATATAAGAAGCTAAACACTAAAGAAGGAAAAAAATAAATATATAGGATGACCAAAATAAGAGATAAAAAAATTAAAAACTTAATTCAAGTAAAATATATTAAGGATGAAGATCAAAAAATACTTTTCATAGAAGAAAATATCAAAAATAGATAAATGAGTTACTTTCAACAGTTTTTCAATAAAGGTTATAAAAATGCAATTGATTTTACTGAATTCAGCACTCTAAAAGAAAGTAAAAATTATTTTTACATCTGACGTATCAATAAAGCTGAAGTCTAAAAAGCCTTAAAGAATATGAAGTATAACAAAACAGTAGAATTGGATATCTCAATAGATGTTTTGTCATATTTGCTCGATATGTTTTATGCTAGCTATTGACTGCTTAACACAATTTTCCGCCTTTCTCATTCGGCACTTTGGATCCGGTAATAATGCATTAATGAATTTTGCTGATTATAATTTAAAGTATCATTCACATTCTTATCCTGTATCACAAAATTGAGTTAAAAAGACAGATGGAGAGTTACATTATGTCTCAAATGCTAACGGGGATGTAACAAAGTTTATACCACTAATTATGCAAATTTGTTTCTATTCCAAGTTTCATTTGAATTTTTTATTAATTTGTAAATTTTGTAATTCAACAGATTCGTGATGCCCTGAAAATGTAGTTGAAACACAATTATTGGTAGTGTGATATGCATTTCTAACATAAAAAATAGTAGGGGTGGTAATATCTGACTCGACCCGTGAACCCGACCCGAATCCAACCTGCAAATTTCGGGTTTGGGTCATGATTTTGATCCATTTATTAAACGGATCGGGTTCGGGTTGGGCATAATCGGGTCGGGTCTGGTTTGGGTTGGGCATTTATCAAAAAATACTTTATAAATGGGTCGGCTTGACCCGCCAATCCGACTTATTTATGACCCATTTAATAAATGGGTCGGGTTTGGGTTGAGGCTATTCGGGTCAGGTCGGATTCGGGTTCGACCCGAACCCGACCCGCCGACCCATTTTGCCACCCCTAAAACATAGTACCAATTTAAATCTGAGATAAATAAATTTTTAAATAGTTAATTGCGAATATATTATTAGAAGTGTTTTCAAAAGTAAAATATAATACTTTATCTTTAATTCCAAAAGTTTGTAATCTCTGTTGGATGATTATATGCATATTATGTATAACCTAAAACTAAAGTTATTTTGAGTGGGTCCAGCATTCTTAATTTTATAAGTTTGATTCGGATATTGTCCCTCAAATGAGATGTTGTCATCATTTAGATTCGCGAGGTTAACTCCATTTTTTTAGGTCCATTGAGACAAAGCAAAATATAAATTTAGAGATATTTTTGGTTGGCGTTAGGGGAAGAGGATGTACCATTTTGATAGGTGCATCGTACGTAGTAGCACGACTTGAAGAGATGCTCGGTTACATTGACTTTGAGATTGTCAATAGAACTCAATTGAATCTCTATAGAGCATATTAATATATTGCAGTGAGATTGCACTTGACCTGTTGTCGGCAGCGAATTCATTGCGAGGGCCATCGATGGAATGTTCGATAACGGGTGTTTTATCTGTCAGTGATCAATGAGAGAAGAAGGGAAGAAAACTATAGAGATAGAGGTGAATCATAGAGTTATATGTCTAGATAGAGAGAGAGAGTGGGGGTGGGGGAGATTGCCTTATATTTTAATCCCTCGAATGCAATTTACCCAAAATGAGATTGAACATATTCCTATTAAATTATTGACAAGGTACGATTTTAAGCAAGTACTTCACAATTTGAATTTAACTCAAAATAGTCTTCAAATCATGCAACTTATAAGTCCAATTAAATATTTTACACCAAAATGTTTATTTAATTGAAATAACAAATTAATATTTTAATTTTATCCAGGAGCTTTCGTTAAATACCAACATTCAGATTAACGGGATTCAACCCCCACTTCTGTGAGGAGCCGGAACTAGTACCCCCAGCGAGGAGCCGGAACTAGTACTGGGGGCGAGGAGCCATGGGAATATGTTTGGGCCCTACACGTTCCGAGCAAAATCAAGCTTTTCATGTGGAGGATCCTTATGAACTTCTTACCTACCCTTTGCAGATTACGGGATCACCGATTAAAAGTTGATCATACTACTTGTTTGTTGTGCTTCTCAGAGGCAGAGACGACTGACCATGTGCTAAAAGATTGTGCATTTTTCGCTACTGTCTGGGCATCCTTTGGGTTGCCCATCGAGCTAGTCGGCACTCGTTTCAGCTCAGCGAAGGATTGGATTAGCATTTTACTGTGCGGCCCAAGTAGGCCCAAATCTGAATTAAGTGCTATCACTCTACGGGCCATTTGGAATGTAAGAAATAACAGACTTAAGGGGGCAAAGGCAAATCACCAGAGGAAACAAGTTTTTTCGCCACCAACTATCTCGTAGAGATGGAAGCAACTCGGGAGTCAAATAATACCACCACAAATGAGCTTCAAAAGGTCTGGACTCCTCCTAAACATCCAACCATTAAACTAAATGTTGATGCAGCAGTAGACGATAAAAGAGGAAGGTTGGGGGTTGGAGTGGTCGCTAGGACCTCCACGGGAGAAGTGATTGCATGCCTTTCAAGTAACATTCATGGGTCTCTTGAGCCAACACTAGCAGAATGTTTGGCGGTCGAGCAAGCATTTGTTTTAGCCGAGAAGATCAAAGCAAGCAACATTTGGATAGAGGGTGACTCCTTGGAAGCTATTAAGCTAATTCAGGATACTGGGGAGGACCTTTCCATCATTCACCCTCATCTAAAGGCAATAAATGATCGCATGAAATTGTTGAGTCATAGTATTATCACTCACATCCGACGGGAAGGTAACAGAGTAGCACACACCTTAGCCCGATATGCACTTCATATAGAGGCTCAGAAAGTGTGGTTTAAGGAAGCTCCGTTTTTTATTCAAGCCGTTATTAGAGAGGAAATGCTCATGTGTAAGATGGACTTTCAGTGTAGCTCTGTTTTGTCTTAAATTTGTTGCATCCTAAAGGGTTTTTTTTATCAAAAAAAAAAAAACAAATTAATATTTTATCTCATCCATAAAATCTTTATATAAAATAACACTCTTATTTAGTATCTTACACTATTTTTAATATAATTAATTTTATTTTATATTTTAAATAGTTTTTAATATAATTAATTAATTTTATTTCTTATCCATTATGCTTCTCGAGAAGGCATTGTAAATAAGCTAATCACAGTGAATAAATCGATATTTGATTTGATGAAAGTTAGTTCACGTATAATTTATCAATATTAGTAAATAATTTTTTTGAATATAAATTTAGAACTTAATTAATGGCTTATTTATAGAAATATATTTTGTTTATTAATTAGAAAAAAATTTCATAAATCAAGAATTAGTATAATAATGAGCTTATTCATGAATATATTAATATTCATATTAAAAATTTACTTATAATCAAGTACTGATTTATTGTATAATATAGTAAATTGAGATCGTAAATTATAATTAATTAATTAATTGTTTAAGCGGTATATATCGCACTTTTCTTTGATCTCCGGTGGAAATCTGGAATTCTTCTGAACTGCCGGAATATTCGATTGAGACGGAAATCCCCCGGATTTTCCCGTAACCTATAAATAGGTCCGTTTCCCCTGACGCCCTTCAGCCCTAAAGCTCTGCGCCCATTTCGTTTTTGCCCCCTTCACCCTCGCCGCCAAGATCTATGATTTGTAGCTGAAGATCTCGTCTGTCGAGGTCGGAGCGGGTAGGACTGCAGTTCATGTTGGCTCTCTCGAGTGGATGGACGCCGTGGAGCTTCCGTTGCCGGCTAATGTGACGATCGACAAGCTTATTGCATCGGAAGTACTTGACAGGTCAGGGGAGGCGGAGGCCAGCAGCACTTCGGGTGCCGACGCGTCTGTTCTGCATAAGGGATCCGGCTGCGGGCCTTGCCGTGTAGGTATGGTACTTACTTGAGGCGAAATGTTTCGATCATGGCAACGGTTTGGGTTTGGGAGTTAGGGTTTTAAGCCCTTCTGTATTTTTTTTAAAAGTTTTTTTGATAGCCCAGAAGCTATATATGCCCTCCACGCATTTATGTCAATTTGAGTAACTATAATTTTGGGTAGCTGTATGAAGCCTCCATGTTGCAGAATATCTTGTGGTTGTGTTGATTTCGTTTATCCAGTTTATAGTCATTGGAGATTTCTATTTTCCTGTTGATATTTGGTCTGTGCTGGACATAGGAAATGCTTCTTAGTTGTATTTCAAGAAGTTATAACTGTGGCTGAAGATTACTCCTTTTCCTACTTTCTTGCTAATTCAGTAATTTATTGCATGTGAGATAATTCTCTCCTTTTACAATTAATATCATTGCGGTCAATTTCAAGTTGTTTTCTTGTCTAGATTTAATGTTTGCATTCCAGATAATGACTACCGGCATACGTCTTCAGAGTATAATTCATTGTCCAGAAATAATAAAGCTGCTGAAGAATACTGCATGAATGAAAATCAGCCTTCTTGTTTCGAACTTGGAGATGGTGGCAAAAGGCATCATGTTGAGGAGGCTAACAGACTGGTTCCTTGTTCGCCAAAGCAAGTGGAGAAGACTCTTGGAAGAAAATCTGTTAAAAAACAAGTGGGTAACCCATCTAAACGATTAAAGACCGAGGAAGCTGAAAGTTGGGCAAAAAGTGCCGGGACAGATGATCTGGATGGTGTCTCTGGTAAGGCAGCAGCCGATCCCAAAAGGTGCACAAATCCTGGTAATTAATAATACCTGATGGCACAGTATGTTCTCATAATGTTTGCACATTTTCAAAAATTAAAATAAAGGGGTCTTGGGACTATGTTCTCTTGCTTTTGTTTCTATATTTTGTGTGGGTTTTTGGGCAAAGGGTATTATGGGTTTGACCATACCTACACATCACAGGGCTCCTCTGATAAATGTTTGCCTAGGAAGTCATTTGTGCCTTAGTTTTGTATTACTTTTACATCTTATGGTTGATTAGAAGTGAAGGTGAAAATAAACAGTTGAAACTGTATATTTGCTTTGAGTTGCTTAGTCACTACATGTCATATCTAGTTTTGGGGGCATTAAGTTGATTCAATAGAATGGCTTGTTTGAAGTTCCATCTTCTGCAGTGCATTTTGATATACGGTTATTTACTTCGTCTGGGAAGTCAAAGTAGTTTTTAGTCACCATCAAGCTGAGAATATGAGCAAAATGGTGATGTAAGCTGCATTTTTACTGAGTAGCACGTGTCATTTGACCTCCATATTTTGGATTGTCTTGAATTTAGCTATGTTTGGTAATTTGTCTAGATTTATTTTTAAGGTTTCTCTCTGTGCCCCCCCCTGATTGCTCTACTTATGCATTCAAGCTGCCTGTTCATCCTTGCCTTATGACTTTTTCAGCTGTCAGTTTTTGATCATAGAATAGATTGTAGACTAGCTGATTTCATGTGGTTATTTGTACATTAATACTTTTAAATTTCAGATAAATCCTTGACAGTGAAACAAAGGCGTGTTTGCGAAAGCAAGAGGTCTGATAAAAAAAATTCTCGAGTGAGCCTGAAGAACAAATATGATTTTCTTACATCAAAATCTGGTTTGGTTTGTAATGCTACCTTTTCTAGTGGAAACAACATTCTTGGTATGTGATTCGTTTATAACTAACCTTATTTAATCTGGTTTTTTACCTGGTTTTGATCATGTGGGATCGTCTACTTATTGTGTTCTTGATGGCATTTAGTTCAAGAATGCAGTTGCACTCTCCCTTGGGCAAGTTGACCTCTGAAAGTTGAAGCCTTTAATTTTTTTCCTTGTCCTTTGAACTTGTATATGTTCCATCATCTGAATTTTTGAAATCCATTTGTATCGCTTTTCTTTTTCTTAGTCTGTGACCATTATTTAAATTTCATTGTGGCAATGGCACTTTAATATCCGTCTATGGCTGAGCATTTTTCATGTTGTTACTCTCTCTCTCTTTCTCCAATACGCCTTTCCAAATTTCTTCATCTTTGGTATTTCATGTTTGAATTTCTTTGCAGTGTGAAAATTAAGTCCCATTTTCTTACTCCTAGACCAATCTGTTTTCCTCTATTCTTTTTCCCTTCGTCTCCTGCCCGCTTGAAGAGAATATCCTGATATAGATAATCTGGAGCAAGAATGCAAATTTTCTAAAAGCAGCTATAAGTGTCATGCATTCACTATGTCTTATCGTTCAAAAGGAACTTTAAATTTTGGCGCATGTGACCTTTTTCCTTCCATTATATGGTGTCTACCAATTACTCATGCTTAAAATTTTGGCGTTTTAGTATAAAAAAGGCTTTTTTAATTTTGTTAGAAATATGTATTCTGAGCTTTAACTACTGTTAAAGGTATTCATTAATGTACCATAACATTTCTGTTCAGGAACCCATGGTTTCAAGTCAGATCTCCATGACATTTTGAAATGTTTGGACGATTTAGCAATCTCCGACCTTCTAGATGGCAGTTACGAAGTTCCCAAGTTGTCACTAGATAAAGGGAAAAAATCTTCAAATTTGAATGGAAGCATTCTTCTTTCAGTTAGGAAGGCTTGCTCCATCCTCTTATCTCCATTCCATATTGCAGCAGATAATGGCGGCAATATAAAGACATCTGAAGGCTTCCAAGACCTTAGTTTTACCACAGGATGTGGATCTGATTGTGAAACCAAAGATAAACAGTTAGAAGATTCACTGGCAAAGACAAAGGTTAAATTCTGTTTTTTGCTCTTCTGTATTTCTATTCATGTTTCTTTTTCCATTTTTTTTTGTTTTTTTGAATCTAATACTAGTCTCATTCAGGACTCCTTTCAAACAAACTGGTTTGAGTCCACCTTGCTCTCCCCTAAAGAGATTATGGACCACTTGGCACATCCCTTATCTCATGATCTCGGTGCATTTTTTACAAATCAAAATACATCTTCTTATTCCGAACTGTTTACCTCAGAAGCTAAAAATTGTGGCAAAAGTATATTACCACCTTTCCCCTGGTCATTTTCTAATGGAAATAGCAAGCACATCGCTGAACTTTGTAAAGTGAACTCAACTAAGCACTTGTGTCAGGGAAAATGGGTTAAAATAGGAAACAGTTTTATCCCAAATGCAGTTGATGGGAGTTTCTTGTCAGGTTTATCCAAAGCATATGGATGCAATGTAGATTCTATGAACCAGCACAAAATTGACATTGTCCTTGAAGATGCGAAAACATTTGTTTCAACTCTATCTACTAAACCTTGTGCCATTGGAACTCATCCTACTATTCAATTTCCTGATATGGTGAAAGCAGATACTGTATCTGGCATAACAAGTTCACTATATTCAAAAGCAATTGAACCGATGTGTGAGAATGCTGATTCTTCAATTAGTTATCACCTAGAATGTGATTCTAAAGGCCAAGCATCTCAACAGAGTCGTGCTTCTGTAATTGTTTCCAGGTGTCAAGGAAATGACATCAATGTAGGTCCTTCAAAGTCCAATTTGTCATTCAAAGATAAAGCAGATGTGAGGGAATGCCCACCTAGAAGCATTCATGATTGTTATAAAAGTAGCTGTTCTTGTAGAAATGCTACTTCTGGATCTGATTGTATTTCTTGGAGGTTATCCGCCTACCAGAAGTATGGAGAAGGTAACATTATGTTGTCTTGTGTGTTTCACTCTAATATGTCATACTGTGAAAAACATACTTTGTCTATATAGTTCTTTCTTCAATTGTAGTGGAAGAGCATGCATATGTTTCAAATATACTTAACAAATTTGGATTCCAAAGTTTTACATTTAATGTCCAAGCTCCTGAATCTTTTAAAGACCGCAAAAATGGACCCCGAGTTAGTCTTTGCTTGAACTTTGATGATGGAAGTTATGATTATATTCGATTAATTGCTCTCCCTATCAGCTATGAACATCTTTACTCGCTCTTGCACTGCTTTGGCATTGAAGATAGCTGCCCATGACATTGGCAATGTGGTGGGGACACGATGACATCAGACCGTCGATTTATTTCAGGCAGGGTCTGCACTCGACGTCCGAGATCTCACCACGTGACATCGATCTGGATGGAGGATTGATATCTGCAGATTTGGCAGCAAGCACGATTGGTGGCTGATCAGTGGATTGAAAATCTCTATTTAAATCAATTTATTGATTTGAATGGGAATATTTCAAATTTTGGGCTGATCTCGTTTATTTTCTTCTATTTTTAAATATTCGAATTTGGCATGTTGTAATCAGTTTTTATTTTCGCATTTATTTCTACAATTTGAATTTCGATTGTAATCGCCTATATAATGGCAAGAACAAGTACTGTTTTGAAGATCCTGGAATGTAATCAATTTGAGTTTGAATTATTGCGTGTTATATCCCGGTGAAGGGAAAGGTTGGGGCCTTGGATGAAAATCCCTAAATACCTTAAATCAATTTTTTCTCAGATTTTTAAAATAATTTAAGCTCAAAGAAATCCAAGCCCTTCATTGCAATTTTCCCACCCTAAAATTCATCTCTCTATTTTTGGCTTGGGATTCTTTGATTCCTTCGGCTCGCCGACTCCGCTCCGACCGCGCCGACCTCACCTCCTTCTGGTCGCGCCTCGCAGCACTCGACCGCGTCTCGCTGCTGGCCGGCGGGCTCGCCAACCACCACGGAGCGCCTCCGCCCACTCAGCCCGCCGCTCATATTCATATCATGTTGATAAAGGTTTATATGTTAACTGATTAGGTTAAAATTATCATGTGCAGGAATTTCAACTTGAAATGCTTATATGTTAAATTTCTTTGAGTTTGATAGCCTATATATCTTATTACTTAAGTTTCCTGGATTTATTTGGCTAGAACTTTAATTATCGTATTTATTTCATGACACTTATATGATTATGCGGATATTTATATTTAATATAATTTTGGAAAGCTTAGTTTAATCTCCTCTCTAGTGCATCTGAATATATATATAATTAGTAACTTAGGCGCTAACTTAATATTAGTAGCGTTAGGATCGCCTTAAATTGATCCCCGCGCTGTATCACCAGTGAAGGAGGCTAAAGGGGCCGACAAGGCACTAGTTTCCGTGCACCTCCACTATAACCTTAAGTTGAACTCAAGTCGAAAGCTGCTAAGATACAATAGCAAAGGGGATAATTTGATAATGTTTGAAAGATTGGGGATCTAAATATGTAATTGAAGTAGGTTTGAGCGCTATATATGTAATTTTCTTAAATTTTCGAAACATGACATTGTTTTAGCATTAAACTAAAACACATACAAAAATTATAAAATTCAACTAACATTTTCTTTGAAGATGTTGTAGAAATTTACGAGAAGGAGCATACCCCTCTCCCATCAAGATTCACTTAATGTAGCATAATGCGTCAAAAAATCGATCATACTATTTACATTGCATGTAATTTCCTTAAATTTGATGGATAAAAGATGGTGATATCCTTAAATTTGATGGATAAAAAGATAGTTATCCGATGCATATGGCTTTGGTTTGCCTGATGGTTGTTGGTCAATTCCTTCCATTATAATTGACAGTTGTAATGGTTTAAATATCCACACCCTATTAAAGCTTTGGTAGATTTTAAGGTATTAGCAAGGAATAGTTTATCCTGTTGTCAAAGGCTTACATGGCAAGCAACAGCACACATTCATGTACATTTTTGGTGCTCAATTGACTGCCGTTTTAATTTATCTTTGTAATTTGTTCTGTGTAGTTATGGAAAGTTGCATTCTGGAATTGACGGAATTAAATGTTATGATTGATGTATTTGAGGAAATGATGCAAGCAGAATGACTTGTTTATGTTGACGACAATTTTTAGGTTGGCTTGATACAAGTGAAAATTCATGAGTTGAATTTTGTGGCTTGATCTTCATGAGGTTTTTTACCTTTACTTTGCAGCTCTAAACTTATTTTTAGATTATCCATTTATCCCTTTGTTCCAAAATTTTAATAACATTAGATGAAATATAATATATAAGGAACAATAACTCTACTTCAATTTAATGGACATGATTTTAAATGCACCTCGACTCAGTCATGGAAGAGGGAAGAGGTTAGTCCGAATGGGGAAAAGGTTCAAGGCCCAAGAGTTCTTCGAGGAAGCCAGCCTATAGATACTGGAGGAAGATGACAACTAATGGTGGTCGTGGTGTTGCGACCATGGATGGCCATGAGGTAACAGTGATGGCACATAGGTATGATGTGTCCACTCTATGGAGCACCTAGAGACAACTCGAGTTAGGGTATGGGGTTGTACTCCGTCGAGGGGTGCCTCGAGTTGGTGACAAACTATGAGGGTTTGCCTGAAGAAATTATAAATTTGGTTGCACCTCTGGGATTGTCTGAGAAGCAGTTGCATGCCAAACACTTCATGTTCTGATGAACAAATGTTATCTGCCCTTTGAGTCTAGAGGAAATGTTGCAAATGTAGAAATTTGCAAATGAATATATTGTTCGAACTTCATTGAGGGCTCTTAAGAAGATACACAATGAGCTAAAGATTACTGGGGAAGGAATGGAAGTGAAGTTGAAGGTTCCCATGAAGTATATAATGCGGAGTCCTTACTAAGGAAATTGCCATGTTAATGGTTAATGTCTTTAGCACTCTCATCAATTGCCAATGAATTCTGAAACTTAGCAACTACGATCATGGATGCAACATGATGGCTAATATTGCATAGGTAATAGTGTTTCTAAACACTTCTATAGAGATTTGGAATAGCTTTGTTACTTGTTTCAAGGTAATGTCTACTGAAGCCATGCTGCTCAGGATGTTGGAGGCGTTGTTCTGGGATCATTTTGGGTGTGTGATTTGCAACCATTATTGTTGAAAGTGGAGAGATGGCTAGCACGAGGATGGAGAAGGATCTCAAAACTAAGAACGCTAAGAATAACCAGTTATCTGAGCTGTTGGCAGCTAAGGAGGTGGATCTCTCCAGCATATTGTTGCATTAGAGGAGAACCACCTTACCCTACATGTTGAACAAGTTCACGAACTAGAGGTGGAAGTTGGTCAATTGCTCCAATAGCGCAAAGAGAGAACTTCATTACTGTTTGAGCAGAAGTTGAAGCTCAAGCTCGGCTACTTTGTGGAAGCAATTTCAATTGGGGAGTTCACTAAGTTGTCTTTTAATTGAGAAGGAGATCCTGGCCACAAAGTAATGCGGGATATACAAAAGATTTATTTTAATTTTAAAATCAGTAATATTTAATTAACAAATTCTTAAAATTAAAGTGCAGAGTATTCTCCAAAATATAATTCTATGATAAATAATTTCTTTTAATCCCATAAATTAAAATACTCCACAATTATGATTAAATTAGGTCTTTTGATAAATGGGAATTTATTAAAGTAGATTGAAGTTTTCCCTCTAAGGAATGTCTCTTCGTTCGGGTAAGAGATTGAATGGTAGGAGTTCTTTTATGTAACAAGGATGAATTATGATAAGGATCATCTGCTTGCCATCAGTCCAGAGTCCAGATTAGTTAGTGGAGGCAACTTTAGACAAAGATTGTCCTCTATATTCCGTGATGGTCAAGTTGATGGAGGAGGCAATAGATGTGAAAGTACCTAAATTTTGTCTATTTTGACCTGCGTAATGAGGCTAGTAAGTTTGCTTCTCTGATTGAAATTATTTAAGCACGTTAATTATCTCTTACATAGGTTCACAGCTTGGAACTAACTTATGGAAGACAAACATTAGCTGCTTTTTTCAAAGAAAGTTTACCAGTTTAGACTCAATCTTAGGCAAGTTTTATGTGATCGATGACTTTGATGCCTGATGCAGGGCATCCTTGATATTGCACTCGCTAACAAAAACACAAGTATAATTGAGAAATCCTGCACAAGACTCATTGTTTTTATGTATTTTTCATATAAAATTATCTTGTTTTGTATGAAAAAAAGAAAAAAAAAATAAAAGAAAAGAGAGAGAATGAAAATAAAAAAAGAGAACGAGAAAAAAATAAAAAAATATAAGGGCAGGCTCGTTGACTGACCCATGCCGACCTGAGCAAGCTCGCGGCGTCACGACCACGCACACGATCGCGGCCGAGCAAATGCGAGACTCGCACCCCGTGGACTGGGCCCTCCCGGCCATTCCCACGGCTTGTCGCTATTTTGCGTCGGAAATCTTGTTGATTGACCGATGAGGTTGACTGCTAGCGCCCTCCTCTCCCCCTCTTTATAAATGAAACTTTATGAGGCAATTTTGAGAGTTTCAGAAGTCTAATTTCAGTGATTTTTTGAGTGTTGAGCTCCTGCCACTGTGAAGAACGCTTCTAATAGCACCTCGACGCCAAAGAAGGATTTGAGGCATCCTAGCTTCGAGAAACGGTCGAAGGATTGACCGCCAACTCTTCACCGCCCTGCTTCTTTGTAACATTTTCTACACTTTATTTTATTCTATTTGTGATCGATTATCTGTTTTTATTGTGTTTCTTGCGCCAAGCTTATTGTTTCCATTTTATGTTTCTTATCTTCTTTTTTAATTGTGACTATATGAATAACCTACATATTCTCATTTTACTCATCAAATTTTTGTATTATACCTTTTTATGTTGTTTATAGTATCATTCTTTTGTTACTTTATTAAATCGATTACATTCGCTCAGTAGATCCTATCGTGCAAGTTTTCTGCATTCTTCAAACTCTTGCGGGAATTTCATTTTCATGCATGCAGTATTTTTGTGTATGTAATTTACTATAGCATTATCACTAAAAAACTCATCAAATTATCTCTTACTTGGGTTCTTAGCTAGAACCAAATTAGGAAGACCAAGACATTAGTTGCTTGTAGCAAAAGAAAGTTAACCAACTTGGACCCAATCTTGGTAATTTTTTTGATGATCAATGCCTTTGGTTCCCCTTCAAGGAATGTCTCTTCGCTCGAGGAAGAGATTGACACTTCCTACTTTGTTGCCAGCTTCTGAGTAGTTGTTTAGAGGGACATTGGCACTTTCTTCAGGGGAAAAGAGAAGTCATCAACAATGCAAATGTGTTGGTGATGGAATTGACCAACGTCAGCATTGAGTGCACTCTCGAGAAGTGTCGATGTAATTTGGTCATTGGTTAACACGAGAATGCCTATGAGTACTTTCATCCTAACGTGGCTGCAATACTAGGTGATTTTTATGCTACCAAGGCTATGAGAGATACCAAGGCAATGTCGGTGCTCTTAAGCTTTTGAGCCGAGTTATGGCTCAAAACTTGCAAGTATGCTTCAATCCTACACTCCTACTCTTTGTTCGAGGTGGTGTACAAGTTATCAATCATGACATTGTGTAGTCTAATGTCAATATGGGGCAAGTCTATTGATATTTCTAGGATTTCAACCAGGAGATTGAGGGCCTAAGGAAGGCCAAAGCCGAAAATGAGTCCAAGTTGGTGCAAATAGAAGGAGCCAAGGTGATGTCCATCGAGGCTATCTACCATGAGTTTGACAAGTTTAAAACTGAGACTTCATGGAATGAGGTTCACATTTAGGGTGAGCTTGTTGCCTATGAGAAGTGGTGTGAAGAGTTGAAAGAGACTTACGTTTACTTCGGCTTTAAGACTAAGTCGCTAGTGACAGACCATGAGTATTGCTCCAAAGTTATTGAAAAACTTCAAGGCTAGTTGAACTAACTAAAAAGGCTTAATAATGACCAGTTGGTTTAGTTTGGACTACTGGCAAGCATTTCATTGAGCAGGAGAACAAGTGCTTGATTTCGAGCATGAGGATGCTAAGCTTCAGGTGCGCTTGCTTATGCAAGTAGTGAAAACTTTAAGATAGGTCAGTGGCACGAGATAGGACATGGTTAGGGATGCTTAGCCCCATTTCTGTATTTGGATGAGATGATTATAGAGGAAGGACTTCTCTCTCAAGGTCTGTCCTTGATTCTGGATGTTGATCTCACAGAGGAAGACTAGGCAAGCTCCTTGAAGAAGCTGCCAAGGAGCTCTGGGGCAACTCGGCCGAATTAATTAGGATTTAGGAAGAAATCATTATATCTTTTGGTTTTTGTATGGTCGCCTTATAAAAATATCAAGCATGATTGAAATTTTCATCAATCGTTGCTTCATTTGCATTTATGCAATTTTGACCAAGGATGAGTATGGTCGTACGATTGACCATCACAATCTTTTAGGTTTTTAGCATGGCAAGTATTTTCATATGATTTCAAACAAGAGTTTGACTCGAATCATTTTTTCATAAGGGTTGCTATTCGCGAAATGTACTCAAGCGAATAGTAACAATTTGTCATTGTCAGGTTTGATCTTTAACAATGTAAGGAAGTGGGCATGTTGTATAGTCATCACAGGACTTTGAGCTTATGATTATGTTCGTGAGCGACAATCAAACGGGGGTAGCTAGTAGAATGATGTATTGTGAGTCGAGGCTTGTATGATAATAGGAATGTCTATCACTATGAGGCTGGTGTCGAATGAGGAACGTATTAAGCAAATACAAATGATCCTTTTTGTAGCCTTTTTTTCAATATAAGATTTTATGATGATACCTTAAGGTTTTTGGAGCCTTCTTTTTGTATAAAATTCCATCTGGATCTTTACTTGTCTACTATCAATTTTTCTGTCTATAATTATGCAAGCAACCTTCCTTGATAATACAAATATAAATCTTCATTAATGTTGAATGTATCAAAGATTTTAAAACTAATTGTTTTTAATAATTATGTGCTTTAATGCTAAAATTTCTTACGCTAATGTAGGTTAACTTATTCTCATGAAATTTTTGAGTTTTTAACAATTTTATCAGTGTAGTATAGATTTATATGTTGTTACAAAACATACTTGGCTTTTATTATGGAATTCTTGAATGTATAGCTTCATTTTTTTAGATTTTTAGAGAAGTCTCCACAGAGAATCATCAACTGAATTTAGCTGACATGATTCCTTTGAACTTTCTATGATGCAGTCCATTCCACTGAGCAAGTGTTGGCTGCTGATATTCTGTGTGAGATAGCATGCTGCCCTGATCCCATGCAGGATGCAAAGAGTTCCACTGATAGGATAAGATGGCCAAAGCCACCTTCAATGAAGACGATGAAAGCTCGCAAGTTATTGCCCTCCATAGATAAACCTCACCAGTCATTTACAACTGTGGCATGCAGTAATTCGATTAAAAAGGCAGGCTTACCGTTCTCAAAACACCACCTTGGAGCTGTAAGAAGCGACCGGGATTCTGTTAGATGGTCTTCAGTTGCCTCTGGAGCTACTTCGCCTCTTAGTAAATTAGATGAGGGTCTCAACTCGAGGTTGCCTCCATTTCCCTCCCATGCAGATAAGGTCTATCAAAACCAGCAGAGGAAACCTCCTCCAATGCTTGCTGTTGCTTTTGAGGGTTCATCAATCCGTGATTGGATTCGGGGAAGGAGCAGGAGGTTGTAAGCGATTGTACATTTTCCTAACATTCAGCCGGATGTAGCAGCAAAATACTGTCACGTATGGTTATCAACTGCATGAGATTCCGCAAGTTGCAAGTTCAAGTTGATTATTGAATTAACTTCTCCTGACAGAATTTATGTATATCCTGACTTTTGTTGGTGACGAGGGCTCTTATCTTTCACCTTGGATATGCAGATATTTTTAAAATGATTATGTTGTGTAATTATTTTGCAAAATTTCGTTATTTTTTTATAATTTCACAATTTTTGTTTGGCCCAAGTCGACATAAGTCGTACTTCACAAACTAGGCTTAGAAAAATATGAGATATGACTTATATGGTCTTGAACTAAACATGATTTGTCTGAAATTATGTACAAATTATGATTATTTTGTAAAATAAAGTATGCTTATCTAAAAATTTACCCTTGGATGTGATGGCTGGCATGAGTCTTGCCATTGCTCACAGCCGTCTTTAATGTACGGGGTAACTTAACTTTGTAATCATGCTGTGATTAAATATCTATCTCATCTTTCACACATATTGTATTGATTGTCTTGTTTCCATGACAGAGTTGAGTAAAGCATATCAACAACTATCGGCATTGAGAAGGCGATAATGTCATCAAAGCAGATTTGAGCCATCATGATTTGGTTGATTCCCTAATATTTCTGAGGTAAATCTGAATACCTTTTTAAATCTCCTAAATATTTAAAATTATCATATATGCTGTGTAGGTGTGTTTTATTTTTTACTATTATCTGCATTCTGGAGAGCTAAACTTCAGTTTTTTTTTTTTTTTAGCACAAGTTTCATAGAAGAATTTGATATAGAGAATCTCTGAACTTCCCATATTAAATCTCGTCATTTATTGAGTTGAGCTATCCTGCTTCTATATTTTGTTTTACTATAAAGGTTGCTTTTTGGAAGTGAGTGGAAGTGTTAATATCCATGATATTAGTATAAGTAGATGTGGTTGTTTTGATGGATTAATTCACAATATAGCCGATGACATTAAAAATGATTGTATCTAAGAGAGGGTGGGGTGTGTGACACCTATATTAGATAAGACGAGGGAGATATTTAAGGGGATTCAAGCCAAAGGAATGCATGAAAAATGGCCTAGCATGTGGGCATTACACAAGCATGTGGTGTGGATAGGGCACTTTCGCTCCATGCAGGTTCTTTCTTCGATCAACAATCGAGATGAGATGGACTGCATAGATTTGGTGAATGGGGGATCATTGGAGATATTTTAGACTAACTGGATTTCATTGTAAGATTTTAGATTTGCTTGATACTAATTAATGTTTTGAATTTGGCATACTTTTGAAGGTTGAAGAACTTAAGGTTGTTTGAGGACCTCAAAGATTTAATGCAGGTATTCTTTTATTTGCCATTTTTTTAAAAATTTGGTTTATAAATGTTTGGTGTTTCATAGTTCTATTCTATTTAATATTTTCAAATTTAAATGCAATGAGGCTTACAGAAAGGTCTCCCTTGTTATTACAGTATTCGGTTGATGAAATGAAATCCAAATCCTAATTTTCTTTTGAGTTATAAAAGGAAAACTCACCACCCCACCCCCAACCCCTCTCCATTCTCTTTTCCTTGATGCTATGTTGCGCTTTCATCGTTTGCAACTTCCCTCGAGTTGTCATGCTGCCACGCACGCTTGAGTGGCCCTTGTCATCCCGCTCAACCTCAAGTGAACTCCTCCTGCTCGCATCCTCGCACAATGCCACACCTGAGTTAAGTTTTTCGA
Source organism: Apostasia shenzhenica (assembly GCA_002786265.1). Taxonomy (NCBI): domain Eukaryota; kingdom Viridiplantae; phylum Streptophyta; class Magnoliopsida; order Asparagales; family Orchidaceae; genus Apostasia; species Apostasia shenzhenica. Next base: position 1,030,598 of record KZ451908.1, on the reverse strand, counting down.
TGTACTTCTTAGAACTTTGGTAAGATATGAGTCCTTTCATTTGCTTGCCCCACATGCAGCTTTTTGTTTCTGCTTGATTTGTAGCATCATTGATTTCGAAAATGTCATACGACTTAATTTTTTTTTTTTTTATAGTAGTGTGACTGTATTACTCAGTTATTAATCAGCTAGGACTTAATCGATAAAATTAAAGAAGCATTTAGTTCAATGCAATCTATATGTTAGTGTTGTTTAAATATCATTATTATCTAGATGTTTATGTTATGTAGTTATTTTTATTTATTTGCTTCGAACCAGGCCACGACCTATATAGTGAGGCGGAAAGCTGATGATTTTAACAAGACTTTTCTCAGCCTACTCGGCTCCCACTAAGTATTTTTTGTAGCACCAACACGGAGTTCCTGACACGAATAGAACCCTCACTTCAGTCGTGCTTCAATTGCTCTCAAGCCCCAGTGTTTTGTTATTATGTTGTGGATTAAAATATTAATTATTGTCGAAATTTAGAAACTTGAAACTAATATAACATTAAAATTGTGGTCTTCAAATTCTCCTCCATGGAATTCATTACAAGTTGGTTCATAATTTCATGCACTTTTCGGTGGATGGTGAACGTCGCCTATTCCGGGTACCTGAAGTTGAGATCGCATACCCAGAACCAGATGATCTCAGGCCAGCAACTACCATTTTGATTATAGAGATTTCTATTTCTTTGGCGGAGGCAAGCTTGGGATTTAAAAGCTAAGTATTTGGGTTACTCCTTTAGAGCATTTTCTCCAAGCCTCAACTCGAGAAAAGTGACCCATGAAATTCAAACTTTATCTCCCTTATTTCGACTTCTCTTAATTTTTTTGATTTATTTCAAGGTAGTCAATTTTTGTAATATTATTTAAATACTTTACCAAATTTATACAAAAAGAAGGCTCCAAAAATTTTCCATTAATTGTAGTATGTTTTATTCAATACGAAATATTCTTGTAAAATAATATTACATCACGTGGTTGCGTAGAATTATGAAACTCATGTTTGTCTATTTGGGAATTTTATTTTAATTTGTCCGTCTGATTGTTCGGCGCCCAATCGCAGTCTAACACGTACACGGTGGGCTTCATTCGTGCATGTCAGGCTGCAATTGGGCCGCCAAATATTCGGTCAGTTGAATTCAATAATTACTCACTGTTTCACTCAACGAACATGTATATATGTGCATATAAAATCTGTTTCTACAGTGTTATACCAAACAGTAAGTAAAGTCTTCAAGGTTTTAGGTTATTTACTATATTTTATTTTTTTATAAGAATTGTTGATATAATCTTTTATTTCTAGTTTCGAAAGATAAGTTTTATGTATGAAAAAAGGATGAACAAGTACATTTTTTTTGTGTCCTGATTCGACCAGACCTCGACTTGATCTAAATCCAGCTAAATCTGAATGTAGGCCCACCTTAGATGGTTTTGGAATAAATGATTAAATTTTAAAAAATTAGGATATGCTGTCTCAATCGGGTTTGTTGAATGGTCTGTTTGGTTCGATCATGAATCGAATAGTAATTTGATTCTTAATTATTTTTGGTTATTATAATTAGAGCAGTTAATGACCCAATGTTAAGGTATTTGATCTTCGCTCAAGATTGAATTTAAAATTTTTATTTGATTGTGATTTGATTTCAAATTTGAATGAAAGGAGTTTAATCTGTTCTTAATTTGAGTTGGGCTTGATTTATTTGTTCAAGATTTAAATTTGATTTAAGCTAAAATTTGTCTGATTTTTAATTAATTTTTAAAATTTTCAACAAAAGCTTAGATATAAATATATTTATGCATTTAATTTGCTTACGTCATGGTATTCATTTCAATTTAATTGCCAGAAATAAAAATAAAAATGTTAATTTATAGTAAATATGATTTTAACAAAAATTATGGAGTATATTTTAATATAAATATTCATTAAACTATAGCACAACGATTAATATATTAAGGATAGTTATATTTATAATATTTTAGTTTTAAATTCATTTAATTTTGAGCTAATTTAATTTAGGTTTATGTCAACTCAAATTTAGTTGGAGGAAAAAAGATGATTTGAAATTTTTTTGTGAAAATTTAAAAAAAAAAATATGTATGATGCGAAATAAAGTAAGTTAGTTATATTAAAAATTATGTTAGATATAAATAAAGTTATTATTTAATGTTAAAATTTGCGTAGGATGAGATATAAAATAATTTTTAAAATTTTTTTAAAAATAAATTTAAGATTTGGCCATGGCCAAAATAAATGATTTTTTTAGTCAGTTGCCAAACATGGCAGTAATAATGTGGAGTTTGTATTGGGTGTAGTGATCAACAGTTGACTTGGTAGAAATGTCAAGAGAAATCACACATCAAACGTTAGCTAGTGAGGTTAGAGAGCTCAAATTCTATATAAACTTTACTTCAAAATCCACATTCGCGCGGGATTTAAATCCTATACATTGTAATCAGATCATTACAAATATTGCACCACTCACTAGTGAGTACCTTTGATACAACAACAACAACAACAACCAAACTTTAATCTCACTTGGTGGTTAGCTATATGAATCCTTTGTTTTCATTGTGCTCTATCAATTAAACAATTCTTGTCTAAATCAAAGTAACTAAAATCATTTATTATAGTTTCTTATCATGTCTTCTTTAATTTTTTGTTTCATTTGTGTGCAAGAGTAAGATCCAATAACTCGATTTTTCTAACTGGAGTTTCAATTGACCAATAATTTATATGTCCAAACCATCTAAGCCGACTTTCTCTAAGTTTATCCTCAATTAGTATAACACCAACTTTCTTTCGGATATACTTATTTTTTATTTTATTCTTTCGTATATATCTACACATCTACCATAGCATCCTTATTTTTGTAATATTTATTTTATTTGTATATTTTCTCTTTGTAAGCTAACATTTAGCATCATGTATCATCGTTGATCTTACTACAGTTTTATAAACTTTACCCTTAAATTTGAATAGAATTTTTCTATCGCACAATATACCAAAAGCATTTTTTCATTTTCCCATACTGCTTGAATCCTGCTAATAACGTCATTATTTATTTCATCATTATTTTATATGTTGATCCAAGATATCTAAAGCGCTCACTTTTATTAATAATTTGATCATCAATTATCACATCACTAATATAAGTATTTATTTTTGACTAAATATACACTCCATATATTCATTTTTTGATCTACTGAGATGAAAACTTTTAGATTCTAAAATTATTAAATTTATATAACGAGCAAAAATTAAAAGTTCAATTTTAATGATACAATCAATTACATACTACAACATTAGTAACTGTAATCTATGCATAACCACTTTCACAAATATTGTTCATAACATATAAATGCATATAGAACACATTATATATTCTTAAAAATTTGGTATACATGCACATATGTATAGATTAAATCGATCTTTAATTGAATGAATTTTATTTCGAGAAATTCAAATTGACTCGCAGTTGAGCAACAACATTTACATTTTGAACAACAAATTAACAGCATCATCTAGAAGAAATTAAAGATTCCTCTAGATGAAAGTAACAAACAATTATATCCATATCATGATCATGACTTCCACTTTGACTACACATGGAATATATTTTTAATGCTGATTAAAAAGTCCTGACATATGATATTATTTATCTTGTGGTTTGTTTATGGAACTAAAAAAAAAATGTATCTATAAATATTCGTGTACTATTTGTCGTCTTGACGTTGCATTCTTATTTCATGTATGGGTCCACAAAGTGAAGTCCTTATTAAATTTACGAACTGACGTAAAATAGGTATCTGACTTTAGAAACACGTACGAAAAATATTACATGTCTTGAGAACCCGTCAAAAAAGAATTCAAATAAGTTGATATGCATGAAATTGTTGTTGAGCCTAAGGGATTCATTAAAAAAAAAAAATTAAATTTATGAACTCAGATGTAATAGGGACTCAACCTTAAAGATGTAGATGATATTTACCTGATGTATAATTTTACTATTTGTTAATACAATGTAATCAAATAAAAATATGATAAATGTATTAATTCTAGAATTTGAATATATGTCATATTTGTTAAATAAATCAATTTCATCATATTATAAAATTATAAATTTGTCTTGAAATATGTATATAATATAAAATAAAATTAATTAGTTGTGTGAAAAATTATATAGTATAAATTAAAAAAATGTATAGAATATTAAATAAAATAAATTTTTATATTACAAATAGGTGTGACAATATTATTTTTAAATTTTTTTATAATCATACATTTAATAAGAAATAAAGTTAATTAGTTTGTTAAAAATTAGATTGGATGATTAAAAAAAATTATAGAATGTTAAATAAAATAAATTTTTATATTAAAAATAGGTGTGATAAAAATAATTTAATATTATTTTAAAATTTTTTTTATAATCATACATGGGTGATAATGTGCTGTTATGTCTTAATTCATGAGCAATATTACTTGTCCTTTGTTGAATCTCAGTTTTACATGTGATAAAAATGAAGGCAATTAAAAAACCTATCAAAGATTAATTTTTGATGGCACTAATTCAACATTATTTGATTTCGGAGCCGTCATTAATCATATTTCGAGAACGAATATATGCACGGTAGAAGTTTTCGACTATTTGCTCTCTTCAATAAGATTGATTTTCCCATCTATCACGTCAAACAACAATTTTAGGTCTGTCAATGGCTCGAGTCAGATTCGACTTGATATAAGTTTTGATCCGACTATTCTATTAATTGGGAATATGATCCACTTTATTTATCTATTTAACGGTTTCATTTATCAAAATTATATGTTTCATTTAGGGGGTGCAATTTTACGTAAAAATCAAAATTCGCTCAAAACTCGATTGTATTTTAGTTAATTTGAAATCGACTCGATTTTTTTCTGGCTTAAAGTTAGTTTGCTCAAAATGAAATCGATTTAATTTGTAATCGACTCAATATATATATAAACATAAATATTTAGAATTTTTTAATATAAAATTAAGATATTTCTACGTATAAATATAATATAATATATTAAAAATATATGCATAAAATTTAAAAGTAAATTTATAATATTATATTTTAATAATTTTAATACATATAATGGAGTTTTTTTTAGAAAAATATAATTTATAATTAAACTTAATTGAACTTGAAAATCGACTCAAAATGAAAAAACCTTTAGTAAGCTCGAATCAAATTGGACTCAAAATCAAAAAAATTAATTTTGAGATAAGCCTAGCTCGCTTGAAATCGACTTGAAGCCACCCCTAGTTTCATCAAAATACTTCAAAATATATATTTGTTGATGTAAGATGTAGGGGATCCCAAGAAACACCAAAAGAGAGAGAGAGTTTCGGGAGACGGCGGCGCACAGAGAGGTAAGCCTGTCAGTGGAGGCTTAAGAGAGAGAGAGTTCGGGACATCCAGAACAGCACACAAAGATTTAAGGTGGTTCAGGGAGAAAATCCCCTACGTCTACCGAGCGGTCAGCGATGAAGTTTCACTAATAGGAAAAGGTAGTCGTGAAGGCTAATACAAAGAGCTTATAAGGGGAAGAGAGAGAAAAAGGAGAAAGAGAGCTTTTCTTATTCTCAAGCTCCTATTTTACAAGAGGTGATAGAGGAGGGATTCTGCTCTTCTTGGGTGCTCTATTTTTCGATCCTCTACTTGAAGACTATTCAGAAGTATTTGTAGACAGCGAATAGTGCAGTTTTATCCAAGTTTTTTAATTGTATATATTACACTCAATTTCTGATATTATTATCCGTTTCACAAAGACTTTCTCAGATTTGCATAATATTTTCAGCTTTATTACAGTAAATATAAATTTTAAAGATTTACATCTCACTAGGCTAAATCAAGATATATTATGTATAATATAATTAAAAATAAATGAAATGGAGCTGAAAAGAGGGTATAATTTTAGAATTTAGTCCGAAACATATTATTTTTGAAGAATTTAAATAAAATATAAAATTTTTGTAAAATTTTATGTCCTATAGGTAAACTTACTTAAAATTTATTATGATAAATAGCAACAGGGTTCTCCAATTTGCCCTCGTGTGCAACACGGCCTTTACCATCTATAAATTATGCAAGGTGATCCATGTAATTATGTAAATGTATAAGAGCATTTACATATATATTATATGAAATTTTAAATATTATATTTTTATTTAAATATATATCAGTTCATTCTTTAAATTTTATTTTGTTAAAAAAAATTATGAAGAGGGTTATATGTGTAATATTTAAACTTTTTTATATATAAGTAATTGTTCCAATTAAGTATCTTGGTCCTCTATCATAATGAAGAAAGTGTACATAGGGCCAAATTAGAGCTACCAAATTGTAACTTTACTAAACAGTGGGATTCATGTATAAATATGTAAATAAGGAGTTTATTTGGATATGAATACAATTTCCCAAAATTGTCGTACATAAATCAGTATACCGGGCATTCAGCGCCATCCTCCTCGACCATGGAGAAGTTCGAGCACCCCATCTCCGCGCAACGCCCTCTCCCAAGATCCGGCAGCCGCGGTGGTGCCGAAGAGGAAGCCGGCGACATCCATGGTCTCATCGCCATCGAAGATTACTCTTCAGCCGCCTTCCCCCGGAGAATTCGTCGCTGCCTCCTGCTTTGCGGCCTCTGCGCAGCCGTCCTCCTCTTCCTCGGCGTCGTCGCCATAATTCTCTCCTTCACCGTCTTCCTCGTGCACGACCCAACGCTCTCCATGAACGCCGTTTACGTCCACCGCCTCGGGATTTCCGGCGACGGAACTCCGCTGAGACCACTGTCGTCGAACGCCACGATGGTGGCCGATATTTCGGTCCGAAACCGGAACGCCGGCGCTCTGCGTTTCGGCGAGAGCTTGACGAAGTTCACCTTGGAGGGGAAGGATGTGGGTTCGTGGATGAGCCCAGGGGCGAGGGTGCCGGCGAGGGAGACGGTGAAGATGAACGTGACGGGGTCGGTGGCCGCGGATCGGGTGGTTCTGCCGGACAGCGCTGCGGTTCTGGTTCGGGCGGGGATTCTGAGGGTGACGAGCCGGACGGCGGTGGTGGGGAGGGTCGACGTGTTGGGCATGTTCAAGAGGAACGTCGGAGTCTCCATGGTTTGCACCTTGAGCTTGAGCGCCGCTAGCCGGACGGCGACGTTCGCCGGCGGCCGGGATTGTGTTACCGATTTAAAGTGATCATTCGTTTTTAAAGACTTTATAAATGTTCCCACTTTTTTTATATATCAAAAAAACGTTTTTTATAGTAAAAAAAATTGTTTTATACTATAAAAAACGTTTTTTTGATAGTGACAAAAGTTGCAACTTTGATCTCCTACAACTTGTAAATTACATATTTTAACATATTTTTACATGTAGTAATATATTTCTGGTCAAATTGTGTATAGGCCCTTGAGTTCTTAAAATTATAATTGCATGCTTATCCATAAAATTTAAATCATATGCCATTCGTTTTAGTCTTAAAATTTTTACACATTAGTTCATAAATTTTAAATCATATATAACACATAGATTTTTGAGTTTGACAATCTATATATTACTATTTAGATTTTTTATATCTTAATATTCTGCATCCATAATTAAAATTGAACTTATCGTTATAAAAAAAATTTTGAACTAACTAAAGGACTAAGGTGAAAGTAAGCATCAATCTTAGGAACTTAAATACTACAATTCAAATTCCATAGACTATTACGTAAAAATCTTAGGCCCTTAAAGACGTATATGCTAAAATTCAAAATCGGTGAACTAACACTGAAAAATCATAAAAGTACAAAGATTATTATGCATTATACCCTATATTTTATGTGCATATAAGACAATAAAATCTTCTAGATGTGTGGGAACAAAGTGTAATTTCTATTCAAATTATTATTAGTATTAAAATTTGACATATTTTTGCACAATTTCTCTTGGGTTTATTATTAATCAGTTGTCCAATATAAGAAATATAAGAGATTTCATATATTTTGTATACGATAAATATTATGATGATTTTTTAAATATGTAAAGTGTAAACAAGTAAGTTTACATACTTTTCACATTTACATGAAAGTAAATATTAAACTCTATTGATTTTAATGAATACAATTATTTTAAGATTAATGGACTGATACTCTTACTTAATATGTGATCAGATTAATCATTTTTCTCAAGAAAAATCGTCCAAATCTAAGAAAAGATAATAAATTTTATTTTGTATTTATTGTTTTTCTTTTTTAGAATCATTATGTAAACATACATTTGTTTGCCAAAAATCTTACTAATATTTTTTTTCTTACTTTTAATTTAAATGGAATTTAAGTTTTCTTAATTCTCTCTCTAAAGCAATTTTTTTTTATCTTAGTGGTCGGGTTAATTATTTGCTTCTTAATCTTAACCACTTTTTTGCTTCCATACATATTTTTATTTAATTAATCTTATTCATTCTCATTTATTTACTCATAATCTCAATTATTTTTTTCCTAACTCCCCTTTAATCCATTTGTGAGCCGAATTTACATTACCTCGCATATCATTTTAGTTTAGATCAAGCCTAGCTATTTTACTCCTTTGTTGACCATTGGGAGCTTCACCAATAAACTTATTTTGTATTTTATTTTTTATTAAAATATTTCTACTAATCATTCATAGAAAATAATTTATTTTTATTTTTATGAACTATTCTTAAAAAATAAAAAATGAGTTATTGTTGATAACTCACTTACCATTGAACTTTATAGCAGCACATCTTAAAACTTGAGCTGAAAAAAGTAATTTTATAAGCTTCATTTTATGGATTTTTATTTTCAAGTGTCAGTAAAATTATGAGTATTTCTATTTACTTTTTTATTGAGATAATTACCTACATGCCACACAATTTAATTTTATTTATGCTTTATCCATCTATTCTTAGTTAATTACGCTATGCACACTCAAAATATTATTAAATCTTACATACACATATTTTAACTTATTTTTATTATAATGAGTAATCATAGTTTTTCAATAACCTAACTATAATTAGATTACAAAAAATCTGAGTAGTTCATTATATTATTTTAAGGATATTTAAATATATTTTGAGTGAAAATCTTAAAACCTTAATGTTTAGGTGGCGGCAAAGGAAGGAGACATCCGCAGCGTGAATTGTTTTTAGAATAAATCAGTGCTTTAGTGTGGTATTAAGAAAGAGAAAAATATATATCATTAAGAGTAAAAATATAGTTTTAATAATTTACTAACAGAAATTTTTTTTTCAAATAGATTTTGATTAAATTTTAACTCAAATGTGTGTATGTAAGATTTTATAATGTTTTGAGTATGCATAGTATAATTAATTAAAAATGGATGGATAAGATATAAATAAAATTAAATTGTGTGGCATGGAGTTAATTATCCCTTTTTTATTTTACTCCAATGGCATTGCCGTTATACCTTGCCTTGCCTTTTCTAGGACTATATTAAATCTTCCCATAATTTTTTTCAGGCTTGTAATTTATTTAATTAATACTTATTGATTCAATTCTATTTCCTATGCTAAAGGCATGACTTTTATATTTATAATTTATACTTTTGGTATGCTGTAATTTAGTAGATTTTATTTAGGGTGCGTTTGGTTCGTTGTTATCTTGGTGTTATGTTATATAATGTAAATATCATCTTTTGACAAATAATTTTATAATCTTATAGAAGATTATTTATAGATGTCATTAAACCAAATAATTACTTTCTCTGGATAATATAACATAACGTCAAGATAACACTGAACCAAACGCTCCCTTAGTTTAATACTTACTGATTCAATTAATGCTGCTCTTTCAGCCCTCCTTCTCTAGCTCAAAACATAAACTCTTCTCCTCTAAGAAAAACTTATAAATTTCTTTGAAAAAAATGAAAGTGCTCTACAAAGTGATAAGAAGTTGAACTGGTTTATTTCCTGCAGATTTCTTTCTCACCTTTCTCTTTTCTTTTCATACAATTATATCTCTACATTATTAAAGTTTTCTCTCTGATTTTTTTAGTTTTATTGATGAAGGAAAGCAAATATATTCGATTATTTTTTTATTTTCAGAACTTGTCTCTAATTTCATCTTCACATGCAAGTTTCTATCTTCTTACACCTTCTCATCATAATGGCCTATATACATTAGAGCTTCTCTTTGTAATATTCTTCTTGTGCATATTTTTTTTTCTTGCCTAAGTGGCTAGCCACTCCACTTAACCCTTATTTGTGAGAAATTAGAATTGATCTTATAAAACTTCGTGTGGAGATTTGCTCGGCTTTGATTCCTATAAAAGTCGTAGAGAGTTAAAAGATTTGCTTGATTTTAGTTCCTGTAAAAACCTATATAGATTATATTGGATTTATTCAGCTTTAGTTCTCAAAAAAGGCCAATGTGTTTTAGTAAAATTCTTACATAAGGAACATGAGAAGTAGATTAAGCAGGGATCTGAACCACTTTATATTGACTATGCATTTTGTTTCTCTTGCCTTTTTAGTCCTCTTAATATATTGATATTATCCCTACTAAATTTAATTTCATCTAAGTCTATCAAAAGTATTTTTTTTAAAAACTATATTTATTTATTAAAATAAACTTAATTTAGTCTAAGCTTATTTATCATGAAGATGTTCTCAGTGCTTTGCTGTTCTCTGCTGGTTTGTCCAATTATTTATATCAACCTATTTATTCTGTGTTTAATTATTGAAATTTGCCAAAGAGACTATTGGTATTTAATATCGTAGGTTGTCTGATTTATAAAATCTGGCATGTGATTTTGCTAGTCAATTGTTAAAATCTATCTAGTAAATTTTTGATCTACTGTCTGATTCTGTATATTTGCTTGATGGAAGTTCTGATTATTTTTTAATATCAGTTCAATTTTTTTTTCTGCTAGTGTATTTTTTTTAATAAATATTAATTTTATTTTAATAAATTAAAATTTTCATTAATCCCAATTTTCTCTCTGACTCTTGGAAAACCTTTAGGCCACAGTAAACAACTGTCACCACCCTAATCTTTGAAGCTTCAATTCACTCCAAAAATTGACTTTGACCAAACCAACAACTTCGACATTTGATTTTAGTTCGAGATGACTGATGTCTTAATCGAACTAACCCAAGCAATCCAAAGAATTAAATATTTTAAAAAAATAAAAATAAGTTGCGCCTATTACTAGTAGGTATTAGATGGCTAGAAGTCTATTTTTAAAATATAAATAATATATTTATTAATTTATTACGTATCAGCAGTATTGATATTTATTAGGTTGACTCAATTTCAAATTCTATAAAAACAGCTTATTTTTTATTGTATTTTCTAAAAAAATATAATTCATTGAACGTCTTGAGTTAGTCTGATCAAAACTTGAGTTAGCTCAAAATTGAATTGAGACGAGCTGAGTACCAACCCATTGTTGGGTTCTTTCTCCGAGGACCCAACCAATGTCTCGAGCTCTAAAACTACCCGTTGTTGCAAGTCAAGTGCAACTCCTCGTAGCTAAAGCGTGCAATATCTAATAGATTGAACCGTTCAATCACATAGAACTGACCTAAAGCAAATTTTAGAATTCTAAAATCTCACCTCACTCCATCCTAATCGATTTGAACATCGTTCTTCTAATTTACTCACACGACAAATAGATCGCATCGAGATGAATGCCCAACCTCAATTCATAGTGAAATGAGATCCTCTAGTGAAGGGGTGAAGGTATATAGAAAAATATAATTTATAATTAAGCATAATTTAACGCAAATCTCGATTCAAAATTTAAAAAAATAGAGCTTAATTTTAAATTGTACATTTCAATTTTAAGTTAAACTTAACTCGCTTAAAACTAACTTATTAAAGTCACCCGTAATTAAAATGGTGTCACATTAATTAATAGGTGTAATGATATGCATATCACCAAAATTAAGTAATTTTATGTATTTGATACATAAATAATTAATATTATATATTATTATAAAAATTTATATGAAAAATATAATTTATGTATAACTCATATCACAAAATACAGTAAATATATAACAAAGACTATGATTTTTATAATTGTAGTTAATATGTAAATTATAAATTTAAGGGCTTGTTTGCCCTCATGATCATTTTGTTTCTTCCCAAAATCAAAATCATGGTAGATTAAATAATAATAATAATAATAATAATAATAATAATAATAATAAATATATAAATAATTTTTTATTACATTCTACACAAATTCTAATATAAAAAAATTATTTTATTTCACATACTTAATCATTTTTAACAAAAATATTAATTTTATTTGACATCGTAGATCAAAATATTTCAGTCGTTAAGGATGTAAAATAAAATCGATAATTTTATTGAAAATGATTGAATATATGAAATAAAATTAAATTTTTTTATATTAAAGTTTATGTAAGATATAATAAAAATTTATTTATTTTTATTGTTATTTTTTTAATCAAGTATCATTTTAGTCTTGGGCAGGACCAAAATGATCTCGATCGAAATAAGCTCTATAAGTGTCAAAAATATAAAATAATTATATTTTAATGGCATACATGAAATTGACCCTCAAATAGGAATCAAATTTGAATACCAAATAGATTTTCAAACAATAATAATAATAATAATACCAAACTTTCAAAGCGGGATGAAAAATCGCCAACTTTGTTCAATAATATTTAATTTTTGGGATAATTATCTACATGCTATACTATTTAACTTTATTCAGGCATTACCCATCTATTTTTAGTTAATTACACTATGCACATTCAAAACATTAGAAAATTTTACATACACATACTTTAACTTGCTTTCATTATAATGAGCATTCATAATTTTTCAATATCCTAACTATAGTTAGGTTACAAAAAAATTTAGTCGTTCATTATATTATTTTAAAGATATTTAAATATATTTTGAGTGAAAATACTAAAACTTTGATGTTTAGGTGGTGGCAAGAGAAGGAGACATCACCGACGTGAATTAATTTTAGGATAGATCAGCGCTTTAGTGTGGCATTAAGGAAGAAAAAAACATGTACTATTAAAGGTAAAAATATAATTTTAATAAGGGCAAATTACACCCAGGTCCCTAAGTTTAAGTGTTGTTATCACACAGGTCCACGTTTTTTAAATTATAACATCGGGGTTCCTAGGTTTTCAAAAATATCATCTAGGTCCTTTTTTATTATTAAAAAATATTAAAATTACCATTATACTCTTACCCTCCCTCTCTCCACCAGATCTGGCAGTCTCGCGGTCATCGAACAGCCTCGCGTCGCCTCGCGAGGCCGCCGTAGGCCTCGCGCGGCCGCACGACACTGCTAGCGGCTGCACTACACCGCTCGGGCGCGCCGCGCAACCGCACGACGCAACCGCCGGCCGCGTGGCCTCCCGGACGCGTGAGACCGCTGCATCGCTCTGCCGCGCGGCACGCCACGGCCATTGCGCACTCAGCCGCCATGCGTCGTGACTCCGCCCCCGGCTGCGTCGTGCAGCCGCGCGACGCAGCAGCCTCGAGCGTCCGCGCAGCGTAGCTGCCGACGGTGTTGTGCGGCCGCACGAGGCTGCCGGCGGGGTCGTGCAGTCGAGCAAGGCCGCCGGAGGCGACGAGGCTACCAGATCTGGTGGAGAGAAAGAGGTTAATGGTATAATGGTAATTTTAATATTTTTTAATAATTAAAAAAATAAAAAAAGACCCAGATGATAATTTTTGAAAACCTAGGGACCCCAATGTTAAATTTAAAAAATACGAACCTGTGTGATAATAACCCTTTAACTCAGGAACCTGAGTATAATTTACCATTTTAATAATTTACTAATAAAATATTTTTTATCAAATAAATTTTGACTCAAGTTTGTATGTAAGATTTTATAATATTTTGAATGTGCATAACATAATTAACTAAAAATGGATGAGCAATACATGAATAAAATTAAATAGTGTGACATGTAGTTAATTATTTTTCATTTTTTCATATATACAAATATAAATAAAAATTGGAAAAGCATATATTCATTTCAATTTTGAAACTTTATTAAATATACAGAAATACAAAAAAAATGTATGTACACAATTTTATGGATAAATGTTCGAAACGATTTTTTATTCATAATCGATTTATTAATTGAGATAGATAAAGACATTTTTTTGGAAACATATATTCATTTCTAATTTAAAAAGTTTTTTAAGTGTCATAGGAATATAAAATAGTGTGTATGTACGCAATTTCATATTAAATTAATTATCTGTGAAACAAAGTTTATATTTTATCTAAAAAATGATATAAAATAATATAAATAAAATTTTAAAATATTTATATATGAAAAGAAATAGTAGGATCCACTCTCATGAGGTGAATTTGAGAAAGGTTTTTTATCAAAAAAATGAAAATGTCCTTTTATCAAAAAAACATTGAAAAAGTTTTTAAGTTTAAATATATTATTAAGAAGTTAAACAGTCAGAACATAATACACTAAAACTTAAGAGATCGGTTTGTAATTTCACAGCATCGAATAGTCAAACGCGCCAGTCTACAGCCGGCGTTTACCTGCACCGCCGCTGCTCTGCTAGAAAACAGAGCATCGCGATCAGCGCAACAATAAATAGCAATCTCCACCTTTAACGTAACGTCTCTTCCGCAGGAAAACGACAAATGTCTAATCTACAAACTACCCTCTGGGTTCTTGCTATCACTCCACTTCCTCCTCTCCAGAGGTCATGAAGTTCTCCGGCCGACGGCCATCGCCTCTCCTTACTCCAGAAACATGGGATTGTAAAGATGGAACAGCGAATTACTCTTTAAATTACAAATGCTTTCATAAGAAGAAACAGAAAAACAGGGCATAGCCGGGCGGCAGTGGAGGAAATGAGCTCTTTTTTCTTTTTAGCTTTTCTTGCACTCCCAGTAAAAGAAGTGGACCTGAGAAAGGGACCGGCGATCTTTGCTAACTGCAGTCAGAGCTGCAACTCTCGCCAGGATCGCTATTAGATCGTGTCAATGGAGATTCCGAATCTGCGGAAGGAAGAAAAACGATGAGAATTGATCCTACGGAGAAAGGGGGTGAGAATTCTGTTTTAAAAATCGCACCTTTGGAAGCGGCGGTGAAGGACCGCTTGCAGTGAGCAATGGCGCCTTGGATTCCGTCCTCGACCTGCAGAAGCGAGTCGTCGCGCCGCCGCTGCGGTGGTGAAGACACCGACGCAACGGCAGCAGACGCCGACTTGCTTTTCCCCAGCCGCTTGTAGTTGTAGACCACGCGCAGCCGCGACGGCATTGCCGACTTTAGGCTCTTCTCCCCTGCTTTTGCCGGCCGAGCCTCTGCATGCTTCTCTTCGCTTTCGCTCAAGTCCGCCGGAGTTCCAAACGGATCGTCGCCAGAAACTAATGAACCGGAGAACCTCATCTTTTCGGCATACCTTTTCGAGACTTTCACGTAAAATGGCTTGATCTTGCTAAGGTACTTCTGCACAACTTCCTTAGAAGCAGACGCCATCTTCCTCTCTTCCTGCTTCTTCTCCTCCGGCTCTGGCGCCGCAGGAGGGCCGTCGCTGCCAGCGTTTCGACCGCTACCATCACGTAAGAAGAGGGGGACCATCTGCCCTTCATCCACCTTGAACTTGATGAGGAAGTTTCCCTGTTGCTGACTCTGCTTCAGCGAGGGGGCAGCAACAGATTCCACCGCCCTAGGTTTCGGCTTCCGTCGACCCAGCATGAACACGCGTAGTCTCGTAGCCGATTTTAGGAGAGAAACGGCGACCTGCGGCTTGAGATCGTTCTCCTCGGCAGCGATGATGATGGATTTCGTCTCCAGCGGGCCGAGCCCTCCTGTGAAGAAGAGATCGTCGGAGGGAGAGAGCAGAGGTCCCTCCGGAGAAGTCATGGATAAACAGAGCTCCCTCTCCTCCTCAGCTTCGCTTTCTTCGCTTTCATCTTTCTCCCCGCCGCCGCCTGCGGCTGCATGTTCGTCAGAGACGGCGAAATCGAGATCAAAGAAGGGCCCCTCGTCGTCGCCGCCGTCGGCCTCCGCCACTGGCCGCATTGTGTCCGGCGACGAGATGGCCGCGGCGCGAACGGTGGATGCTGCTGCCGGCGCTCCGCCCCCTCTCCAATATTTGAGGAGGCTGAAGGACTCCATGGTCGGTAGAGCCAGCGAGCTTTCTCTCTCTATATCTCTTTCTATTTGGGAAAAAGAGAAAAGGGATTGAGAGCGGATGAAAGGGATTAGGGTTTTGATATGGTGGGGAGCAGAGAGCAGAGAGCAGAACGCAGCAGAGCTGACTCTGCAGAGGGCTGTACCCGGCACATTCAAAACAGGGGAAACCAAGGTAGAGAGAGAGAGAGAGAGAGAGAGAGAATTATGGGGAATTGATTTTGGTTTCAAGTCCGACGACCACGTGGCATTGGCATGTAATCACGTGACTTTGTGTGTTGGTGATTTTCAACAAAGTTCGGCCCATTTGACGCGAGTATTAAAATAAGATCAAAATAATATTAATTTTAAAAAAATAATAATAATAACAATAAATAAATTATTTTAATTATTCTACACAAATTTTAATATAAAAAATATTTTACTTTACAAACTCAATAATTTTTAATAAAAATATAAACTTTATTTCACATCTTAGATCAAAATACTCGATTTGAATATTTTAGTTTAGAATGTGAAATAAAGTTAATATTTTTATTTTAAATTATTGAGTATGTAAAGTAAACTAATTTTTTTTATTTGAATTGGTGTAAAATGATTTTAAAAATTTATTTATTATTATTATTATTGTTGTTTTTTAAATTAGTACCATTTTAGTCCTGTTTTGGTCTTATTTTGGTCCTCACGTCAAACAGGGCTTTACTAAGTTTGGCGAAAGCATTTGTTTTTTTTTTCTCTCTAAAACATCACAATTTTTTCACTCCATTTTAAAATTATAATAATATAAATTCAATTCTAAAATCCCTTAATCTCTGTATAATGCATTTATTTTGATAGAAGCTAATTGCAATTATCTGCTTTTTGTAGTTTTGATAGTTTTAATTGCTATAATTTTAATAATTTTACCATAACATTATTATAATTTTTTATTTTTGTCTCAAGAATTTAAGATTTAAAAATTTTATTTTAAAAGTGTAAGAGTGTTTAACAAAATAAAAGAGAGTTTCTGATCAATTTTGATAAAAAATTATAAAACTAATTAATTTCGGTGAAATTTAAAATAATAATTTTAAAAGGATATTAATATATTCTTAAAATATAAATGCAATTAATTTATAAAAACTGTTTTATAAAATCAACAGTATGATATAGTCTATATATTATTAGATGCCTAATTTGACCCAAAAAATCATCAATTTAGACTCTGGTCATGATCGATGTAACTTCAGTTTGAATTATTATGAACGTTAGCTGCAACTATGCTGACTAGTATTTATAAAAATTTAACTATTTGTAAGATTTTATTGTCGATTTTTAATTATTTATATTTTATCATTTTATTCTTATTTTTTGGAATAAGTGGCCATCTCTTTAATTTCTCATTTTTTATTATTTCAATCTACATATTTAAAATAATGTTGTAGTTAAATTATTATATTGTAAAAATTTATATAAGATGAAGTTGGTTAAGTTAACTAAGTGTAGTTTGTTTTGGATAAATTACTAAATGGTCTTTATATTCTTTACAATGTTTTACTTAAATTCTAAATATTTTTCAGGGAACTAGAAGTAAAGTAATAGACATTTAAATGAAAGGTTTCAAAATTTATAGGTTAAAATATAATTATAAGTAAATTATAGGGACTTAACAATAATTTAACTTTTTTTAATCTGAAAACTGGTGAAACTTTCAGTGGAATGTAATAATGGACAGACGAACATCCTACAGCCGGCTTCAGTAATGCCTAAATTAGCTGTGCTTCAGGATTTGTGCTGCGTCAGTGGCACGAAAGTTAGCGCATATCCAACGGCGGACAATCGTTTCTATGGTTCAATGAGTGAAGCACTGTGTATCTGATTTGGAGCCAATTTTGGTGGGGCCCCGTCTGTGTGCGGGTGCAGTCTAGGTATCGTAAAGATGATGCTGCGCGACTTTTTCTGGCCGTCTGATTTCTGGTAAAAGATGAAGAAAAAGGAGGAAAGTGCATGGGTAGTGGGGATGGTAAAATTGTGCCGCCGGAGTATCTGCAGCGTCAAGTCAAGTCTCAAATGTTAGTAGACTTGACTGTGTCTGCCCAACTTTATATTCCCAGATTTTTTTTTTAATTAACGGAGTAGTCTAAAAGTATTTTATATATTTGCGAAGCTTTTAAAGTTTAAATTCCTATCTTTATAATTTGTAATTAAAATAACAAATTATATCATTTAAAATCTGTTTATTCGTAAAATTAAATTTAATAAAATTAAAATTAAACTTAAATATAAATATTTTTTATTAAAAATTATGAATGATGTGAAATAAAATTAATTATTATATTGAAATATACGAGAAATATAATACAAAGTTAATTATTATGTTCGGATATGTGAGAGATGTGATATAAATTAGTTATTATTTTAGTAATATATGTAGAATGTGAAATAAAATTAATTTTTAATATTAAAATTTATGTGTGATGTGATATGTCAGTTTAAAATTAAACCAGGTCAATTTTTAACTTCCAAATAAACAAGGTTAAGGGTAAATTGTTGTGCCAAAAATTCAACTACAAGAACAAAAAAAGATTTTTTACGTGAAAAACTAACTAAGAGAAAAATTATGGCTCTTTTCGAAGAGGCTTCAAAGATTTTTTTACTAATGTAAAGCAGTTAGTGAAATTACAATAATGAGAGAGAGAGGAGATTGAAAACTTTTTTTTGAGAAAAAAATTCATTTTTCCTGTTACAATGAGATTTTTATACTCTAATGTGCTTCATCTCTAGTGTCAGATCAATAATGTCTGCAAGGCAGTTACGCAATGGCCTCGGCTGTACGGTGTACGAACGGTACTGTCAGGGGTGGGAAGGACCATATCTCTTAAAAGATGTATGGTCCCCGTAGTTCACATGGTGTCTAGTCAGTTAAACGTGATCCTTTTGGCATGGCTTCTTCGACCTGCGCTGTTCGACGCTGAGCACCCGTGACGTTGATGCCACGTGAACCTCCATGTGTATGTTCCGGATGAGGCGGCGTGGATCCGAACGTAACATAAATAAATAAAAAATTATTTTATATATTTAATATTTAAATTTCTAACGCAACATAATAACTATAAAAATTATAAATTTTATTATATATATCATAATTTTATTGCATATAAGTTATGCGTAAATTATAATTTTTAAAAAAAATTTATAGTCAACAAATAATAGTAAAATTTTAAATATTAAATTTATAAAATAACTTTTTTACATATATGTAATTACCACTTTATTAATTTTATGACAATTAATTTCTCAGCAAGTCAAATTTATAATTAAATATTTAAAAATTTATCACGTTTGTTTATTCAGATTAAAATAAAACTTGTTAACTTTAATTTAGTATATTATATCATAGCTCAATTTTAATATTAACATTTTAGCACGATGTAATCTAATATTTATTGTAAAATTCTTCAAATAATCTTAACTTAATATTCTTTTAGATAAATTACATTTAAATTTTCAAAATTAAAGCATAATAATGCACAGATTTATGATTTAAAATTTTTAATATTTAGATTCTTTATTTTAATATAATGATTATATAAGCTTTTTTTTTAATTTGTAATCTTAAAATTTTTCTAAATATCAAATCCACCCACTATTTCTTTCTCTCACCTGATCTCCTCTCTCCTTTTTATATTTCTTTATTTTAATTATATTACATTTAAATAAAAACCAATCAATAATTCTTATGTTTCCTATTTATCTTCATTTTAATTATATTATATTCAAATAAAAATTTGTAATATATGTCTTTATATAATGTTGAATAGTTAATTAAATTAAGTTTATTAATTTGAAATTTTGATCTATTGCAGGTTATGAATCAGATTTAGATTGACTCTAATTCAATCTAAATGCTATGCAAGTCGAATTTTAATTACTGTTGCATCAGATCTTTAAGTTAAAAATAAAAAATAAAAATAAAAAAAAACCCAAGCTTTTTTTTGAACAAAAATAGCTTACGTTTTTTTTTACTACTTGAAGCCCAGAAAGAAGGCCCAATAACGAACTTTAAGCCCAATAACATCTCCTATCTCCTCAGTTCAGGCCCAGGTAAAAGTCCAAATAAAATAATAATAATGAGAGGCATTTACATGCATACCTCTTAATTCTTCTTCAATTATATATTAAATTTTAATTTATTTATTTTATAACTTAACCTCCAAAATTTTCCAAAAATAATATATTTAGACTTTTTTCAAAATTTTTAAATTTTTTTTTTACTAATTATGATTATTTACATGCTTATTATTGGCGATATGTTTATATAAAATATTATAAATATATTTATAAATATATGTATACCATTAGTTTTGATTTTTAGAAAAATTGAAAAGTTAAATTATAAAATAAAAGAATATAAAGTTTAATATATAATTTAAGAAAAATTAAGAGGCATGTATGTAAATGAGTCTAATAATAAATTTTCACCGTGTGATCATCATTATCTCCTCAGATCGACGTCAATGCCAAATCTCTATTCAGATTTTTTTTTTTTTGGGAAAACAATCTCTATGCAGATTTCACTAGAGAGGGAGGAAAGTAATTGCTGGGTGATATCCTAAGAGAAAAGGAATCGATGAAGCAAAACATGGTGGGAGGGGCACATAAATGAATCGTCCCACATCTAAAGGAGATCCTGAGCTGCATAGTAGATAACGTGATTTTAAATAGTAAAAATATTTTTCAGGGAAAAATCGTGGGGCTAATGATTGGAAGCTTCATAGTTAACTCGAGTTACACAGTTTTGTAAAATCAATCTGGACAATACCTCTATATTGAGATCGCGGAATGTTACAGTACGATTTGATAAATCAACTCGAGTACAACCTTCTAATAACTCATTTATTAAAATTTAGTATTTTTTTTTTCTTTTCTAGTATTAATTTTAATATTAATTATTAGATATGTATTATATAATTTAGTTGCATATTCAATATTTTTAATCAAAATTTATGATTATAGATTAACGTGTTGAGTTGAGTAACCTATTTATGAAATGAATAGAGTTTGAGTTTTGATGCTTAACATATTTATTAAATTCGCAAGAGTAAATTTAACGAATAATTACATACAGAACATTCTATACTATCATATTTACACATTTCATATTATCTATTCTATTCTATAATGGTGGGAGTTTGGGGGGAGAAAGCGCGTTTCTCCTCAGAATTCGCGTTTCCGTTTGATTAAAAAAAAATCGAAAGACTCTGAGCGGTTTATAGACATCTCTTGTGAAGTGTGAAGGAATAATACCATATGCTTAGCACGTCAAAAGAAGTTATTAACTAAGGTGGATTTTATGATCATTGATTTTACCTCTGTCATAATTGGTCAGTCGAATCTATTTATAGCTTTTCTGATGAAGTATGCAGAGCTCTCATAGAACTGTAGTTTGTAGGTTTACTTCCCTGTATGTTGGTTTATTGCTAGAAGATTCAGTTGAAGTCTTCAAGAATTTGCGTTCTTTGCTTCAAACAGCTTCTTAGCACTTTTTGCATATTGCTTAATGATGGTTACTTCACTTATGTAACAGTGTTCTGATGTAGTAAACAGACAATTGAAGTCTTCTATAGCTAAAATATTACAACGATATCCCTTTTTTCAACTTCTTTATTTAGTAAATGGTCTTCTTATTGTTTATTGAGCTAAAATCTTCTGTATAGCATGTATGTAGTCCTGAAATGCCCCAAGCACTCTTTTTTTCCTCCATGCCTCTATGATCATAAAGTTAAACCAAATATTACGCTGTTTCTTATAGGCAACATAGTTGTTTGTGAATTCTTTCTATATCTTCTAATAACAGAACAACTTATACTACAAAAATCTACATAAGAGTCTTGGAATCTGCCAAGAAAGAAAACAATGACGTTTTTTAGCTAAGTTCTACCAAACACGATGAGATCATGCCAAACCAATATGCAAAGGACCCGGCTTGAGTAATGTATCCTGATATTCAATATTCAGGAAACACGATGTATTTTCACCATCCATCTTCTGCTCCATTTAGTTTGATTCCCCGAGAGTCATCAACTAAAGCTACCAATTAATATAGATAAATGAATTGCAAGTCTTATTTCATCCTCATCTCTTATAATGCTTAACTATTTTTCTTCTTGGAAACAGGTGGACAAGCGGGTACAGTTTTCCAATAAGCGAGCGGCGTGACGGGGCGAGAGTTTCCTCAAGGGCAAGCAACGAACTATGGCGACAATCTACATGGCCTACAAGCTGAAAGACCCGACAACAGTTTCAATAGCACCTGCAATGCATTTTTGTCCGTGTCCTTTTGAAGTGGATTGGAGTTTGCTGCGACGCCCTGCGAGGCGGAGGTAGGGGAAACAATGAAGACAAAGTGACAGCCAAATATGGAGGCACTCATGTCTCTGCTGGGACCCCTAGGAGGCGATCGAAGGCCAGTGTTCGAAGACAAAGTGGCATGTATCGATTCAAAGAAAAATGGAAAACAAGATCAAAGAAGCACACCTTGGTTCCTTAGCTTTAGAAATGGATCCTCTACAAGCTAGCTAAAGAATAGTTGCAAGCTATATGCTGACAATCATTCAAGTCAATCAAATTACAAATAAGCATATTCTCTTTATAAAACTCATCGTAGAGAGAATCAATTTGGTGTTCCTGCTAGTTTGATGGTTGATAAGCCTAGTCAATCAAATTTGAGTCACTCTCTACCTTTTACTTTTGTTTTTCATCTTATACTTAAACATATCAACATTTTTGCCTTTAGGGTCACTTCACACCATTTTACTTATTCGATTTGTAACAGCATTGAAACTTATTCTGAACTTGTTATCAAAACTTCATATGATAGTTGAGTCTCATTACTCTTCATATGAACTTGCTATCAAAATGGTGAGAATTTGGGAGGGAGAAAACACGTTTCCCGTCACCCATTTCATTTCGCATTTCATACAACGTCTGCAACGGATGAAGCCGAACAGACCGATGCGAGAGTTTTTCAAGGGGCGAGCGATGGTTTCTATAGGCCTGCGAGTGAAGAGACAACGGCCCCGATGGTTCCTCTTCCTGGAGCGTGCGAACAGGAAGACAGAGGCCGATGCGAGGGTTTTTCAAGGGTCGAGTAATGGTTTCTGCAAGCCTGTGTGTGAAGAGACTGATTTCGGCGAAGCCTGCAACTGCGAGGCAGGGAGCCAGATGGGCGGCTCAACCGGACAATGTCCCGATGCGAGGGTCTTCCGAGAGGGAGACTCTTCGACTCTCCGCTGTGGATGTCTCCGGTCATTGGTTGGTTCTCGTGGAGGGAGTTCTCTTTCGCCCAGTGCAGAACGGGGTTTCGAACCTTGATCGATTCAAGCAAAGATGTTCTTCAAGAGGAAATATATGGATGGCAATGATGGGCATGAAATGGGACCGAAGAGGCCACAGCTTTTTGATGCAGGCCGTCCTACGTACGTTGGTGGTCTGTCTGGTACAGGTCTTATGTAGAACTCTTCTTATGCTTACAGTAGCCGACCTCCACCATTTCCTGTTGTTAGAATTCGTGGCCTTCCTTTGACTGTAACGAGGTTGATGTTCTAGATTCCTTTTGGGGCCTGGATATCTAGGATATTTTTTTTGTTCATAAAGGTGGTTGTTTCAATAGAGAAGCCTTTTGTGTCCTAGCTTATCCTCTTCAAGTAGATTTTGCACTTCAAAGAAATAGGCAAAACATGGGTAGATGGTACATTGAGGTTTTCAGAAGCAAGAGACAAGAATATTATAGTGCTATTGCACATGAAACTTTTTATGTGAGGCCCGGATCTCCACTTCGCGTTACTCCTAGAGCAAAATCAAGTGATGATGGGAAAGATTTGATTGAGCACACTAGGATCTTATGACTAAGAGGTTTAACGTATTCTGCTGTCTCAATCTTAATCTCCACATCGTGTTGCTCCACATGAAAAGGTACGACTAAGAGGTTGCACATGAAACCTTTGTGAGTTTTGCCGTTTCTGTAGGCCTACGAGCGAAGAGACACCGTCCCCGACCGATCCTCTTCCCAGAGCGTGCAAACGGGAAGTCGAACAAGCCGATGCGAAGGTTTTTCAAGGGGTTTAGCATCAAAGGTATAGTTATTTGCATCCTAGATATTTGCTCACATGTTTGGCAGTTATAATGACTCTATATAGTATCAACTTGTGTAGTTAGCTTCTACTATAACTTCTTGATCAAAATAATAACATGAGAAATTATAACTTCTTGATCCAAATAAAGCAATAGAGGATTTCTCCAAAAATGGATTCCTTATTTTAGTTTTTTGGGCTGGTTTAAGAAGTTTTAAATTGGAGTTAATTTCCAGAGAGATATTGCTCTTATGGTTGTTTCAAATTTCTTTCAGTTCCCTGTGAGGATTGAATTATTGTTCTTTGAATGTTTTCAAATTTTTTCAAAAAATGGGTGCTGCCAAGTACACTAATATTACATATCAATAGTTGTTCTCTATTCTTTAGAAGAATGTTCCTGTCATCTTATTACTGAAACTTTTTTACTCTTGGCAGAAAACCAGCAGCTCCTTAGAGAAACACATGGATCAAATTAAGAGAAAGAGAGCTTTTTCGAAGAACCTGACCATGATCAAGTTCTCAAAAACCTCTCCAAATCTCTAGAGAAAAGAGAGGAAACCTATTTGAACATGGCCGATAAGATGGTCGCGGAGAATCCGGAGCTCGCTTTAATGTGTTCTTGTATTCTGGTGATGTTAATGAAAGGCAAAGATGTTTACTTGATGAACGTTGGAGATAACCGCGCAGTTTTGACTCAAACAAGATGTGCAGATCGTCAATTCATCAAAGAGGAGACTTTCAATTTCTATGGAGATAGAATGAGTGATTTGCGGACCTTTTCCGCTCTACAACTTACCCTGTATCATAGCAGTGGTGCTGAAGAAGTGATGATCTTTGTTTTACATATCAAGTAAAATAAATCAGATTTGTCTTGATATACGCAAAATTGAAAATTGATTAGATTTTCGGTCATATTTTCCTCTCCACAATTCCATGGAAATATGCAGCTTGTGATTACACCTTGAATGCTTTCAGCATGTCTTTAATCCACTTCCCTTTCAAACATAGCCAAATTTTCTAGATTTTATTAGCAGTGATATGATGAGCTGAGGTTGTTGCTTTTCTTTCATACCGCCAAGTGCCATTTTGTTTTTTTGCTTTTCGTTTTGGATAATTTAACATAGATTTCTTTTAATAATGTTCCTGTATGTAAATTGTTTCTGTACAACACTTTCTTTTTAAATTTGAATAATCATGAAATTAAGTGGGATATTGTGATTCATATAATATAGAATTTATTTATATATGTTAAAATTTAGGTTTGATGCATCTCAATTCTTACAGAAAGTGTTTCATATTATCTCAATCAGCATTCAGTAATGGTCATATGACTCCAGCAGAAAAACATGCTCAGCTTCTTTGTTGCTGTTTACAAGAGCAGATTTATGTATGACAAAATGTACTAGAAAGAGCAATGGATACATGCTAGGAATCATAGTGTTCCTAACCTTTGTTTAATTAGGAACACTATAGTTTAATGAGGATTTTGCGTTGTTGGCTTTCATTGCTAACTTCGTACATGAAATCTGGTACAACTCTCTGATTATCCTTTTTAGTTTGTTGTAAATAGATTTTACACTGCTATCAACTTAATCCTATAAGTTGTTAAGATGATATTCGTATAAAATTTTACTTTTATTTTTTTCGGTTGTTATGTAATCAGTTCTTATAAGCATCTCCATGTGCAGGTGCAATATATTATAAGCATCTTCATATGTAGATGCAATACAAGGATTCAGCTTCATTTTTTAATCTGGTTATCCCTTTTCTGTTCAGCTTCATCTATTAATTGTTGTACTTATTTCTACCATTTAATATGTGATGTTAATGTTGTATGTTCCACTTTAGAATCTGATTCATGACAACATTTTCTGGAGGTTTTATCGGTAAAACTTATTAGGAACAAGCAGACTGGACAATTGGAGGGCTACGGGTTTGTTCAGCTCGTGCAAACTGGATGTGATTTGATAAAGCTGAAGCTGAAGCTATTTCATAAAAGAAAAAAACTATTGCACTTATATGGAAACAATATCACTTCTCTTAAAAATTATTGCACTTATTTGATATGTGTTTCTGTCTGTATCAGTAAATGAAAAATGGAGAATCGGAAAATGCACACGAAGAGTGAGGTAGAGTGCTAATAGAAGATTGAACCGGAGCTGAGGGCGAGCATGATTTTTTCTTCTCATGTGCAAGCGCCAAAAACGGAAGGGCAAAGGGTGAACAAGAAGTAAATGTGTAATTATACTTATGAATGACTTTAAATTTATATAAATAATTAGATAATATTTAATGCTGTAGTTTTACATAATTACATAATTTGCTTATGATAAAGGAATAATGAATTGTAACATCCCGGTTTATGCTTTATAACATAAGCTTAACGTATAATAGCACGTGTAACGTACGTGCAATATTACTAGTTCTTTACATATTATAGCATGAATACTATAAAATTTTAAATATTATATTTTAAAAATTAAAAAAGTACGTGTAGTGTAATATTATATATATAATAAATATTTAAAAATAAGTATAATATATAAATATGATAATATGAAATATTATATATATAAATGCATTTAAATTTAATTGAGTTAAATTAAAAGATGAGTTAATTTGAACTCGATTTGCTAACCTGAATTGTGACTCCTCATGCAGGAGTATTATCAAACGCCGCCATGCGAGCGGTCGCATAGTTGAAATTTCCCCAAAGTAACGGCACGGTCACGGCGCTTCAGGAGCGCCGTCAAATCTTGCTGCCGTTGCCCAAAGTTAACGGCGTCATCCTGAGAATATATGGTCGATGCGAGATCGCCAACATCGCGCAGGATTCGCACTTCGCAGGAAGAGCAGATTCTAGAGCGGAACAAGTGCAGACGCCGGAGATTCTCGTTAGGGTTCCGGCGATGGTGGAGCAGTTGGAGGAGACGATTGTGGAGAAGACCGCCGAGAAGATACACGACGGCGACGATTCATCGTCTGATTCCGATGATGAGAAGCTCAAGTTATCGGGCTCGTCACTGAAGTCCAAGATCTACCGCTTGTTCGGCAGGGAGAGGCCAATCCACCATGTTCTGGGCGGAGGAAAATGTATGGATCCGTCTGCTTCTATCCTTTCTCACTTTATTTTTCATAATTTTTTTTTGTCTTTTCTTCTATGGATCCAATCTCTGTCGCTTGATTTGAAACTGAGACTAGATTTGATTCGAGGGATGCGTTTTTTTGTGTTTTCCTTTTTTTTGTACGAATTTGTCTGTCAATGCGCTTCGAGGGCCTTCTTATATTGGGTTTCTTGCTTGTTAGGGTAGGATTTATTGTTTCGTTTTTCTTTAGAACACAAGGAAAAAATGTTCGCATCGTTACCGTTTTAGGCAATGATGGGTATGGAATGTGTATTAGGTAGGTCATTCTTGTGGAAAGTGAGAATAACAGAATAAAGTAATGCATTGAACGAAAGGGAAATTTTTCAAAGATTCCATGCTTTGGTTCTTCGTACATCCCTTAAAAAATTAAGGATTAGTATGTTCTCTAGATCTGGAGGAGATGATGACTCGAGCAATGGTTCCCTTGACTTGGTGATATGGAGAGAATCGAGAATATTCCAAAACATAAAAACGGAAAAAAAAAAGTGAAAGAGAAGGGAGAAGAGAGAATAACAGAGATCCTATGCAGGAGAGAAACAAATGGGGAAATTACATGTACAATATCATATTTAGTAAATATTACAGATTTTACATCGAATTCTTATAAAACTTATGAAGAGCTTTACTTACAAATTACACTTTGCGTATCACTCTTTGTGAGAATCTTTGGTTAGAATAGAATCTTTTGTTTATAAGCTCTGATCAGTCTCAGACGTAGGATGTCTTAGCATTTGCGATAAAGTGAATTGGCTCCAAATAGGATCACTCACTTTAGCTTATGATGGCTTTTTGACCACTGTCAATTTAAATCAACAGTCAGAAATTGCCGTCGTTTTAAATGATCAGGTTTCTATCTCGTTTAAATCAATGGTTAAGATACTGTGATGGGATTAAATAAAATGTGTAAAGTGTAATTTATAATTAAAACTCTTTATAATTTCTATAATTTTTGAGAATTGGGTATAAAATCTATAATATTTACTAAATGTGGTGTTATATACTTAATTCTCCTAAAAAAGGAGAGGAAAGAACAGATGCCAAAAGAGTGAAGAATAGAGATCCAATAGTGGACAGGGAAGAAGAAGACTGCTGTTGATCTTCAAATCTAAGTTGGTGTTTATGATACCAGTTGTCCTCTTTGCTTGTAGCAGATAACTTAGACGGGACTTTGGTAACTTAGTTTGAGATCCTTGGCTTTTTGATTCTGTTTTGATATTATATTCTTGTGCTCAGATCTTAATATTGTCATATCCATGACAAGTAAAAAACACTTTAACCAACACTTGCTATTTGATTTTCCATGGATTTCTGATGCCTTTGATCTGCGTTTCTAACAGCTGCGGATTTATTCCTATGGAGGGACCAAAAGGCGTCAGCTGCTGTTCTGGCTGGAGCAACATTAATCTGGGTTCTATTTGAGTTGATGGAATACCATTTACTGACTTTGGTCTGCCACTGTCTTATTCTCTCTCTGGCGATTTTTTTCGTCTGGTCAAGTGCAACCACTTTCATTAACAAGTAATGTTCATATGCTTTAGCTGTTTTGGTGGGGAGGGGGATTTCCATACGCCCCATAGTAATTCTATTACCTTTCCGAAACACAACTCAAAATGTGTAGAGTGTATGTTTTATACATTTTTTTAGCCATTGCAACAGTTTACTTGTAGTTGAGTTATTCCTCACTTGGGTTAGGATGGAAGTTATGTTTATCAGTCCTGAAAACTTACATCATTTGAACGAGTAAAAAAAATAATTCAAAGTCCTTTTGAATTTATATGTTTTAATATGGATGTGTTCATCATTCCTTTATGTTGTTGTTATGTGAAACAGATACATTATTGTTTCCTCTCCCTTCCTCTTTCAGATCACCACCACATATTTCTGAGGTTAGCATTCCAGAAGATCTGGCTGTGAATATTGCACTTTCCCTGAGGTTTGAGATCAACCGGGCTCTCGGCACCTTTAGAGAGATTGCATTAGGAAGGGATTTGAAGAAGTTCTTCGCAGTATGTTTATGATCTGTCGTACTTCGTATGCATATTGAGTTGAATGAGTTTTAAATTTGAATGTTGAGATAAATGTATGAGACACTGCAAAGTTAAAAGAGTAAAAATGGGATGCTTTTACTAGGTTAAGGAATTCTTACAAAATGATTTGAATTAGTTGTAAGTTACACGGTGAAAATTAGAGCCCTAAATAGTCGGGATGAAGCAATTGATAATGAAGTGGACGAGGTCTAAATATGTTTTACGTGTTTTTCAGGTGATTGCCGGGTTATGGGTTACCTCAATACTTGGCGAGGGCTTCAATTTCTTGACTTTGTTCTATATTGGTAAGTTTCCTTCTAATTATTTGTACCTTTTTTTTTTCACTGATATTTAATATTTGTGTTGTGTTTCTATACTGCAGTATTTGTTCTTCTACATACTGTGCCTGTGGTGTATGAGAAATATGAAGACAAAATAGACTACTTTGCTGAGAAGGCAGAGGCAGAAATCAGAAAACAATATGCAGTTTTAGATGCCAAGCTTCTGAGCAAAGTTCCCAGGGGTCCATTGAAGGACAAGAAGCACCATTAATGCCTTCAATTGAGGTTTTTTGTTTCATGGATCATGATTGGGGTGCTATCTATGTAATTTTGGTTCAACATGGAGGTGAGCTTTTGTTATGATTTTATATTTCTTCTTAGCTATTGGTGTATGACTTGACTTATTTGCATTTATGTGAAACGTAATTCAGTGATGATTTTTGATATACATTTCTCATTATATTTGTTATAGTTCTTAAACATGATATCATGCTGTTTAATAGCCTCTATTTAAGATGTGTTAGCTTATTATGTCTTGGAGATGGATCTATTTTTTTTTTTATTTCTTCATTGTTTTTAGAAAGGAGATTCCTGCAATAAGTTCATCTCTTCTGTATTTATCAATAATTTATTTCATGTGTAGAAGATGTTGTTATGTTATTAACAGAATTCAAGTAGAATTCAAGTAGGATGAATTAAATGAAAAAATACATTTAGTATCAAGTAGGACGGGTTAAATGGAAAAATGTATCTGGTATTTTGCGTGATAGAAAAATTCAATTCAAAATTTAAAAATAAATTTTATAAGACAATAGTAAGATCAATAATGTAATATGATTAGAGTGCTGGACTACAAAAGTAAAAATAAATGAACAAAATAATTATAGTAAAAATGAGAATATTAAGGTGGATGAGTGTGTATCCCATACACAAAATAATAAGATAAAAAAATGAGTATATTTATAAGAAGGTTGAAGTAATTTTAATCGAGGATAAGATCAGAGAGTCGGTAATTGAAACTCTAAAATGAAGAGCGGAGTTATTGTATCTTTGCCCAAAAGAGAAGCACAAAGACCAAAAAAGATATGATAATTTTTTTTGCATATTTAGAGTTAAATGAAGAGCTATTATTTGATAGCGTATAATACAACAACAACAACAACAACCAAGCCTTAATCCCACTAGGTGGGGTCGGCTACATGAATCCTTTGTTTCCATTGCGCCTTATTAGTTACCAAATTCTTATCTAAGTCTAAGTAACTAAGATCACTCTTTATAGTTTTTTGTCATGTCTTTTTTGGTCTTCCTCTTCCTCTTTGTACATGGGCAAAATCCAATAACTCAATTTTTCTAACTGGAACTTCAATCGGCCTACGATTTAGATGTCCAAACCATCTAAGCCGACTTTCTCTAAGTTTATTCTCAATTGGTGCAACACCAACTTTCTTTCGGATATACTCATTTCTCATTCTATCCTTTCGTGTATATCCACATATCCATCTTATCATCTTCATTTCTGCAATATTTATTTTATTTGTATGTTTCCTCTTTGCAGTTCAGCACTCTGCACCATATATCATCGCTGGTCTTACTACAGTTTTATAAAATTTACCCTTGATTCTAGATGAGATTTTTCTATCGCACAACACACCAGAAGCATTTTTCCATTTTACTCATCCTGCTTGAATCCTGCTAATAACATCATTATCTATTTCACCATCATTTTGTATAATTGATCCAAGGTATCTAAAGCGTTGACTCTTCTTGATAATTTGATCACCAGTTGTCACATCTCCAATATAAATATTTTTTCTTGACTAAATGTGCACTCCACATATTCAGTTTTTGATCTACTGAGATGAAAACTTTTAGATTCTAGAGCATTTCTCTAAAGCTCTAGTTTCGTTTTAGCTCCCTCTTTAGTTTTCTCAACAAGGACAATATCATCTGCAAAGAGCATACACCAAGGCACTTCATTTTGGATATGTCCAGTCATGACTTCCATAATCAAAGCAAAAAGATACGGACTTAAAGTCGAGCCTTGGTGTAATCCAACTGTAATAGGAAAATTCTTAGTCAAACCTCCTTGTGTCCGAACACAGGTAACAACTCATTTATACATGTTTTTAATAATTTAAATATAAGCAGTGCAAATCTATTTCTTTTCTAAAACTCTCCAAAGTACTTCTTGATAGCGTAAAATAAAAAATTCATATAGTTAATTTAGTTTATTGTTATTGTAATGTTATGCTATTTAGAGATATTAATTGTTTGATTTTATAATATATTTAAATAATATTTAAAAAAAATGATATAGCTGATCTTAAAAAAAATTACAAGATTGTTCTTTTAAAACGACAGTTTCTACTAAATATTAGGTGGTATTTTTTTTTTTGTGGTATCTAAAAATTATTTTATCGTAAGGGAAATAGATGGTGTTAGAATTGATTTATTGATGTCAGCTGGCAAATTTATTTGTTGATCAGATATACTGAACTTTAGTAGGTTCCTGGCTTTTAACGCTGTTAATAGAAGCAATCCATGCGTTCTCTTTCCATAATTACAAGGCTGGCTGGCAACTTGAAGATCTAAAATTATTTGAATCAAATCGAGCTCGACTCGATCCACACGAGCCAACTCACAAGTCAAAACTTTAGTAGGTAGTGCCGCTAAATCAAGCCCTCTAAATCTTTTTAGAAAATTTTAATTTCAAATCATGTTTAACTCAAGCCTGTCAAATTTTTTTTTAATTTTAAATTAATTTTCAAATTAGGTCATTTTTTTTAAAAAAATATCAATTATATATATATATATATTAAATATAATATTATAAATTATTTTTATATTTCATATGTATATTTTTAATGTTATCATTTTTTTATTTAAAAAATTATAATATGTTTATATAAAAAAGTGAAAAAATGCTAAATATATATGTTTATACTCATGTTAAGTCGATAATTAAGAGTTGATAATTTCCAGTCAGGAAAGCTTTGACTTGATTTTAAATCGAGCAAAATATAAATAAATTTTGAGCGATTTTAATTTTAGCATAAAATTAATTGCCACCCCTCCAAATTAATGGAGGGATTCATGTTCCTATAACTAAATAATGAAATCAAACGAGTTTTGCATAATTGCATGTTTATAAAAGGGAATCATTAGCTACAACAAATCATTTGCATTACCAAGATATCTTAGAAATTAAGAAGTTCATCAATGTGAAACAAATCCTAAATCCAATAAAATAAACCATAGATTACAAATTATTATATATATCAAGCAGACATAAAAATAATAACACCTAGAACATTTCTATCGGTCCTTTTTACAGTAGCACAAGATTAGGTTATTTATAATGGCACGTAATTTCTCTTTTATCTCCCAATCCGATTAGCAATGATGAACGAAGCTTCGGCCTTCAGTAATGTAAGGGGCTTTTTAAGTGAATATTATATTTACGTACCTTCATCCTGCATTCATATTAACCATTTTAGAGGAAATAAGTGAGCTGCTGTTTTTTTCTTGAGCCTCCTTCCCCATACAAGTCGTTCCACTGCTTCAGCTCGTTCATCACTGATCCTTCCGAAGCGAAACTGGGGGCAACCTGCTTAAAAGAAGAGCAATAGAATTGTCACTATTGAGCAATCTACTAAGGATTATTATTATTATTATTATTATTACTATGTTTTAAGATTATCAGCATATCATCGACGTAAAGTAAATGAATTCTCAACACATCCAATGTCATACAAGGCCTTTC
This sequence comes from Apostasia shenzhenica, assembly GCA_002786265.1. NCBI lineage: Eukaryota > Viridiplantae > Streptophyta > Magnoliopsida > Asparagales > Orchidaceae > Apostasia > Apostasia shenzhenica. The sequence continues at coordinate 997,083 of KZ451908.1, read as the reverse complement.
TCTTTACAGTAACCATTAAATTCTCCAAATTGAACCCCAACCCATTATCAATGCGAAAATACTATATCTTGCTAATTGGCAAGGGTTTTCAATTGCTTGAAGTTTGTAATAATATACAAATTTTGCTTAGGAAATAGGTCCACCTTCCTCAAATAACCATCTATGAATTTGAGCAGATAACTTTACTATTTGATTGAACACTTGTGGACCCCAAGGGCAGAATGAAAGTAGTTGAGAGTTCCTTTTTCTTATGCATTGTCTTTCGAAAGACATCTCCTTATACTTGCCCAACACACATTTTTCGTAGAATTCTAAGTTTCCTATGTGTTGGCTACAAAGGAGCCCTCTTTTGTTGAGTGACTTAGTCCTCTCATTTATGTGACTAAGATGAAATCTCATAACTTGGTCACCTCAATGTTAGTTGCTTGATAGGTATTTGATTTTAGATGATGACCTTTCATCATAATCAAGGCACCATTGGTGATTTTAAAACTCCACCTTCACTAGTTTACCTATGTCCTCTAGTGTCCAAAGTACTTAACTAGAGAAATCAAATCTCTATCCAATTGAGCAACATGTCTTCCCTCAAAAAGTTTGAATGATGCATCAAACATCCTAATTTCATGACTTCAATCATAGCAACCATGCATGATGTGTCATTGCCTATTAAGACCACCTTACTGCTAACTAGTTTATAAGTCGTGAACCAATCCTTATTAGATGTCATATGAAAAAATAAAAAACATCCTGAAGCCAGGGTCCACTGCGAAGAAGACCCTTCTTCGTCATCCATTATGAGAGTAAGGTTGTTGTCATTAGTTTATTTGACAATAATGTGGTTTGTCCTGAGCTCTCTCCTTTCATACTGTCACGCCCCTCGAATGCTCCCTATTTTTTGAAACATAACCAATTCACGTTTATGTGAATCTTTAATTTGCAATAAGTGCAAACCAAATTATGGTGCCTGTTCATCTCTGAGATAGCCATCTTTCTTCCCTCACTACAGCCTTTTAACATCCTTCCTCCTACGACTAAGCCTTCAGCCCAAGTTCCCAAAATCGAAGGACCAACAGCTAGATTAAGCAAAGCCTTTGACAACAAAGCTCGAGATACTGTCTTCCAAACACAATATTCTGAAGTTTTTGTTGAAAGGTAGAAGCGAACCTAATAATAGCAGGACTAAGTCCTCATCCCTTAATGATCTCCAAGTCAATATACTTGAACTCATCAGGATAATTCTTTATAATGTTTCCTAAGAAAACCAACAAAAATACAAACTTTGCCTCCAAAAAAACGTATTCATCAAGCTTTTCACCATATATAGTAACACCAACTAAAGCCATAGAGCAACTATTGTATTCTCTTTCAAACAATCCTAAAGGATATCGTTGGCAAATACAACTGAATCTACGTGATCCCTATCTCATCTTCTCTCTCCTTTTTCACTATCAAAGATGCAGAAGTCTTGTCATTATTGAGCAAGCATCATCCAAGTCCAACTTAAACTAAGATAGCTTTTATATTGACCAGCTTGAGCGTGAATCTAGTGTTGCTATCTAACTTATTGATGTTGTATTTCATGGTAGCCATTGTCTCTCAAAGAAATTTTCAAGATTCCTAAAAGTTGGAGAGCCTTGATAGCTCTTATAAGTTTATACTGCAGTAGAAGCATTTTTAAGAAAAGAAAAGGACAACAAAATAATCAAACAATAATTAAAGTAAACAACTATAAAATAAGAGAAAAGATTAACACAGAGTTTACATGGAAACCCTTTAGGGGAAAATCACAAAAAGTTATAGGAAAAATCAATGATAAGGAGTCGGTGGTTGAATAGCAAGCTCTAATAGTCCTTTATATATAGCTTCACACTAGCTACATATTGCATGAAATTTGTTCAACAATACCTACATATGATCTTCACTATCATGCTATTTGCACATTCTTTTGATCTGTCACTACCTGAAGCCGAAAAGAACTTGACAAAGATCTAGGTGATAAATCAAGATGGTGAAAAGCCTTCTTTTGGACAATAATATTTGACGCCAATTTTGAGCTAAGTTTGTTCAAGCTAGGACTTTTGACACAACTACATTTGCCTTTGAGAAACTTTCTCGAAGTCCTATACAATGTTGAAAGATCTTCTGATGGTCGATATTTTCAAGAACGCCTATAGTTGAAATCCTTGACCCTTCTGTTTTTTGTTCTCAAATAAACTACTCGAAAGAGTGATTGCGTGTGCTGCTCTCGGAGAATTCAAATCACACATAGCAACCTGATTTTGATATGCTTCTACTTGAAATTTAAAAAATGACAGGTAAATATCAATAATTATTCCCATTCCTTTAACTTACAATAGGAACATCATCAGCAATAGCATTCTCATCCCAATAATTTTGGTGTCAGCTATAGGAATTCCTTTTCACCAACTAATTTTTCCTATCCAATACTACCTTGGATGTTAACTTTAACTTATCCAATTAAGTTATTTTTTACTTTTTTTTTGTTCAGACTCATATAACTAAACATGGAAAAAAGATAAAATCACACAAATTTAAATAAAGAAAACTATACATATTCAACATGACAGCATCAACAATGGAATGCAAAGTTAACCGCTTTTATAGATCCAAAAAGCAAACACCTGATTCTTTGCCTGTCTCATGTCAGCCATGGTTAAGGGCCTTAGTATGATTGGTGCTTCATCATTGTGTTCACTATTTTCTGAAGCTTCAGTTGATTTCTTCGCTTCTTCAACCCTTTGCTTACGTTTCTGAAAATAAATAATCCATCGTTACATATTCCACATTTTAAATCTGCAATACACTATAAGCTTGCAATTTAACAAACTGTTTCTTTTTTTGATAAAACACTAAAAAACTTTTTAACATAAGTATGACAAAAAATCTATAAAAAAGAAAAAACTCCAGTAAATACATGTTTATTTATTCCTATCATGTAAGCAGAGTTGTTAAGTGGTTTCAAACTTGAAGCATGCTCAAAACTAATCTAGTTTAACTTAATTCGACTCAATTTTCTTATAACTCGAATTCAATTAGCTCAAAATAATATAATATTGATTTACCTTTAATAGACTTGTTTTGTATAGATATACATATTTAGGCTTTTCTATTCTATATCAAGACATTTTATACATAGAAATATCTTTTAGAGGGTGTATGTTGAAGAGATTAAGATAAAAATGCACACAAAGTTTCAATATTATATTAATACACATTATTCATTATACATGTATAATGAATAATAAAATAATGTTGATAACTAAGCTTATTCAACTTTAAAATCGTCTAGAATTGAACATATTTTACGTGTGGCAAAGATGGATGAGTGAATATATACAAAAGGACATGATGAGAAATGAGTATATTCATAAAAATGTTGGAATAGACTCAATTGAGGATAAACTCAGAGAGAGTCGGTTGAGATGGTATAGACATATAAATTGTAAGCTGATAGAAGCTCTAGTAATGAGAATTGAATTATTAGATCTTGCCCATACAAAAAGAGAAAAAAGGAAGATTAAAAAAGATATAGCAAGAAACCATAAAGAACGATATTAAATACTTGGAGCTAAATGAAGAGTTATTATTTCATAGAGTGCAATGGTAACAAAGGATTCTACAACCAACCCCATTTAGTGAGATAAAGACTTAGTTGCTGTCGAATGAAATTTGACTCGGACTTCAAAGTTTGTGTTTGAGTTGAGGCCGAGTTTCTCGAATTTGACACTTTAACACCCCTACACCAAATGGATCTCACAATATCAAGCAATATCAGCTCTTTAATATACATTTTACAGAGAGAACTTATGCACGTTAAATGATTTCTCCATCCATCAAAATCAAGAAGTATAATAAAGCTTACAAGAATAGTAGTAAGACATCATATTCGTGAATAATCAGCCAAATTAATCAAAGGGACTGAAACGTATTCAGGTTCATAGGTGGAAAATGACAGCTTAAAAACTGGCAAGCTGGAACTTCACTTAATACTTAAGCAGGGTAAGTATACTAATCCAAACACAACCCAAGCAAGTATGGGCCAACAGGAAACAGATCCAAAATATGATTACAAAATTTTATTACTATGCAATCCTGTACGCCGAAATGATACTGAAAGAAAAAAAAGCAAGTGCTAAGCCATGTGGTGAAGTTTCATATGACCAATTACTGTAAATCATGAACAAGAAGGGATTAGAATTATAAATTTGTCATGGCATACTCAGGTAAGCTCAGATTTGCGGGTTGACTCAAACCAGAACTGAAGAAAAAGTTTGAAAACATGAACTGTTGGGTGACTTGAATTGGGTTGCTAGGTCTGTTACAAACTTGACACTCCAAAATGAAACTAATAGAAAATGACATTTTTAGCTTGACAAAAGTAAAACCTGCAAAGAACTATAGAACAATTTTCCATGGCCTTTCTCATTGTTTTAGATGTAAAATCAAACATTAGTTGTTGATGGTAAAATAAATTAAGCATCAATGTAACTACACTAATTCTTAGAATTTGTCAAAGAGCACTAACTATACAATTATTACCGTATCCCTTTGCCGTTCTTGTTGAATCAGTTCCCTAAGTGGACGATATGCTGCTGTAGTACATAAGTTCTGCTCAAGACATTTTCCATCAGTTTGCGAGAAACTTGGTGGAAAATGATGTCGGATAATACTATAGAGATATACAAACCTTGAGATCACTGCCGCTATATCCCTCTGTCATTGTTGCAAGGTCCTTATAATCAAGTCCTTCAACTTTCTCTTTTGAGAGAAGTGACTTCAAAATCAATTCCCTGCTCTCCATGGATGGCAGGCCAACCATTATTCTGTATGCAACAGTAAAAGTTCAGGATTACATAAGACATTCAGATAAATAACAAGGAATTGCAAATATGTCACTTAAATTTACATTCATACCAAGTTCTAAATACATCTAATATCATTTATTTATCTCTCTCAATCCAAATCTCTAAAAGTGTATGCCCTTAACAAGGTTAGCCCTGCCTCATTTACACCCAAAAGCTCCCCCACCCAACTAAGTGTTAGGCCCAGCCTAGAGGTAAGCAAGCATTGGTTGAGCTTGGTTGGGCCCTGCCTGGTCAAATCGAGTCTAAGTATTTACTTTGTTAAGGTCCATCCTCATCTGAAAATTGTGTCTGGGATCCATGCCCAAGCCTAACCAAAACCTAGGCTAGGTCAACTCATGCCATCTTGACAGTTAACTCTGTTTTTATAGAAAATTAACAAAAACTAGAGTTTCACCCCTTTTTCAATAATATTTTATATAGTAAAATTTGAAACAAGTCCAATTGCCAAATAATGTATTTAAAAAAGCGAATTCTTCACTTAGATCTAACAGAATAATGTAATTAAATAATAAAAACTCATACACCGTATCTTTATATAATTATGTATGAATATATGATACATTAGGCCTTCTGTTTTTGGGTTAGTATTATTGAGCCAAACCTAGCCTAGTATCCAATAAGTTCAGATCCAAACAAAGGTTCAGGCTAAGAATGCTGCCCAAGCCCCAATTCTTACAGACCAAGTTGGGTTGGGCAGGTCCCCAACAAGCATGTTCCCACCTCAACACCCTCACCACCCACTTGCACAGCTAGCATCCACGCAAATGCTGGTTGTGGACAATGTAAGGCGCGATGGAATGGTTGATTAAGTAGGTGGTGGCAAAATCTATGTATAATACAACTATTCAGCATCATCAACATCAGCCTTATCAACAATTTCTGGTTGATTTTATGAATATTATTTCACCAATTAATCTTGCATAATGCAATCTGTATTGTAAACATATTTCAACCTTTTTGAGTCATTAAACCAAGTCACTTTGGGCCTATCAGAATATTATCAACTCATTTAAGTCGTGGCCATCTCTTTCGTTGTCCAAGTCCGTGCCACAATTCTATTGCTACAATCTTATTTGGATAGATGCGACTGTCAATATGAGTACTTAAATAAAATTGAAATACATACAAAATATTTTGCTAAAGACACCTAAAATGGTCAACATAATTTAACTACTTTGCAAGTTTTGATGTATACAAAAGCCTCATTTGTTTGGAATATAATTTTGAAATGTTTTGAATTTTTTTGAGATAGAGAGAAAAAATTATTTTAATGTTGTGATGTGAAATAAAGATATTTTGTTATTAAAGATTGTGTTGGATATGAAATAAAGTTATTTTTTATTGAAGTAGGTATTGGATGTAAAATAAAGTTAATTTTTAAGGTTGAAATTTTTATAAGATATGAAATAAAGTTGATTTTTAATATTTAATTATATGTATGATGTAAAATAAATATAAAATATTAAGTAAAGTATTTTTTTAAGAATTGGAGATTTTTGGCTCCGAACCAAACAAAGCCTTTAGGTGACATGAGTGTACAAATTTAAAAGGTTAAATTGTACTAAAAAAAATTTAAATGCCATCATGTCCACCAATGAAAGTGCAACTAACCTGCGCTCAAACCTCCGAATAATTGCTTCGTCAAGATCAAATGGTCTGTTGGTTGCTGCAAGAACAAGGATTCTCTCTCCAGGCTTTGTCAAGAGCCCATCCCAATGTGTCATGAACTCATTCTTGATCTTGCGCATTGCCTCATGTTCACCGACCCTTGTTCTTTGGCCAAGCATGCTATCGACCTCATCCACAAAAATGATAGTTGGAGAAACCTTTGCAGCAAGTGTAAATACTGCCCTCACATTCTTCTCATCTTCACCAAACCATTTGGATGTAATGGTGGACATTGAAACATTGATGAAACTTGCTCCAGCTTCATTTGCTATGGCCTTTGCTAGCATAGTTTTGCCCGTTCCAGGTGGTCCAAATAGTAGAATTCCTCTGCAAGGCTTGAGAAGTCCTCCTTTAAAGAGGTCTGGCCTCCGAAGTGGAAGCATGACAAGCTCCTGAAGGGATTCTTTTATATCATCCAAAGCACCAATATCATCAAATGTTATTCCGATTTCGCTGGCTGGGATTACTTCGGGCCTGATTCGCTTCTCAAATTCGTTGTCTGGGGGAGATTCCTATTTGCAAACACATGCAAGTATCACAATTACCCTTATTCCTAAGCTAACAAAAGAATGAAAACAGGTTTTGAATCTTTGGCTTCCCTTTTGATATGTACATAGGTAAACAAGAACCATCCCATTTGATCATGTAGGTTGCTTATCTTAAAACCCAAGAGCAAAATATTTAAAAATCCAATTTCTTGTATTGAAACCATTGCTGCAAAAGAAAATTTAAAACAAGGATCCAGCAACAAGAGCTCAAATATAGACAGCTTCCGATGGAAATGAGGCTTCAATAAATTCTGATAATACAGAACATGGAACTTTAAGGTCTAGTAAAAAAAAAATTTAAGGTCCACTAGCAGTTTATGCATAAAACAAGTTATGTTTTAGTTATTCACGTTACTACGTCATAGGCCAAATACAACTACATTTTTTCTTAAAGTGAGGAACTTACAGGTGCTTTAGGTGGCAGAACACCAGATTCGTTCTTGGCAACTGTGCCCAACTTCTCTGGTTCACTTTTGTTATCACAAGCTGGAGCTTCAGATTTTGTTTCAGGTTTCTTTGTGGCATCATTCTCTTCATTTGCACCATCCTGACGTACAACAGGAGTGACGTCAATTTTTGCACAAATTGGAAGAAATTAATCTTGCATGTATTCTGAAACATGTAGGGAAAGTATATTAGGAGAACACCTTAGCTGAGTCAACATTTGCCTCCAGCTTTAGAGTATCTTCATCTCCTACTTTGTTCTCTTGGAATATATTTAACCCATGCGACAGGCTGTCAATGGGAATTGTTAACAAAATAAAAGGAGTATGTAGAGAAGATTAATCCAAATATATCATCACAAATTATCTGACCTCTTCGAAGAAATAACAAGTTTTCCATTTCTGTATTCTGGATCCTTGTTATGCATCAAATGATAAGAAACAGCAGAAATAACTATTTCTTCTATATATTTGCTGATGACCATTGTATCTCCTAAACATATTGAAGCCAAATCATCACAATCTAGATCATTTGCTGCAAGCACCTCTGTAATATGGTTTTTGTTATCCTGATATTGCATCATTTTCATGTCCTCCTCTAATTGGGATTTCCAGCTTACAAGGTGATTTTCATCTTGTGGAGGTTTAATCTCTATGCTATAAGGAAACAATGTACTGATGCTTTCATCCACCCCTCTAACATTACTATCTAACTCCACAATCTTTGAACCAAGTATTAACACTGGTCCAGATAATTTCTTCAGCATTTTAAGGAACATGGAATATATCGTTTGGGATCTGAAGAGTAGGCCCTCCACATCCCTTAAGTAGAGGACAATGGGATTGCTTTTTGAAACTGAAACAAGAACCTGCACAGCCAGGACTAGATTGTTGATAATATCTTTCAAACCATACTAATCTGAGATAATGTGTAAAAGTTCTAAACATTAATGTTCTCTAGGAACCATTATTACCTTGTAAAGTGCTTGTATAAGAAGCTTGTCATCAAAAGGCCAGCTTCCAGTGCACTTAAGAGAAGCAGGAGCTACAAGAAAAAGTATATCGTCATGGTTAACCTTCAAAACACAAAAAGAGGACACTCTAAGCACAACCAACTCAAAGTCCCAACTAGGGCTGTTAAGGTTGGACCCATACCGAATTTGACCTATAATTTGTTGATACAGTTCAACCTGTTGATTTCAGGCCACGTTTGGGTCAAACCAAAAATTCAAAATAAATTACAAAGTGATAAGTGAAAATCTTATCCCTTGATTTTTGTGATGATTTTTGGGGCAACTGATGTTGAAATTGGATCTTACCGACACAATATAGCATTTGTTTTTATTACTTCCATTGTTTTCCATTATATACTATAATAAATAATTAGAGAATTTGCAGAACTTCCAAATAATTTTTGGGACAAGTTCTTTTTGGCTTGAACCTTGGTATCAAAACATTCAAAAAAATAACCTTAGTATCAAAGCAAATTTTTTCAATATATAAAACTGAGAATCTACACCTGTTAGAATTGCTTAAGGACATCATAGGATTTCAACCCAAGATTGTAATACAACAAGAAGCAAAATGTCTATTAGCACATAAGAAAGGCACAACACCTTGATTAATAAGAGTGGTTTCTGATGACAGAGTACTAATATCAGAAGATGCAGATGCATTTCTGCGAAGTTTTGACATGCCCCCTTTGGCTTCTTGTCCCCTACAAAAGGAAACCACAAGCACAGAAATCGAAACATCAGTAAATAGCAGCAAATCTTGGAATCTGTCATATTACACCCCTAAAAAGCTCAGAATTTGTTATACCTTGATCTCAAATCTACACCACTGCTTTGTCTGCGCAATGAACCTGATTCAGAGTAACCATAAGGAATAAGAGAACTGATTTTGGCAAATACAACAGAAAGAAACATTGAACATTAATGTGCAAAGGCGGCCAATTTCATAACAAAAGCATTCTGCATTAAATGGTAATAAGTAACATTGCATTAAAGTTGAACTCAGAAAGACAAAAAGGATGAGTACAGTAACTGATGAAACTGAAGATTATAGTATACATCAACTGAATTTAGGAACTCCCCAACTACTATAAATTTCATAAGGTTTCTTGGCAACTCAGGACAATGTGTCTGTAGGTGCTACCATCTGTCTACTGAACACTTGAAAATAACTTCATTCTCTTGCCTCATTGATGTTTAGGCAATTTTCCATCATCTTCTAAACTATATCACTGTTCCATATCTACAACTACAATGTATGCTAAAATGTGCAATCATAGCATATTTTACAAAAACAAATTTTTTTTAATTATAAAAACAACTTTCACATATTTCTGATGTAAATTTGATACCAAAAGGAAAAATCATCAAGCTAATGGGGATGTCTTGATGATCGACAATATAGATTAGATAGTGCCCTTTGATGCCATTGATGGATAGGACTGATAAAAATTATTTTATTTTATTATTTAGTGAGTTTATTATGACTTTCAAAAACAAATCTTTTTATTTATTTATTTTAATAGTAAAGTCTGTTTTCCCACATGGCTTGCTTTTATTTTATGATGGGATTACCCCTATATGTATAGCTCATATATATAGCTTTAGCTTATATAGCCCTACATATATAGCCTTTCGATAAATGAAAATTTGAGTCTTGTCTACAATCTAGCTCTAGAATGGGTCCAAGGGTGGGTAAGAATCCTTGAAACTCTAATTAATCACTTATTTTCGCCTCACCTCTCCCTCGTCGCTACTGTCATTTGCCATCATCCATCATATTTGGTAGTAGAACATAAATTACACATTAATTTTGGTATCAGAGCATCGTCCTATATCACAGGCATTTTCCAAAAGTTATCAAGAGAATGGAATAGCAAGATACATGGCCTAAACTATAGACAAAATAGATTCTTCACAAATTCATTTCAATATTACTTAATAATTAAGTGATGCTATTGTTGGAGTTAAACTCCTTTTAAGAAGGAAAGGTTGTTGATGGAGGGAATTCTTTAACAAAGTGATCCTCGAAGAGAGTCTTTGAGAAGGTTGTTCATTGAAAAAGTTTGTCGACGAGCTATTACTTGAAGAGCTATTTGAAAAGGTGTTCCTTAGAAGTTCTCAACTCTTCGAGAAAGTGAACCTAGAAGAGTCTTCGAGAGGGTTGTTTTTCAAAGGAGTTCTTTGACAATGTATTTCTCGAAGAGCTGTTTGAGAAGGATTTTCCTCAAAGAGCTATTCAAGAAGGATTTTCCTCAAAGAATAATTTGAGGAGGATTTTCCTCGAAGAGCTATTCGAATGCAAGAAGGATTTTACATGAAGAGCTATTTGAGGTGCTCCTCGAAGGCTTGTTCAAGATGATTTTCATTGAAGGGCTTCAAAAAGGTGCACTAATAGTTTGCTATAAATTATCTGAAGTTTAAAAAGATAGTTTCTTACCTATTTAATTTTGATGATAATAATCAATTTAGCTTAATGGATTAATCTTCTCTTTAAGTGTTAAAAACATGCTTAATCCTTGAGCAAAATCTATGGAAGATCATTTTGGACTAAACTTAGATGCAATCAAGTTTAATGACAAAAAGTCCACAGAGGAAAGAATACAAAGCTTCATTGTTTTTGTAATTTTTCTTTTCTAGAAAACTTCTATAAACAAATTTAATTATCTCAAGATTAACATGCCAAATTTAGCCTAGATCACCTTAGGAGACATCCCCCATGATTTTAACAATTTTCTAGATTTTTTCAAGTTTTTTCCTAAATAATTATGTTGGGATAAACAATTTGGTCGATCTTTTCCAAATTGGCTATTGAGTATGACTGCTTAGCTTTGTTTCTGCTCTCGTTTTGCTTTATTGGCCAATTTGGCTAGCTAATTTCAAAGTAGCTACTTGACTCTGTTTTTAACGATAGTTTGGCCAAACTGTTTAGGCTGCGAATATGATTGCCCAATGTGACCGCCAGCCATAAAATCGCAGCGATCGCATTGTTTCACTATCTTTGAAAGACAACTTTTATCCTTGTAGTCTATACTATCAACCATTGTCTTCTTGTGGCAGCCTATTGGCTGTTCTGAATCTCTTTTAGACAAAACAACTCACCCCAATGACTCATGTACATTTTTGTCCACTAGCTAGTTTGGAAAAACCCTTACCAAGGGACAAACATAACTTACTCTCTTGTATATGAGGCCAACAGATGGCCATTTCAGACTCAAGTTACAGTTTGGTTGATTTTGAAAAGGCTTTTATTTTTCAACTTTATTCCTCTCTTGTTCTGCCTCGCAAGCTCCCTCTTTTTGCTCTCCAACTTCTACACAACCAAGTACTTACTTTGAAATATAAGTCGTAAAAGAGTTTAATATCTTTGTGGTAATGATCATTTTGTGAGAAAAGCATTTTCAAATCATTTTTAAAGAACTTGTGCCTACTTGTTTTATCATATACATTTTCTTAATCTCTATAGTTGCGATCACTTTAAAAGAAGAACATTTCTGTGTAGTTTTATTGAATCTTGTTTTTAAGAAGTCTTGCTTACTATTGTTTTTATCATACACTTTTTTAAGAACATTTCTGCATTCTTCAGATACATTGAGCTAAATCTTGCTCTTTGATTATTAAACTGGCATAAAGTTTTTCAAAGGGCTTTGAAAATGATTTTGTTTTTGACATAAATGGTCTAGAGCTCCTTATGTATTATTTTGCTTGTTGGAAGTCATCTTTTGAGCTAGCTAGCCCGACCCTAAACCGTTCTTGCTCCTTCATGGAGGTCCACTATTTCCCAATAAAAGTATATTTGAACTTAAGCCTATTGAAAAAAAAAACATGGGTTTGACCTTGAGCCTTCCTCCATGTAAAAAGAGTATCAGCAGTTATAATTGATCCTGAAAAAAGTAATGGTCATACTTGAGCCCTAAAAAAACTAGTATTATACTTGAGCCCAAAACATTATGGTCATACTTAAGCATGGAAAAAGTGGAGTTAGTCTTTAAGTCTGTAAAAAGACTAGTAGTTTGCTCCTTCGTCCTAAAACGATTGCTTGTAAGGGCTTCACTTTAGTTCTAGGAAAAAGTCAACTCAATGAAAATTCTCATTTGAAAATTGTGAGTAGTAGACTATGAAACAGTTCTAACCACTGTAAAACTTTTATGAGATTTATTATTGCTTTACGTTATACCCTCGTTTGCATGAGCTTAATACGTGATAGTTCGATGTACAAATTGTAATTGTTCGTTTAGAAAATTTGGGTAGACGGGTTTGTTAATCAATTTTGATGATCAGTTTCAACATAAAACATGCTTTTTTTAGGTTGTGGTCTAGGCTTATTCATTACTCAAAATAAAAGTACAAAAGAACATCAGAAATAAGCTGATTTTCACTTTTGTTTTAAAGCAAGCAAAAAAAAGAAATCACTTTAATGTCCAATACTATAACATTTATACTTTTAAATCTTATCTTATAAATTAAGTGATTGATTTTAACTTTAATATTTTTTTAATTAATATTTTTTCTTAAAATACTCAATTCACTCTCTCTTAGAATATCTCTTAGGCTAATACAATTGTACTAGAATATTCCTGTCAAACATATTTCAAGGAAGGGTGCCCTAATAATTTTTTATAAGTAGCACCGCTAGGACGCCGACATGAAGGACATGCATCATTAGCATCATTGTGCACTAGACATTTAGGAAACTTGAGTGTGCAGAGAGCCAGGTGAAGAACATTCGCTTGAAGCATTCATATGACTAGGAGAGATGTCGATCATCCTATCTACAGGGAGACATTGTCATCCATAGATTTATTTAAAGGAAATACGAACATCCCATCTATCAAGTATAATCTGTAATTACTTGTAAGTGAAGAAACTTATGTTATAATCCTCCCCAGTAGTGAGTAGCTTTCAAAAGACTTGTAATCTCACTTTGTAGTGAAGATGATTGCCTAGTGCAACAGTTAGCATTTCACTTTGTTCTTGGAGCTCTCATGTCAAAACTTAGTGTCATATATGTTTTTCTTTGGTTTATCGTTTTTCTTCATTTTTGGTCTACAAGGGAAAGGGGGAGAAGGTTTTTGCATTTGCTACTTTGAGAGGCTATTGATGTCTATCCAATCCTCACCAACCACCAGCTATAACTTGGGCAAATGGATATGTAACGTAAGTAGACAGCACAATTTTCCTTTACTACCATCTACTGCACAAATCAAAAATAATCACAAAATTGATTTATTAAGGCATACATGATCAATATCTTGATCCACTCCATCTGTAAAAATAATGAAGAGAGTAATTTTGGGAAAAAAGAATTTGAATAGAATAATTTCATCTGGATATATTGAGTACAAGGCAATATAAAATGCAAAAGAAGAAAACAAGCATGCATATTACCTTTTGGTTCCTCCTTCTGGTAAAGAATAGAAAAAGATCCTAGTATGCTGGTCACCCGTTCAAGCGTTGATTCAGAAACGGATCTTTTAAAAACCTGTGAATAGAAAAATAAATAATCAACATATAAACATTAAATGGAAGCTTCTTTATCTCTCTACGCATATATCTACAATGAAATTTAGCTTTTATTAATTAGTACTAAGGCTGAAAATGGGACATAATTTGGTCTGAAGCGCTGCTTTATGAAGGAATACTTATATACATTACCCAAGAATGCTTGCATATAAATCAGGGGAAAGTCATCAAATAATATGTTTTAGCAATAAATCAGATCCAAGTCATGTGATTCACATAAAATCAGACATTGAGATCAATTGCTTAAATTGAGATAGACAATGATACAAGGATGACAGATAGTTCTTCGAAATCCTTACCGAATCTTTATTTGCAATCCCGTATTTGCTCTGCACCTGATGCCAAAAACTCATACATGAAAAAATAAATTAAGCAACATACATATATGGAATGACATGAAGATATTTACTTGCCTTGAGTGAAAAATCAGTTACATCCAGTAATAATAACTTAGCCTCAAAATAATGAGCTAAAGCCTTCGCAAGCATCTGCTGATAAAGTTCTTCACAAAGGTATTTTTGAACGAAATTAGTCTCAAGCATTAAAAGAAAAAATGGAAAGACATAGCATGAATAATTAAAGGGGTTCAAGCTTTCCTTTCAAGGTGGAATACCTGTAGGGCCTGACAGCAAAATAGCTCTACTTGCAGGAGAAAGATTTCGTGTATACTTTGAAAAGTCAGCTTGCTTTAAGTGAACAAAGGCTGCGCTCGTCAACACCACTCTAGTCTGTTCACTGTCATCAGAAACAGACAACAACGAATTAATAAAATATGAATCTTCCCACATTTAATATTTAAAAACTGTGTAGAAGTTAAATGAAAAAACAACAAGGTCATTGTTCGGGGAAGAAAGAGTTAAGAAGCACTTCAATGCATGTATATATATATATATATGTATATATGTATGTATGTATATACACACACAGACACACAAACGTGAAAGAAATTGACCAATATAAACAATAAGTAAAATCATCAAAAGAACTAGACTACCTTATGACTTCTGGGACTCAGCTCAAACATACATACATGTATCAACCTAACAAAGTACTTATTATATTGAAAAAAGGGAGAAGATTATACCCATCTACATGGACAGTCAGAAAGCGAGAGATAATGCAAGGAATCACCACTTGAAGTGTATCACCAAATAGGCAACTCGAATGAAGTTCTCTAACCAACAAGTCAAATAACGAACTCAAACAAAGCTCCAATGGTCTTCTCTGACACAAGATGTCCCAAATACCCATGCCAAAAAAATGCGGTACCGTGGCACAATAACAAAGGCCAAACATAGCTGTGTAAATCGCATATAAAAGAAAAGTTCATTCAATCCCCTAATCGTCTAGTTATGGCTAGAGGCCAAAAAGATCTACAAAGTGAACGGATATGTTTCCTCTTCAGCTTCCACTAATTGAAAGCTCATCGTCGAGATTGTTCAATGCATCCATAGGCTATTAAATACCTTCCACAACATAAGGAATAAGTCTCACTCGAACTCCCTTTCTCTCTAGAACTGTTGTGCCTCTCCCCCCTTTACTGTAATACTCCCCTCTCCTATGCTCAAACGAATACTTAGTGAATTTGAAACTACCAAGAAAGTATTGTGTTTTTCCATTCCTTCAAGTTTTCATGTAAAACTTGTGTTCTATATTTTTCATTTTGTTTCTACTTTTACTTTGCTGTTAAATCAAGTTGACAGAATGTTTTGTTAAGAAATTAGGACTTCAATTAAGAATTAAGCCTATTGGTTCCTCCGACACCAAGCCTTCTCTACAACCTTCTCAAAATCCCATCCATGATGAACTCACCTAATAGCAATTCCATTCTGCTCACCAACCCTCCTACGTTTAATCCCTTAGTGACTGACCATGGCCAATTTAGCTTCACCTCCACTGTTGACCAGCAATTGCAAATCCAAACAATGGCTGAAATGATCAAAGCCATGAACACCTTCATGAAGCCCATTTCAATCTTGTTCCAATAGCCACAAACTGATCCCTAGTGGGACCACCACAAAACCCATTGTAGCCAAATTAACCCCCACCAAAACCATCGGCTCCGACAAGACAGGAGCCTTTACACACTAGCACAATGTCCCAAAGGCGGCTTGAACTAAGATCAGCCCTAAAGAAACAAACAACAGCACTGCAGAGGGGCAAGGAGTTGTTAAGATGTGAGACATTTGGAGGTCTTTCCTCTGCAATCTTGACGTACTCTTCAATATCTACACCAATCACTATTGCAGTTGCAGTCCCATGAGATTTCAAGCACTTCGAGAATGTCCTCAGCATATGCAAGCCTTGATACACTTCGAGTTGCAGTCCCATGAGATTTTCTGCAACACTCTAACAAAATTGGCCCTGGATTAGCATGAGAAATTTTGTAGCAACACGATGATCTTGTCAATGTCTTCAGTAACCTGAGCTGAAGACTGTTTCCCTTTGATTATTCAAAAAGGAGCCAATGGTTGCAGCTATCCAAAGCGACCGTCTTTTTGTACTTCCTTTTTGGCTCCCCTCTGCAAGGCTTAGTGTGTGACACCCATTTGGTCCCACTCTGATGCTCCTTAAACCACTCCAAAGGAGCACTAAAACTTTAAATACGTGAACAAAACTATTCGAATAAAGAACAAAGGCTTACATGCACAAGCCTTATCACAGCCGACACAATTCAACGCCCACCATCCTCTCCCTCAACCTATTCACAAACTCCAAGTTCGCATCTGCCTTTGGGAGGTTGTGCATGGTAAAATTAAAAGAGCTCACCTCCCTCGAAGTATTCCTCTTCAAGTCAACAATCAAGGGAAGCTATAATGCAAGGGATAATGGCTCGAAGTGTATCACCAAACAAATGACAAGAAAGGTGTTGTGGCTTAAATGAATATATAGTGGGTTAAAGCCAAGACAACGTTGTGGCTTTTCCCTCCTTTTGGGTTGACTTAAGCTCCCCAAACTCAAATCATTGCAAATAGAGGGTGAGCAAAAGCATATAGATCTACTAAGAAAATTAGCAAGATGGGCAAGGGCATGGAACCTACACGAATCAAAAAAAAAAAAAGAATATCTACACCAGACCAGCCAAATCCCACAGCATTAAGGCTAGGCCCACCAAAAACAATGCGTGTAGGTTTTGGACCACCAGGTCTCACCAATTCCAGTAAGGGATTTGCCAAATTAAGATTAGGATCCATAAAATCATGGAATAACCAAGGGGATCCCATAGATGTTAACTAATGGCTGCCCAACTTGCCACTTGCCATATGAGAGGATAGTGAAATTTAGAAACTAAAATACACAATATAACAATGAACACAAAATAAAATATATATTTAGTATTAAACTTTACTACTGAAGATGTTCATAGATAATAAAAAGCAGAAGAAAACAAAATTTTTAACTTACAGTTCAATATCTTCAGAAGATTGAGAAGATGTAATGTGCTTATTTTAGAGCATTGCATAGATGAAAAAACTAAAAACCACATGAAATTGACTCTACACACTTTTTTAGAGAAAAGGAAATAGCAAACATGTGATGTAAAGAATTAATGAAAGCCCAGACCATGATTTAAGGTTTGTTTATGAAAGCTGGTGATGTAAAAAATTTGTAAATGAACCATTCTTGAACATAGTAGCCCAAAGCTCGGTTTATTTATGAATGAGCTTGAACAATGAGATCTAAAATAAGCTTGAACATGAACATAACCAAGCTTAATTCAGCTCAGTTCATTTTCAGCCCTAATTTCATCGTTGTATATGTATTATTTAGTATCTATATTAAATAAACAAAGGTATAAATAAACCAATAATACATATGTAACAATTGTTCATCACATTACATACAAAGGTATAAATAGATCTTAATTAAATTTGATTCATCTCTAAAGATCAACTTGAAATAAAGAAAATTTCAACTTATTTGAATTAAACTTGACCCAAAATGGAAAAATATGATTTCAATTAGAACCAACTAGCTCAAACTCAACCTAATGCCAACCCTATTACACTGAAGAAAAAGTGGTGGTTTACCAACTTACACATACAAGGTAACATAATGAAAAAATATTGTTGAATGACTAAATGTACCGGGAACGTCTCTCTCCAGGACTACAGTACAATATACAGATTATCAGAAAGATTTTCTATAAAAATAAAAGAATATGCCACAAAAACGCAAAGAAATCAACCAATTCGCTTCAAACGGACTATATATCACTTCATCTCATAGAAATTCTCAGCACAGAAATTAGTTGCCGGCTCTCAGAGCTAACACTTCTATGCTCGAAAGATAAAAAAGCAGACCCTTTCAATGTGATCTGAATATTTTGTCCGAACTCTTTGCCTAAGTCACATCATGGGAGACATCATGGATCTTAATTCACCTTTACAGGTGGAAAGCAAGAAAAAGCAAAAGCTACCTGAAGATCTTTTTCCCGAATTTCATCAGCTAGAAAATAGAAAAAGATGCATTGTAGGCGAAGCAATTACATGCTTTTAACATATTAAATTTTCTCCGCGAACTGTTGATTTACTGCTATTAACTGTTTAGCACGATGAAATGATGAAATTCCGAGGAATACAAAGGTACCTAAGGAAGTAGAAATCCAATTTTTCGTTCAATTTCAATTTTAATATCCAAAACCCTAGCCCTCTGTTCCTAATCTTCAAAACCTCGTCATGGTAAAGAAGGAAACCTATAAAATCTTCATCACACTTACCTCAGGTAATAAGGGAACTCGTCGAAGGTGACTTTGCTTTCCCTCCCGTCGACGACCATCCTCATCAACTCCTCCGCAATCTTTTCAACCGTCACGCCAGCCGCCTGGGCCGCTGCTGCCCATCTCCCGACCGTCTGCCCGCCGGCCAGCCCCAGCCCCACGCCCACGCCGAGCCCCAGGCCCAGCGCCGACATCACCATGTGCTTCGCCTCCATCACCTACTCCGCATGCAATTGCTCGCCGGACCGGCCTCCCCTGCCCCTCCCTTCCATACAAAACAATGAGAAAAAGAAATCACGAACTTCGTAAGAAGATATTATCAGATTTTCGCGTATTGCATTGTATCCAGGCAATAGAATTACTGATTCCTACACCTGCTCCTGTTCCCTCTCCTCCCTTCCATACAAAAACAGTGAAGACGATCGAATTCCAGAACAAGATAAGGAAATCAAAATTCCCGTGAAAACAAAAGCGAATTCAGTGGAGGTGATTAATCGAGATTCGCTTATTGGATTGAATTCGGGCAAGAGTATTACCGATTGTAAAGCTCTCTTCTCCGATAAATCCGCTTCTTCCTCGATATCGCTTCTTCTCTCCCTGATCCTATTTTTGGTTCTGCTCCTCTGGATCGAAGCCCTCAAATCCCGCCGCGTAGATATTCAAATTCTGGAGATGAAACAGCACTAGCCGGACGAGAGACAGAGCGAGTGGCGGCGCGCGCGACAGAGAGAGAGAGAGAGAGAGAGAGAGAGAGAAGCGAGGGAGATATCGAGTCAGTTCCCGCATTTTTAAAGCCTTCCGGTGCGGGTTTAAGGTAAAGGCGTTGCTCGGGAATGTGGCGCTTTGTGTGGCTGTCGGGCTACACCGAGGCTACAGGGTGTGGCCGTCGCTTTGCCGCCTACAATCGTGCGCACATTCGCGCGCGACGGCGGCCGTTTGATTGCGAGACAAAACATGACCGCGGTCAAAGTCAAACCGGCATCCGGCGGAATCGGCGGCTCAGTGAGTTGGACAGTTGGTAGGTTCGAGCAAGCAAATCTCATTTTGAATTTTAGCAGTCGACTTAACTTATAATCCAATTATTATAATTCAACTCAAATTAAAATTTATCCGAGCTACATGAGGCAAAAATATATTCTAATTATTATAATTATTATAATTAATAATATTATTGAAACTTACAACTATAACTGTATATAACTCATTATATATCTTGATTATCCTAAATATATTATATTTATGAAAAATATAAATATAATAATACAAATTTATAAATATTAAGTCAAATTCGAGTTGTGTCGATCTCATTTCGAATTAGCTAATTTCAAGTCATGAAAATATTTAGGGGGCGTTTGGTTCAGTGTTATCTTGATGTTATGTTATGTTATTTAGAGAAAATAATTATTTGGTTTAATGACATCTGTAAATAATCTTCAATTAGATTATAAAATTATTAGTCAAAAAATAACATCTAGATTACATAACATGACACTGAGATAACAACGAACTAAACGTCTTCTCAGTTGAATTTGAGACAAGTGAAACTTAAAGCAGATCTCAAACTAAATTTGAGCTTCACGGAAAATTTACGGCATTAGGAGTCAAGCTACTTTGCATGCGGGAAGTTACTGTGGCTAGCAACGGGCTTAAATGAAATCAACTATATGTCGAGATCTCTAATATTTTGAGGTGTCCCTTGAGTCCACCTAACTATTAGAGATCGGGTAACTTCTACAACAGTCAAGAGACACCACGATAATCTACTTCTATATATCACTCGTTAAACTAAATGGTGTAGTTCCTCTTGTTACCTCAACTTTCTTCTTCGTTCCTTTGATTGAATATTAACGTTACTTTGTATTTATACACCCTCCGTCATTGAACACCTTATCCAGTTATCTTTTAAAAAATTGTGGTGAGATTGCATAATCTTCTCTAACTCCCCGCATCATACGAGGACGCGTTCTGATTCTATTAGATCTATTATTGACAGGCTTTGAAGATTATTTTTGAAATATAATTCTTAATTTTAAAGTCGCCATCCTTTAGCCGAAAGAAGCTGATGGCTTAGTCATCTCGCAAAATTGATTATACAAAATCAAATATTTAATATAATCTTTGCCGCGCTAAAGCACTAAAATAGAATTGAATCCATCTTAATCTGATAATTGATGTAAGTTTGATTATTATTTTTGGTACAGTTGATTATATTTACTTAGATTTTAAGGTGCTATAGTTCTTTTATTTTCATTTTAAATTTTATAAACATTAATTTTTAAATTCTTGGAAAAGAGAGATAATTAGAGGGCTCAAAAAAATTATTTTAATATTTTTTAGTTCAATTTTTTTTCTCTGCTTACCTTGAAATTTTTCACCACACATAATACCATCATTTTTTCGTCATTTTGCGGTGCGCTGTGATTAAGTGCCTCACAGATGACGGGACGTGCTATCCGCTCCTAATACGAGTTTGAAGAGATGAGTTATAATTTGAATATTATCAATTCAAAAGTTAATAATTTATAATTTAAAATTAGAATTTATTTATTTTAAATTTTTAACAAATTGTAATGTTACATATTAAAATATTATTATTTTACGATAAATTGTATATTGCCCCTTAAATTGGATACACATTGTAAGTAGGTCCTAATGATTAAAGAGATTATTTATTGAGATTTAGCCCTATGACCGGGGTCAATGTCAAAAACTGAGTGAAAAATTTTGTTTTAAGTTTAAAAATTAAAAATAATTTATATTTTCTCTCCAACATTAAATATTCAGAAACGATATCTACCATTTTGAATATGAATTTGTAGGCAACACCAACGCTCTGACCTATTTTGAATGTGAATTTACAGTCAGTACTCGACTCTAACTTTTATTTAGGAGTATTATTTATAAATATTAAATTTTAAAAATATTACTTATAAATATTTGATTTAGGAAATACTATGGTTTAAATTTTTTTTTTAGTTAATAGATGTAATTTTTTTTATTTCATTATACATCAAAGTTTTTAAAATTGACAAATTTGTTCAGATGTTATTGTTTATCAAATATTATATTTTTAAAAAAATTTATTCATATTTTTAATATTTTTGAAATTTTTTAAATTTAGAGGTTTCCAAAATTTAAATTAATGATCTAGAAGTAAAAGCTAATGAATAATATTATATTTAATTGAAGATTTAAATATAAGATTTATAAAAATATAAATGAATGTGATTAATAAATAACCTGTCACTATCAGTAATTTGCGCCATTCTTGTGTCTGAGCGGCGTGGCTAGCACGTGGGCAGCCACATACTCAACCCAGTCGTACGTGGACACGTCACCAGTAAACGGACAAGGTATCCACGTGAAGAGCGCCAATCGCGAAGCAGATCTGGCGGCCCAGATTCCCCAGCGGCGCACGTTACGCTAATGGCGAGTGTTTTCGTGCGGGACCCAGCTGAGGATCCTCCCAAGACAGTCCACGTGGACCGCATGCGGCCAACTTTTTATTATTTTAATTTGCATTTCACGTGGAAAATAAGATTCAGAATCTTTTCTAGATTCATTTGGTGCGATTAAAGAATCCGTACATATTGTGCACGAAGGATCCACAAAGGAGGAAGAAGCCAAGCAGGCAGCGGGCCCTCCAAGGAAAAATGAACCGTTAAAATTTAGCATCATTTTTTTATGATTTTGTAATTTTTTTGAATGAGCATTTTACTAGATGTATATACATAAATATAAAATTAAAAAAAAATAAATATAAAATTAAAAATTATTCATATAAAATATAATCTTTGTATAAATATTTTTCTAATTTTGCATAGGTAATTGTGAAATAATATTTTTTATTTTATGTATGTATATAAATCAAATAAAATATTTCTAAAATATATAAAATAATTATAAAATAATATAAAAGAGTAAGAAAATAATATTTTTTTGCTATTATGTTCATGACACGTTGGTGAATCCATGTAGCCATTGAACGAATGACGTGACAGAGAGGCCACACTTAATATATATATATTTTTTATCTATGAGCAGAGTTTCAAAAAGTGCTATTTTTTCTAGAAATTAAGCATCTTTAATATAGGTTAGACGGTACTTTTATCTAAAATATTGATGTATTTTTTAAATTAAGAAAACCATTTTTTTAATTAAATAAAATATCATTTATCGGATCTCTAATTTATCAATATCAATGGGCTTATATATACGGTATCTCGAACGAGAGAACTGATTTAGTTAATTTAAAAAGTAGAATAATTTAATTGCACATAAACCTAAACTATAGAGACCTAATTGATATTAACTATTTTTTAAATTTGCAAGGAGCACTGTTATTGTAGGAATAAGAAATACTTCTTAAATTAGTTTGAAATTCGATCGTATTTTGGTCGATTTAAAATCAACTTGATTTTCATATAACTTAAAGTTAATTTGGTTGAAGTAGAATCAATTCAAATAGTAATTGACTTGAAATTCATATAATCAAATATATAAAATGTTTTTGTTGTACAATTATAACATTCTACATATAAAAATAATAATGATTTATTTAAATGAATTAAAGTATTGTATGTATAAATAAATTTATAATAATATATTTTGACATACATAATGTTTTAATACATATTTAAATATAAAAATATGGCTAATAATTAGATTCGATTTAACTCAAAAATTGATTTGAAGTCGAATAAATTTTAATCCATGCAGACTAAATTTGATTCGAAATTAAAATATTCAAATTTGAATTGAGGCTGACTCGATCAAAATTGACTTTATATCAGTTCTATTACACTTTGATGAGAAGTTATTGAATGTAGACAACACACTATTCGACATCCAATCAATGCTTGTCACGTGTTAATATGCATCCAACATAGTTCTGACTGAAGGGCAATCCGTATTCAATAAACTTTTATATTTTAGTTCTTTCTTATGGGAACAATTATTGAGTTCAATGGGTGACTATCATATCAACAGTGATCCTGCTGTGTGCTGACATGACGTCTCTCTATTGATCGGTCTATCAGTTCGGTCAACCTAACTCAAAATTGTTCTAGGAGACTGAATAGAAAGATTTCAAAATGTGCCAGTTTTTTTTCGTGAATTCTCGCGCCCACTTAAGCTACGACATGTATCTCGTAGTCTCATACAAGGTTTATTCATTTTATTATAGATTAAATATGTATATAAGTTGATGTACGGTTAATCAAGCTTTCATTTCCGCATGATAATTTACATCCTTTATGTATATGTAAAACTCTCTTGGGAACATTCATGACTTGTGTAATATATAAGATGAGCTTAACAAAATTAATCTATTATAACAAATATGAAATAAATTTAATAATTATATTAAAATATATACTATATATAATGTGATTTGTTATTGAAATTTTTGTGGTATAAAAAGAAAAAAAATGTTATTATTATTAAAATTTATGTTTAATATTAAAAAAAATGTATGAATTTTTTAGTCAAAGCCAAACTGAGCTTTGTGTCTATTCTATTTTTTATATATGTTATTGGAGATCTAGTTGGATCAATATATGTACCAAATCTAGTCATGCTTTGGCCAACATTGGATGGAGGTAGAATTTCTCATATAAATCATAAATTATGATATTTAAAACATAGGAGCCATATTTTTTTTAAAAAAATATTGACTTAAACAATACAAACTTAATTATATATGTTTATGATAAAAGGTATTTGATTTATTACTATTTAGATGTTTATATTATTTTTATATTAATATTATTAAGATGTACATTTAGTTCGGGTTATATATCGCCGCCTCTATTTATACTCTTTCGTATCTGATACTGACTTGTGATAAAAGGCAGATCATTATCCTCTAAAGCCTATTTAATTGTTATGAGTGGTCGTAAAATCAGTAATTATCTATCACCTGGGGATTCATGGGACATAAAAAGGTATCATTACAGCCCAATGGCAGCATTTCGTTAACGTGTCTTTCAAAAATTGCATTGTTGATGGCTCGTAATGATTTTTGTTGATTTATTCACGTGTACATAACTTATACCTTAATCAAAACTCTTATTTTGCACCAGCTCTAGGATAGTTCTTTAAGAAAATCAGTTGTGTACTTTTAACAATTATCCTTTTACTTTAGATTTGTTTTGCTTGCTCAATTCTTAAAGTTTTACTCATTGATAAATATATAATTTCAATATTAAGGCCATGTTTGTTTTCCCGTTTAAAATTAATCTGGTTTAATTTTAAATAAGTATATCATATCACACATAAAATTTAATATTAAAAATTAATTTTATTTCATATCTTGTACACATTACTAAAATAATAACTAACTTATATTACATCTCTCACATATCCCAACATAATAACTAACTTTATATCACATCTCTCACACATCACAACATAATAAATAACATTACTTAACATCATTCACATTTTTCAATAAAAAATATTTCTATCCAAATTTAATTTTAATCTTATAAACAAACAGACCCTAATAGGCAAATTATAACTCTAATTATATCAAAAGCCCTGTTTGGCGCGAGGACCAAAACTAGACCAAAATGGTACTAATTTAAAAAATAACAATAATAATAATAAATAAATTTTTAAAATCATTCTACACAAATTCAAATATAAAAAATATTATTTTACTTTACATACTCAATAATTTAAAATAAAAATATCAATTTTATTTCATGACATTCTAGACCAAAATATTCAAATCGAGTATTTTGATCTAAGATGTGAAATAAAGTTTATATTTTTATTAAAAATTATTGAGTATGTGAAGTAAAATATTATTTTTTATATTAAAATTTGTGTAGAATAATTAAAATAATTTATTTATTATTATTATTATTTTTTAAACTAGTACTATTTTGGTCTTTTTTTGGTCCTCACGCCAAACAGAGCTCAGGTAACTCAAAGTTACCCAAAATTGACAAAGGCATCAAAAAAAAGTTTTTTTGATGAAAGCATCAAAGTTGCTTTAATTGATTCTAGAGTTTACAATATAATTGTACAAAATTAGGTCAGTTAGTTTTTTTGACAAGTAATTAAAATAATTAAATTAAATTGAAGATTTCACAGTCAGCAATGAATCAGATCCTGATTGGCCACCACTCTTTAGGCCCATTAAAAGTCTTGGGCTGCCCCATTTGGCTTTATGATCCCTTCTTCAACCTAATCACCCTTTTCCTTGAGACCATGGAGGATATGTAGTGGTGGCCATTTTTTGTTGGCTATTTTCCCTCCCATGTTCCTTCTAACTTTATAGCACTAACCATTTCTTTTAGGTACTTTGAAAAATGCATTTGTTGATGCCTATCGAAAAGAATTCTTGTAATTTTATGTACTGTTTCGAGTTATATACATGTCATCGGCAATAGAAACGATGAATAATTACTTTTATACTACAGTAAACTTTTCATTTTATACATTATTCATCTATACTTGATAAATTATATAGTGCATATTTTTATTATACTAGACATATTCATCTTGATTACAGTATAAATGTAATTTTTTTACACTTTGTAGTATGCGGCATGTAAATTATCAAGTATAAATGAGTAATATATAAAAAAGCAAGTTTACTGTGATGTGTAAATAGTTATCATCAGAAAAAATAGGAAGTTTAGCGGATGCTGAACAAAAAGTTGACCTTCACCTATCCAATCTTGATCATCAAATTGTTCTTGGTCTTTGATTCAGGCTTGATAGAGAAGTTAAAATCGTATTCATACTTTCCAGATCGATTGGCGACCTGAATTCTGTGGATAGATTGATGAACCTTATTCATTTAATGTTAAAATTCATCGAGCCATCAATTGACTCGATCAATAATGATTTTTGATTACATGCATGAATTATTCTTAGAATCATATCTTAGATGCAATTAATACACAAATAATTTATTTCTTGAATCCATCACGTGTCTAAGAACTTGAAACTACTTTGTATACGTGTCATAATTTTTTCTTATCTCTTCATTTATTTTAACTATTGATTTATTACTTTATGCTTGCTCTACGATCTCACGACATCTAAAATACTTAAAGGCAGCCTTTAATCGCAATTGACTAAGGCTCTTCAATTCGAGTAACAATTAGATTCATGTTGATCTAAAATCGATTGCTTTACATTCTTTCAAATGACAAGACTTTGTTTAATGCAACTTGAAATTTTGAATTTGGACTCTACATTATACCAACCCACATAGCTTATTTGCTTTTTTTTTTTTTTTTTTTGACACCACTTGTGCCAAGATGCTACTTTGTACTATCTTAATCCCTTGCAAACATTAATTATAATAATAAATGTGGAACTTGAATTAAACAAACTTATCTTCTCTTTTGGAATTACATGCCTATTTGATCCAAGTTGGATGATTATAAAAATTATTTATTTTCAATTTTGGTTTGAAAAAATTGAAATGGTCTTGGTCAGGTTCATGCTGCTTTTGTTAGATGGTTGTGATGAACTAACTCAAGTTGAAAGCATTTTGGTTCACACATAAACTATAGGGCCTATTTAAATAAAAAATAATATTTTATTAAAAATTGTGAATAATGTGAAATAAAATTAATTATTATGTTAGGATATATGAGAGATGTGATATAAAATTAGTTATTATATTGAGATATATGAGTGATGTGATATAAATTAGTTATTATTTTAGTAATGTGTGTAGGATGTGAAATAAAACTAATTTTTAATATTAAATTTGATGTGTGATGTGATATGCCTGTTTAAAATTAGATTAGGTTAATTTTGAACTGTCAAACAAATAAGGACCTAGTTGTTAAAGTTGTATCACTAATTAGGGTGTGTTTGTTTGTAAGGTTAAATTTAAGAAGGTTAAAATTAAATTTGGATGAAGATATTTTTTTATTGAAAGTTGTGAATGATGTGAAATAAAGTTAGTTATTATGTTGAGATATGTGAGGGATGTGATATAAAGTTAGTTATTATGTTGGAATATGTGAGGGATGTGATATAAGTTAGTTATTACTTTAGTAATATGTGTAGGATGTGAAATAAATTTAATTTTTAATATTAAATTTTATGTGTGATGTGATATGCCTATTTAAAATTAAACCAGGTTAATTTTAAACTCCTAGGCAAACAGGGCCTAAGGTGTATTTACATACATACTTTAGAAAATTTCGTTAAAAGAGTGTTTAGTTTGATGTTAGCTTAAGGGCGTTTGGATCGATGTTACGTTGTGTTATCGAAAGATTTTCATTATTTGATTTGATGATATATAGTTTAGATTATATTGTAATTAAATTGTCACTCCAAAATAATATTTAAGTATCATAAAAAATTAAATGGCATCTGTGGAGCATCTTCTAGCCAAATGAGGAGGGAGCTTGGGTTAAATTAAGGCGTCCTAGGCTCGAATCTATACCACTATAATTTTCAATTTGAGATGAGACATTTTGATATTTGGGGTAAAATAATAAAAAAAATTGGATAATATTTAGATAACATCAAATCAAATACTTCTTTAATATATGTTATTTTTGAGTGATAATTTTATACTTTTTATAAAGCACATATTATCATACTAAATAATTATTTTCTCTAGATAATATAGTATTATATTAAGATAACATTAAATCAAATGTCCTCTAAATTTCATATGCATCTTTCAAATATTGGCCGCTAGAAGATTCTAACTTTGAGTCATATATTACCTTAATTTATAAATGAGGTCGAAAGAGTTGTGATATTTAGGAATAGAAAAAAATTCGAAGGTCGGCTTGAGTCTGAGCTGTCGCATCTTCTACCTTCACTCTCTCTTGTGCCATCTTTTGTAATCCTTTTAATATTATGGACTTGCTTCAAAGCTATCATTCATTATTAAAGTGATCTTTTCTTATTCATAAGGTTTTGTGTTTTTGTTTTAATTACTTCTACTTCAATCAACAATCTCATAACATCTAAATCGATTAAGATAAAATTTTCGACTGCAATAAGTTATACCTTTTTTAATCAAATTTCTAAGTTTTGTAAGGCATCGATAAGGGTTAGGTTCGTGTTGATCTGAAAGCAACTGCATTAGATGTTCTCAATAGGGGTGGCAACAAGGGTCGGCGGGCCGGGTTCTAGTCAAATATGAATCTGACTTGACCCGACCCGAATAGCCTCAACCCGAACCCGATTCATTTATTAAATGAGTTGGCGGGTCGATCTGACTCGTTTATAGAACATTTTTTGATAAATGCCCAATCTGAACCTTACGCAATCCGATTATGCTCAACCTGAACCTAACCTATTTAATAAATGAGTCAAAATTTATGACCCATACGTAAAATTTGCAGGTCAGATTTACGATTCAGATCATATATTGTCACCCCTAGACTTCTCAATGAACAGGAGTTGAGCTCACATCACTGTTTTCTACTCTTCTACTAATTAGGTAAAGTTTAGGTTAACTTTGCCAAATTGAGTTGCATGCCAATCTATGCCAAGAAGCTACTTGGTAATATCTTAATGGCTCTCAATACTATATAATAAAATTATGTAACTTGAGATAACTAAATTTATTGATTCGTTATTTCATAGAATATAATGAAAATAAAGAATTTATGTAATCGATTTCACTTAATAGGATAAAGACTTTATTGTTGAGATAACCAAACTTACCCTTTAGTTTTTTTTTAATCATATGCTTATTTGGTTCAACTCGACAGATTACATAAATATATTTAGGGTAAATTGACCCTGGCACTTGAAATTAGAAGAACATTGCAAATTGATTTTAACTTTTAAAAGATTCTGATTTGGGTCTTTAGGATTGTACAACATTATTGTTTGATCCCGATTAAAACATAATTATTAATTTTTTTTAACTATTATACTGTAAAATTGTTTTCGATTATTAATTTTTTAGTTTTTTAAATATAATTTTGAGATATTAATATTTATGTTTTTAGTTTAAAGTTTTTAAAGGATAGAAATTATAGAAAGGTATAATGGCCTTTTCAAATATTTAAATTATTTAAATTAATAAAAAACAACTAAATTTTAATTTTTATATTAGAAAAATCCCTCAAAAGGATGAAATTTTAAGAGAGAGATCAAGACTATATGATTTTTACAACTCTCTGTGTCAAAATTAAATTTTTTAAAATTTTAAGATTAATTTATAATATTTTTTTGACATTAGAAGCCTGAAAGCAGTATGCATTAATGGTGATTGTCTTGTTTATTGATATGTCATTTATTTGTAAAAAATATCAGTGAAATATTAAAAATAAAATATTTTCAAAAAAAAAAATAAAATAAAAAAATATATTTTAATTCACTCAAGGATATAGTTGAAGTTTTTTTTTTTTAGAAAATTTACATTTTGTCATCCCCAATGGTCCATTATTTTTAAACGATACTCCCAAAATTCATTATTTTTAGGCAGTATCCCTCATTTTGGGATAAATTTATAGGCAATACCTTACTTTTGAAGTTAGATAAGGGGTGCTATATGAAAATAATAAACTTTGAGAGTGCCGCTTAAAAATAATGGACCTTTAGAGATATTGCCTATAAATTTATTTTAAAATGAAGAGTGCTGGCTGAAAATAATGAATTTTGGGGTGTTGTCTGAAAATAATAGATTTTGAAGGTGACAAATATAAATCTCATGGAAGTTTTTTTTTTATAGGTATTAATATTTTTACATTAATAATAAAAAATAAATCTTAACGGTCAAAGTTCATGTAATCGGGTCGACGATTCAATCCACAACCAATTCGGGTCAGAAAATATCGGATCCGAGTCAGTCGAGTTTGGGTTGAATACTTGAATCCGATCCGGATTCTTTCATCTCCGGTTTCGGGTCTCCAGGCCGAAGTTCGAACCTCAGCCGCGCTTCCGCACAACGCAAATACCGCCGATCAGATTCTTCCGACGAGAATTTCGTTCATTACCCACGGCGCCGCTTCACTTACCGGAGGCGAGCATGCCCTAATCTTGATTACCTTGTGCGTTATTCTTTATCACATTACAAGATGCTTTCAAGCAAGAAACCCTTCTTCCGCCGATCAGTTTCTTCCGGGTTCTGGCGACAAGTTCCTTCATTCACCACGGCGCTGCTTCACTCACCGGAGGCAAGCATGCCCTAATCTTGATTTTGTTGTGCGTTATTCCTAGTAGATGCTTTCAAGCATGAAACCCTTCTTCCGCTTATCTGTTTATGGCTACGAGCCTGATTTTTATGTAATTTGCGATATGCATCGTGGTTTGAACCGTAAAATCAATGTTCTGCATGACCTATAGTGCTGTTGCCATTGTGACATGCTGACCTGAGGTGCATGTGAGTTGTTTGTTGAAATGCGAGAGCGAGGTTTAACAGTTTTTCTTTTTCAGGTTGTTTGTTGAAATGCGAGAGCGAGGTTTAACAGTTTTTCTTTTTCAGGCTTACCACAGCTGTTGTTTTAATAGATGGCTCAGACCACAGTTTAAGGAAGACCTTCTCTTATGGAAGGATTGCCAATATCATCAATTGCTTTTAACTAACAATATTTCCCCTTGCAGCTGCTTGATTAACATATATTGAGATGGAGTTTCCTTCATATTTAGTATCACGACTGCCTTCTCATATGCAAATCGAGCAACCCATTCAGAATGCTGTCAAATCTGTTTGGGAGCCAGATCAAGTGTGTGAAAATTTAAGAAAGTTGCAGGAAACTATTCATCTTCTAAGAGCAACGTATGTACTTAATTCTCCATTTAGATGCTACTTACTGTTCATTTATAGCATTAGCAAAGTATCTAAGCTAGGAGTGTCAAAGTGGATTGGCAGGTTAGTTTCGGTTTGAGAGTCTAGCTATATTAGCCTAACCCAAATCCAACTTGATTAATATAAGGGTCAAAAATTTTAATCTGAATCTTACTAGAATAAATTTATTTTTGCTTAATGAACGGATCTCACCTATACTCGAGTTTGGGTCAACCCACCATCCTTTCATGGTTGTAGCTCAAAATTTCTGCAAAATATATTAAGTTTTCATGTTTAGTTCAGCCTGATTATGTGTAACCGAACCCAGCTTATTTAATAAACTGGTTAGTAAATCTAACCTGAGCCTGCCTGAATAATAATTGGGATATCTTGAACCTAAATTTACTGTTTGGGTTTGGGTCTGATTGTCTGGTTGGGTAGGTATTGCCACCCTCTCTCTATGAGTAGTTTTCTTCAAAAATTTAACTTTGTAGATTTTCTTTTCTTTTTTGTTCTTTGTCAGACATAAAGAACTTCAGGGAATCAATCTTATCAAAAGATTTAATGGAAATTCTGAAGCTGATAAACTTTCTTCTAATCATTTGGGAAGGCTAGACATGGTGTCTCATTCAAATGATTCCTTTGGGAATGAGAGAGTTCCTGAGATTGCTAAGATAATTAAAGAGAAGAGAGTCAGCCTGGATGTTCAGGAATGTCTTTCTTTAGAAGCTGCAAACAGGATAGCTGTAACTATTAAAAACGAGCTTTCCCAATTCAGTGCTATTACAAATGAAGCAGGTCCTTGGGAAGAGAAATCTACAGCAGTTAAGTTAGTTCAAAAGATGCGAAAGTACAAGAGGAACAAACGTTGGAGAAAAAGAAAAAGGAAACATGTCTCACAGTTAATATTCAAGGTTGCATATTTCCGTTTAAATTATTTTACCAGCATTCTTGTTTCTTAGAAATCAATAATTTTATTATGGCACACTTTTTAAAGCTCAAATATCTCAGTACACTGCATCATGCTATATTATTTTACTGATTCTTAGTTTTTGTAATTTTCTATTGTTTCATAGGAACGTGAAGGATATGATAAGGCAGACCGGGATGCAGATGAGTGGAGAACAAGAGAGATTGCCAAAGACATTGCCAAGCGCAAAGTATGATTTTCATATTCTCAAACTTTTTTTTTTTTAAATTCCTTTTTGATCCAATGTCTTATCATAATTGAACGTGCAAAACTTTACTAGGGATTAACTAGAACTGAGGTATTTTCATCAAAATTTAATTCCTTATTGGCTTGTTCTGACAACGAAAAGTTTCTTGCCATTTGATGTTATGCATCTTCTAATTTTTATGCTAACATGATAGAGATAAGAAATATGAGAGAAGTCAACAAAATTAAAAGGGCAAAGCCACTTTGCTTTTGTGGTGTCTATATCAGAATTAGGGCATGTTGATGGGGAATTCATATGACCTGACATGTGGAATGCCCAAATCTAGGAAAAAACACGTTTTGCTGGAGGCGAGGAGAGAAATCCACTAACATGAGGGGCTCCTTAGAGGGAATACATAAAGTAGGAATACATATGAGGAAGAAGTAGAAGGAGATCTATGGAGCCCTTTGCCATTAGTAAGAGGAGAATAGAAGAACCCTCTTTGTGGTTAGGAGGAAGAAACCGTTGTAACGGAAGGAAAAGAGTCTATCTAGAATAAGGTGATCCTTTTTTGTAGTTGATCTTACCCTTGTCATTTTAGCATGTCAACCTCTTTTTTATTCACTTTCCTTTGGTAACTGCACCGACCTCTATTTATGGGAGTGGGGCCTTTCCTTTGTAGCCCTCCTTTTATTCTTTCTTTTTTATGACTTATTGTTTATGAACACTATGCAACAATTTGAGAATTAGTATATTAAGAAACCTTATTTCTTCTGTTTGGTAGCTGTAGAAAATTTGTCATTGTTTTTTTAGCCATAATCTCTTGCATCTAACACAATTTTTAAATGTCAAAAGATAATTTTATTTCACATCTTATATAAACTCCAACAACAACAACTACCACCACCAAGCCTTTTCCTACTAGGTGTGATCGGCTACTTGAATCCTTTGTCTTCAATTTGAAAATAAATTTATTCTCACATTCTAAACATACTTTAACGTAATTATCAATTTGATGTCATATTATGGACAAATTCCAACATAACAAACCAATTTTATTTCAAATTCAATACACATCCCTCACACATGACGAAATTTGCCACAATTTAGTCCTATTGCCAAATACATTTCCTAGAGTGACAAAGTACCCAAGCTGTATCTATGATTAAGATCATTTTGCTTATTCCATGTCCTCATTTGCTTAGGACTTTGGTGAATCTGGAATGCAGTTTGACCATGTCATTTGTTTGTAGTAGCTCATTATAAGATAAAAAAATAAGTCTCAGACACGAAAGCCACTATATATTTTAGTAATTGGTTCTTCTACTTCAAGATGCATTAATGTTCTTAACTATATCATATCGGTTCCAGAATTGCATGACTATTTGATTGTAAAAGCCTAAAGGTCAGTTAGGATAGCATGAGCATCACATCATGTTCGTGATGGAGCACTTTTCTAACATTTCCAGCTAAAACAGTAGCATCACAATATATCAATCTGCAGGCAACTTCTGATCCAAGCATCAGGTGGTATGAAGTTATCGAGTAAAGGATACTGATCTGGAATGACAATCTTTATTGTTATTTTTTAAGCTGTAGATTTTAGCTTTGACATTGTTAATATTCTGTTGAGATTTTGTAGATGGAAAGCATGAAGGCAATTGCAAAGCTCAAAGCTGCTGAAGAGAAGAAGAGATTAGAGTCTGAAGTAAGTGTTTCTAACTGTTTCAAGCATGAGTATTTGTTTTCTGATCGGTGACTACAATCGATTTATTAATGGGAACATCTTGATTGGGTCGATGAGTACAAGGTTTTTGCTAATGATATGTTTTGCTTGTAATTTCATGATTATACTTTCTTTTTGGTCTGATGACTGAAAAAGTGGTTGACATGTTTAACACTTTTTCAAGGGATTATAAAACATAATATTGTATTCATCGTCAATTAAGATCAATTATGAGTCACTAGGATGTTGCTGATGTGATGTCCTTGTGATCATAGTCTTCTCTAAGACAACTTTGCTCTTGTCAAATCATTATTGGCCTACTTGTAATATTGGTTCTGTACCCCAGTTTGCATATATTTAGTAGACAATTTTTTTGAAACCCCACACAAAGGGGTATGGGGGAGTCTTATTCATCCAGCTCTCGGTTGGCAAATAAGAACCTATGTATAAACAAAAACTTTAAAAGCTAAATAAGGAGTACTAACTCTCTTACAATTAATATGACAATAATAGTAAACAAGTACTACTTCTTTACAAAAAATAAAAGACAAAGCACCAAAGAGAAAGAAAAAGCCACCAGCAAGTAGCTCCATCCAATCAAAACAGCACCTGGCTTTGACTTTCCCAAAATGATCAAAGTAATCAATCTGATTTGCCATCTGTGCCAAAGAACTTCAGCTTCAACCAATGTTATGATCATCAGAAATCCCAGAGCTAAAGCTAGATAGAAAGCTCTCTCAAGAGAAAGCTCTCTTAACCCAAAAATATGAAAAATTGAGTTAGCATCTAGTGTAGAATAAAGAGAGGGACCGCAGTAAAACCTGCACCTGGGGGGAGACAAACAAAACAAAAAAAAAAGTGAAGAAGGAAAATTAAAGAACTCTAGGGACTAGGATATTGCTTGCCTTCCTTATCAGCAATGATGACCATTTGAACTTAATCAGAAATGTTATCAAAACTATGGAAGATCTAATTGCCACCATCAATTTTGGAGAAGAAATCGGCAACTTGATTTGCCTCTTTCCAAACATGACTAATTTTAATGCAAAGTTGATTACATAAGTATTTAATTTTGGTAATAGAAGTAACATATTTCCAACTAATATCATGATCCCCTGCTAGCCGCTTCACCAAGGTTGAAGAACCAAGTTTGATGTGAATATGACTAATACCTTTCTCAATACACTTCTCCAAACCAAACAAACAATACTGAATTTCAGCAGAAAGAGCATCAGAAATATTGGAATTCAATAAGCAATGATAAGCAAAAATAAAATTCCCATTACTATCTCTCATGATTCCACCTCCCATTAGCATTATCTACATTAAGAGCTCCATCTGAATTAAGCTTAGCATAGCCAGGTTCTGGTTTACACCATCCAACCAAAGAGGCCTTTTTAGCTGTACCAATAGCTTTTTTGACTTTAAGAAACTTAATAAGAGAAGAATTATTTTGTAACTAATAGGTCTTATAAGGAAATGCAAAATTCTATAAGAAAATCAAATGGATGATATCAGTATAAACTTGCTTTTCATCATCTTCCTTATCTCTGAACCTCACATTATTTTTGGAATTCTAGAGAACCCAATAGGTAAAGAGTCTAATATTTGTAGAAACATAACTTCTTTTAGTAAAAAGACATAATATGCTCCAAAACAAAAACTAAATTACCAATGGAATCGAAAGTAGGCAAATTTATTTTATTCACATTAAACAACTTAAAAACTCGATTCCAGATTTTCTCGGCAAAATCACAACCCCAAAGTCAGTGAAAGGCATTCTCTTCATTATTACGACCTCTAAGACATTTAGAAGTAAGATGAAAATCTTTTCTCTTTTGAATCATATTAGTAGGGAGGAAATTATTTAGATCTTTCTCTTGAGACGCAACATTGCCAAACGCAAAAAAAAAATCTTAGGAAAGTGATGAAGCCAAATGTAATTAAAAGTTTGACAAATCTCCTTTTTAGCTCTTAGATTTTCCCAAGTGGCCTTAATGAGAAACGACCATTAGTCGAAAGGTCCCAAATCATCTTGTCTTTGTCCTGTGGTTCTGATCCTAATGATTGCTTTGTTATCATGAATTATTACTAAAATCCTTTTTTTTATTGAAGTATAGAATGTTTCCCATAAAAATGCAATTGTATTTTTTCTCTTTTTATTAAGTATTTTGGTAGAATAACTCAAACTTGCACATCTTAATTAACACTGATGTTGATAAATCAGTGATAAATTTTCTTTCAAAAATAGAGAATGGTCACGTTTAATGGCCACATCTAGTCTTTTTTTATTTTCCTATCATTTACTTTACTATTGAGTCTTAGAGCCTCTTACATTTACCTATAAGAGCATCTATAAATTGAAAATAGATGCAAACAAATGACCTTAAACATTAGTTCATCGTCTTATCTTTTATTAGTATCACGCCTACCCTCTCCCATATGTATTCGTTTTTAAAGCGATCCACTTTACTACTTTAGTTATGCCTACTCGTTAGGTTGAGCATTTGAATTTTTACTACTCTAATCCAATGGATATTTTGCCATTTAATTGCCCATACTCAGTTTCATATGGTGTAATTGGTTGGATAGCATTATGAATAAATTTTACTTTAATTAGTAGTTTGATATAATGCCAAAATTTTTAATTTTGTAATTGCTTCTTATTAAAGGCATTCTTGTCTAAGCTTTTATAACTTCCAGCTGGAGCTTCTATTGGTGGTGGAGAAGTTGCAAGAGCTTCGCTCTATTAGAATTCAGAAAATGAAGAAACAAGGTAGCAATTTTTGTTTTGCAAATGAAAGGACATGTTTGCATGAGATCCAATTTATTGTTTGTTTTAATATCTTTCTCACTATTTTTACAGTAGCTGCACAAAATTTAAAAGTTTCAATAAAGTGTAACAAAAAATAGTTTGCTGAGATAGATTTGCAGTAAAGTTTGAAATATGTTAGTATGAAGTAATATCTTAGAGAGAGAATAGAAATGTTATCTTAAGAAATGTTAAGTATCAAATAATTATAGTATTTAAAATGATTTGGACATGCATAACGTGTAGAATATTCCCGAGTAAGCCAGAGAACAAACTTTGGAGGAGCATTTTGGATGAAAGGATTGGTAGATCCCTTGACAGCATGCAAATATATGCTAATAGATTTACAGAAACTGCAATAGATTATACCAAGCACTTGTGATGGTCAATACCATAAATTTGGGCAGAGAAAGCCATAATTAATGGTTATAGTGCCAAATTTAAATTACCTTTACAAGAAGTTTTTATAAATTCAATATTATCCATGTCTTGTTGCTTTTGATTATCTCATATAAATGTTCAAACTAGCCTCTTCTCCTTCTAAGAGTTTTCATGAAATTCAATATTTTTTAACTCCCATGCCATTTTTTTCTTTTTTTTGGCTCTTTTGATTGGAGGAAAAATTAGCCTTTGCAATAGAATTTTTTTGCCTAAATTGAGATGCATGAATGATAGGAAATAAAGTTAATTACATTAAAAATTTGTGTAAGATATGAAATAAAGTTGATGGTTATGTTGAAAGTTGTATGAGATTTGAAATAAATTTAATTTTTAATAATGAGGTTTATTTTTTTTAAGAAAGATTGTCATGACAAACATAACCGTGACTAATTTTTCCTATTTCTAAATGACTAAGGATATAAGAAGAGAAATGCAGGTGTATTATGTGATAAAAGCTTTAATACTTAAAAATAAATTTTATAGAATAATAGTAAGACCAATGATATTATATGATGTTGAATGCTGTCCTATAAAATAGAAATATATAAATAAAATAAGTGTCACAAAAATATGAATGCTAAGGTGGCTACATTAAAAGATGGGATAAGAAATGAGTATATTCATGAGAAAGTTGGAGTAGTCTCAATTAAGGATAAGCTTGGAGAATCGACCTAGATGATTTGCATATATAAATCATAGACTAATAGAAACTTTAGTGAGGAGTGTTGGCTCTATTGGATTATTGGATCTTGCACATGTAAAAAGCGAAAGAGGAAGACTAAAAAAGACATAACAAGAAACTATAAGAAATGATCTTACATATTTAGAGCTAAATGAAAATTGTTATTTAATAGAGTGCAATGGAAATAAAATATTCATGTAGTGATCCCACCTAGTGAAATAAAGGCTTGGTTGTTGTTGTTATTGTAAGGATATAAGAGGAGAGTTCTACTTATGCTATATCATTTTTGTTAAATCTTTAGTCCTAATTGATCTAAAAGCTTAAGCTTGTAGGTTGTTTTTGTAGTACATTTAATATTCTTACACTCCCCATCATTTGCAGTATCATTTGGCTTTATAGTGTGGATTCAATACAACAAATGGCTTTGTTTATCCTTATTGAAAGTGATTTGGTATGCCAGGGTTGGAAACAGAGTCCTTTGGCCTTGATATTGTGTCAAATAGCCAGTATCCAGCTAACTGAAAAGCTTAAGCCTGTATATTATACTAGTAGAATAAATTTCATATGCTAACTATCATAATATGCTTGTTACAAGTGGTTTTGCCATGGAGCAGTGTTGTATATCGAAAGAAGGTTTTGTGCTTTTGCTAAATTTTATGATGTCTTCGATCATTTCAGGCCATTTTCTGCCAGAAGAGGATGATAAATTTCTTGAGCGAGTGAGGACCGCTGTTGAGGAAGAGGAGCGACAAGCAACTGCTTTTGCTGTTGCACATGCTGCTAAGGATGTCATCGCAACAGCTGAAGAGTCAAGAAAAATTATCCAAACCACTACTCCCGAAGCCAATGTTGTTGAAAGTAATAGAGTTGGAAGTCCAGTGAAGCAAGAGCAAACTAGCATGAGTGAAAGTGAAAGAAACTTAGTTATGGCTAAAACCCAGGACCTTGGGCCAAAATTCAAAGGGGAAGGATTTGGCGGGGCCTATGAGTCAATGACAAATTTACCATATGAGTTTTTCCATTATTATCATGGCAGTAGTAATGATATGGGTACCTTGATTGAGGTAATTTTTACCTTTATATTTCTTTATTATTTTTTTGCTTCTTTTGTTGCCTTAATCTAATGTCCAATTCACTCGTTGGTTAATCATCTGCTTTAAATGTGTGCTTTATGTGTTAAAACTATTAACTAACTTTAATAAAAAAAGGGTACTATTAACTTAAATCACGACTGATGGTGAAACATCATATGCTATACTCTATATAGTAGCACACCTAAAATCCTATTATTTTAGCTCTTCTGCTATGATAATAACTTGACATAGGACCTTAAGATTGTTATTCTGACAGTTATATATTATTGGTTATTTTTACTATCTTATCTCTTGAATATATAAATCTTAATCTCCATGGTGAACTTGTTTCTTTCTTTGCCTGTATGGTGTTTATTTTTCAGGTTAAGTTTAACTTAGGTTAAAATTAATCTTAAGGTTACATTATATACAAATTCTAATATTAAACTAATAATATTTCAATTCTTGAACGAACTCCAACATTAAAATCAATTTTATTTTACTTCATACACAAATTTTAAAATAAAATTAATTTTATTTCATATCCTACACTCATCCCAAAATAAAACGAGTTTTATTTTAAATCATTCACAAATTTTAAAATAAAAACATCATATCAAAGGTTATTTTTTACCTCAAGTAAAAATAACCCTACCTATATGATGTTTATAGGCATATATTTTCTTGCAATAAACATTTTTCACATACTCGTCTCACTGAGAATTTTTCTTAGTATCTAGGCCCTTAGCTCAACCGAACTTACATTACCATGAATTTTGCTACCTTAGGGTTGTAGTAGTTATAGCCATACATTCGAGGGGCAATGTCCTACGGATTCTTTAATCTAAGTAGTTGATGGTGGAAATGCACATGAGCAATGATCTTATATTTGTCGTTCAACAAGAAGTTATCATATTGCCATACAAGTAATAACTTTTACCCGTTAGATTTGGGTTAATAGTTCATTCACCTTTATATTGAGCTAGCTTATGTCCCTTGGTTTCTCTCTCCTATGGTATTAGAGTCAATGGTTTAGTTAGGATCATATAGTACATGTTGATGCTCTTATGGGTTTCTAGCTTCACCATGGTTGAGTGAAAATCCAAGAGTGGGTGTGTCTCCAGGTGTTTGAGTGGGCTCTTGATGTGTTAAATGGCCCATTAGGTGAGAGCGACTAATGTGGATAAATTTTCATGTAAGGGAGAGATTGTTGGGAATACACATAAGCAATTCTCTTGCATTGATAGTTCAACAAATTGTGGTATTGATATGCAAATAATACTTTTACGTACTAGCCTAAGCCTTTGGGTTAATGGGTGTCCGGTATCCATTCAGTTGTGTATTGAGTCCAACTTAGGCCTATAGTGTTTCTCCTCTAATAGTTGAATTTATATACTGTGATGTTTGATGGGACATCTTTTTTATCAATGTTTCAAATTAGATCCTTTGTCATGATGCTTGACGGATAATACACATCGTCTTTTTTATTTTATTTTTTAGGGAATTTGTTATAAGTATGAACCGGTCAAATCATTTTATTTATTTATTTATTTATTAATAGGTTTATTTAATCCCGCATGGTTTATCTTTATTTTAAGATGATATTAGCTCTCTTTAAATATATCATGTATTTGAACATTTGGATGACCTTTTAATGAATGAAATGTTTGTGTTCAGCTTGACTCTGGAATGAGTTAGGTTGAGAGATTTCAAGAAGGATTGATACTTAGGAAGGAAACATTTTAGAAACCTTAAGTGAAAATTTTTGAAACTCTAGTTGTCCATTTATTTCTGCTTTGTCTCTCTTTTGCCATTATTGCCAACCACCATCATTTCACATTAATTTTGGCATCAAAGAAATTGTTTCACATCCATATTATTATTATTATTAACCTTCATTCAAAAGATACAACCTATCTGCCTCGACAAGGAAATTATCTTATTTGGTCGCTATACATTACAGGCTCAACGATAATTTAACGTTATAATTACAGTGTTGTTTTTTTCTTTAAAAAGGCTTTTGTGCATCAAGTGTCACATAAAAAATGTTAATTTGACATCCATAGACCTGTTATATATCTCTCTGTTGCGCTCTTTCTGTTACTTAAATGGAACTTGTAGGCCTTGTTTGGTTTGAGGTTTAAAAACTGCAAAACTCTTTTAAAAACATTTTTATCAATGTTTTATATTTTATTTCACATCATATACAAATTTAAATTTTAAAAATTAATTTTATTTTACATTCTACATAAATCTCTATCTTAAAAAGTAGCTTTACTTCACATCCTACACATACTTCAATAAAATAAATCAACTTTATTTCACATCGTAATATTAAAATGATTTTCTTTCTATCTCTACCTCAAAAAAAACCTCAAACATTTTAATATACTCTAACTAAACGAGGTTGCAAAGTGATTTGTACTTCGTATATACTTCAAAGGATAAATGTTTTCTTTTTTCATGTAGGAAGAAACTGATTTGATTTGATTGCTGTTGTTGTGCTTGATGAGCTTCTGGCTTCAAATTTCTTAGAAGATTTTCATCAAATCTGATTTCCTAATATGTTTGATTGGCTAAGTGATGATTGTGTGAGATATTCTTAAATAAGAATATGTGCTAATGATGGTTATGACTATACGAAGAAGAACTAATCTGAAAATTCTTTTATTGCTATGCTCTTATTGACCAAAACTAATTTTGTTAGTTAACTAGTTGATCCTATGTTATCTGCAGGTTAGATGGACGTGGGATGCATACATCAGGCTTGGAGGAAGGTATTCATATCTTTCACTTTTTTTATTCCCATATCTTTATTTATGTGGTATGCATTTGTTAAACTTAGAGGAAGGTATTCGTGTCTTCCAATTTTTTTATTCACATATCATAATTTATTTAGTTATGTTGCTACTTAGAACCTAAAGTGTCTTTTTTGTGAAGATCAATTATTTCTTAAATGACAGCTATCAAATTTTCCAAAGAACAATGGGAATTATTGAAGGGATTATGTAAGTCACTTTCTAATAGCGACAACAGAGCCCAAATCCTAAACTTTTGTTTTTGATATCAAAAGGCATTCATTTAAGAATAGCAATGGTTACAATCTTTTTGCATTACATCTAATAGGAAAGATGGGAAGCAAGTTTTCGAGACAACTAGTTTTATAATTAAATAGAGCATATTGAGTTAGTAAGTGGGCAGCTTTGTTACTTTCACCCTTTGTGTGTGCAAACTCATACAAATTGAGAGTATATTGCAGCTCCTTCATTTTTTGTATACATAAGCCTATCATGGATAAGTTTCGACCCCCATCTGTAGGTGTCTGAATTGCAGTCTTTGAATCGCTTAGGATGATGTTTTCATACTTTAAATTCTTAGCAAGATCCATTGCTGCGTTAGCCACGAAGTTCTTTGCATAGAAAGCATCTAGGGATCCCTTCTTATTGCTTGCTTTGATGGCTAAGATTCTTTCAATGCTATCTCTAGCTATCACACCAAAACTTGTAATATTGTGATTGCTGTCTACTATCGCATCGAAGTTTATCTTGATCGTATGTCAGGGGAGTTTTCGCCACGAGCTTATAGGTGCCTTGACTGCCTCTTGGATTGGTCTTCTATGTTTTATAAAATAAAAGAAAATTTGGAGGCTGCTATAAAATAAATTTGGGGACTAATTGAGTGCAACCCATGCTTTTATGGGAGGAAAAAAAACTATTAAATAGGTTTTTGGATTTCACTGCTTCTCATTTGCTAATATAAATTTTTATACTTAAATTTTGGTTTGTCGTGCTTCAGTTTCCTTTTCCAATTGTAGTTTGTTCTCCTTTTTTCTTTGGATTTCGCTCCAATTTTTTTGCTTTCTCTTAGGTTGGCAGCTTGATATCAACTCGAGATTAAGTTTGGCATCAAGAGGAAATTGAGAACTTTAGTCAAGTTTGATTCAATTTATTCATTTTAAATAAGTCAAATAACTAGTTGATTTAGTTGTCTTACTAACTTTATATATGGATAAAAAGGGGTGAAATACATATTGTGTTTTATGTTATACCTTTTATATAATGGATGATATTTGTAATTGAAAATATATCTGTGATGTGTCTATCTATAACTTAAAAAGTGTTTTTGCTATCACAAAAAAATTTTGAAAGTATTTCGCGTATCCTCTCCACAATATATGTACATTGTGAAAATCTAAATTTATATGCTTATGCATATATTAAATCCATTCAATTTGAATTGACTCTATTTCGAGTGCATCGACCTCAATTCATAAGAAATCGAGTAAAATTCTAGCAATTATTGAGTTTCAAGTCTAAAACATAGTTGGCGGTTGGCCCCATATGCGTTAGACACAAGTCATGTATGCTAAATAGTTGCATTAGCAAGTAGTTCATGGAACAAAGGGAAGACTAGTAGCCTCTTTCTTTGTCTTATGCCTTTTCGTCCTAGTTATTATTCAAAAGAGCATTATAGTTCAATTGTTATGTCGTATGTAAAATATTGATACTTTTGAGTTTGCCTCTGTGATTTGCTTTGTTGATGGAAGTTTTATATATGACAAAAATAGATGGGGTTGATGTTTAAAATATAAAAATTAGGAAGCCAACAGTTTATTTCTGTTGTTACTTGACTCCTGAATGCAGTCCGATACCTGGTCACTGG
This sequence comes from Apostasia shenzhenica, assembly GCA_002786265.1. Classification (NCBI taxonomy): domain Eukaryota; kingdom Viridiplantae; phylum Streptophyta; class Magnoliopsida; order Asparagales; family Orchidaceae; genus Apostasia; species Apostasia shenzhenica. Next base: position 952,993 of record KZ451908.1, on the reverse strand, counting down.
GTCCAGCCACCAACTCCTGCTGATGAGGTCTGGGCATCCTATCTCGTTGCCCCGAAGCAGTAAATCAAAAGCAAGGCAGTTTCTTCTTTCAGGTACCGAGTTTATTGCATGAAAAGCTCCAATTAAAATAACTGCTTCTCCTTTTCATCTCAATGGGTCTTTTGTAATTGTTAAGCTAAAGAAAGAACTGAAGAAATACTGAGATATTCATTAGCTATAGGAGATTTCTGTACATGTTATGGTATACAAGCTAAATTTCAACTTAGACTCCTGGAATATAATATTTAAGATTAGCACCAACAACTACATTGATACCTAATTAGTTACTGTCAGCACATCTCATTTAGATGCCATTTGACCTCATAATTATGCTTGAATTATGATTAAATTGAGTTTAATTTTGACAAACGTTTTTTACTAGATAAATTGCTTTTGGGACCCTGAGGTTGGACAAGTGTTGCAAGTAGGCTTCAGCTTTTTAAAATCCTCGATTTCGATCCCTCAGGTAGTGTTTGCACTGCTTTAGGTCTTTGAGATTGGTTCCCTCCTTTTTGTTAGGTCCTTTTAGAGAAACATTGTGTACATTAACAAAAAATTTGAAAAAAAAGATTTCTTAAAACAAAATGGCACTTCTTTTTTCTTCTCTTTCCAATCTCCATCATTAGTTAGAAACTAGCAATTTGGCAAACATGTCATTTATGTTTATTTTAATAACTCTGTCATTATTGGGGTCTCACAACAACACAAAACCCTTACATGAGGGACTTATGACTGAAGTTTGTTTTTTTGAGTCGATTTTGATTTAGGTTGCTTTGTATGATTTTTGTGTTACTAGAAGTTCTCGTCTTAAACGAATGATGCATTTTAAGTGATTTACATTGCATAAGGTTTGAATGCATAGTCATACATGTACAAACAAACAAGTCTAAGTACATGCATTACATATTTCATATATATATTTGGATAAATTGTTTGTGGTTTTTTGAGATTTTCATCCATCGTATTTTGATCCAGGATTTTGGATCATTTAAAGATATTGTGAAATGATCCCCTTGGTAGGATGTCTCTGATGCATCTCTTTAAGGAATCTCCAAGCAAATCCGTGTGTTGCAATATTTTTATCGGGGTTGACGGATTGTGCGTCGACGCATTCACTCTAACTGAAGGTTTATCGACACATATGCTTGATCTACGGTGCCACAATACACTTGCTTTAACAAATTTGCGCCAGCCAAAGTATTTTTGCTTTGTTTGAGGGTGCCACGATGGCCGAACATCCCAATGGTCTGATACACCTCATCGCTCTAATGTGTCATTTATCTTCCTCCTAGCATTGTAGTTTTTTTCTTAAATTTTTTTTATGTAAATCTCCGATTATGTGCCATTATTTCAAGTTGTGTGACAATCTTTATGTCATTTCTATTATTGTGTTGCGAATTATGATTTCTCTTGTGTGATATCAAAGCCATGAGCTGTAGTCATCAAGATTTCTCTATGCGCTATAATTTCAAGCGAACAAATCGACTTGAAGTAACGAGGAGATTAACTTAATTCAAGTCGACTAAAATTTGAGCAACTATAGAACTAATTTTGAGCTTTGAATATAATTCCACTGGTCCTTGCTAGTTGTATTCAAAGCCTTAGTGGAAGCCCCATCTACTTAGTGGCCTTGCTATGATTATAGAGAAATCTTTTTTTGTAAATGTGATTCAATGAATGCAAAGAGCTGCCTTCCGGTCGAGTTCGAGTGAATTGCCATCGACTTGAAAGTGGTTTTTTTGATTTTTGTTTAAATTTAATTTAATCCTTAGTTATAGATTAAAATAGAAGTGAAAAGATAAAAAAAAAGGTCGATTAAAATTGTGTTTGTGTTGCTGCTTGTAACGTGGAAAAGCACTTAGCTATAAGCTCATAGTGTTTGATTTTTAGCTTTTTGTTTTTAACATTTTTGGCTATTTGATTCATGTTATTGTTTCTTTCTTAAATCATATACGTCTTTTGAAATAAAAATCAATTTACAGATGAATTAATATCTATTTTCTTTGTCTTTCATCGTATTAGTCTAATGCTTAGGTCATATGTAAGGTAATAATATTTTTTAGTTTTAATTTTATGATATATTATTAATATTTCATTTAGAGTAATATAAATATATTTTTGCATGATTATGTATTTCGTTTGACCTTTAAAATTTAGCTTTTGGGTTTTTCGGTTAGAGTAGAAAAAAAAACTGAGGAGAAATATTTTGATTTTTTTAAGTATATATATTATAAAAAATAAAGTTAATTATTTTATTTTATGTTCAACGTAATTTTTAATATAATTAATTTACTTTATTTTACATTATGTATATTTTTTATATAAATATTTTTTAAATCAAATTTTTTTTCTCCAACCAAATGGAAAAATTAACTGCATGAAAAATTAACTGCATGCACTCCTTCACTTCGAAGGAGGATGATAGGAGATGCAAGAGTCACTCTATATCTCTTCTTTTAATCTCTTGTACTCATTCGTATTTCTTTAGAGTTAATGAATTCTTTTTTAATCATTTCACAGTATCGTATGGTTATTATCGTCTCATAGTTCACTATTTTTTCTATTTCTCATTTTGAGATAAGACATTAATAGTAAGAAAAAATCGCACATCAACCATAATCAATATGCAAATATTAAAAAGAAGACGTTTAAATGTATTATCCACAATTACTCTAAGAGTTAGATCGAGTTAATTTTAACTATGAATTAGCTCTACTCAGGATAAAAAATTTCATCCAATACAAATTTCAACTATAAAAATTAATTTTATTTCACATTTTACACACTTTCTAATATTAAAATAAATTCTCTTATTTAACTTAAAAAATAAAATATATTTTTTCTCTTATTTAAAAAAAAACTCGAACTAAATGAGACCGAAAAGTCATGATTACTGATGTGCATTTTTGTATGATTTTCAAAATTCAATATCATCAGTCATATGAATGAATATGAAAGGAGTGGTTACTTAAATGTATCATTTAAATTATTTATATTTGAGAAATTATACTGCACATATATTTATTAAATTATATATTCACAAATTAAATTACTAAAATATTTTAATGAACACCACAGTTATAATATACAAATATTTTTTATACACTTTGTAGTGCATAAAATGTAATTTATTAAGTATGGATTGATAATTTGTAAAATAATATGTAAACTCCGTGTCAAGAATTCCTCGAAAAATAATCTTTAAATTTACTAAACCCTAGAATAGCACTAATATAGTAAACTTCAATTAAAATTCTCTTGTTTTTTTTTTCTTTAGTGAAGTATATTAAAAGCACTTCTTGAAATATATTAAAAGCACTTCTTGAAGTATATTTAAACAAGCAACTCCTTTAAAATGAAATCTAATACCATTCAAAGATTATTTTTTCGAGGAATTCTTCACACGGAGTTTACTAAATCCTAATTGAAGTTTCCATTCACTAGGCTTTCCTTTGTTTTTGATGTAAAATTTATGTTCTATTGTTTTTTTTTGTTTTATATATAACACTAATATTGTTCTTTACGTTTGATTGACTTTATTTTTCTCTAACATTTTATTTTTCATTCTACTAGATCTCGTGTACATAGTATTAGATTTCATTTTAAAAGAGTTGCTTGTTTAAATATACTTCAAGAAGTGCTTTTAAATATACTTCACAGAAGAAAGAAGAAAAAATAAGAGAATTTCTCACCTTAAATATGAGACTCAAATCTTCAATTAATGTTTTTCAAAAGGCCGTGGCAAACATTGTGAATGAGATTTCATGAGTTTGATAAAGTCTTCGTAGAGCTTTCTTTGATGATGACCTTCAATTTTTTCAGAAGCATTAATTCTTTGACGGTTCTTATCGACTTCCTTCTCGTAAGGATGGATCTCGTACAATAAAGCCGAAGCAACATGCTACAAATATATAATTATTTATTGATCATATACCATTATACTATAGTCAACTATAGCCGACTTGAAATCCCTTTTAAGCTAACTAGAGCTTAAATGATCAAGAATCAAGCTAGCTGAATTTGAAGGTTATTTATGAGTTCAAGTAGTCAAGCACTCAAACTTGACTAAATAACAGCTTTAATTCTATAACATGAACCAACACATGAAATGCGTGAATTTATAAGGTCCAATATTGTGACAACTCGAGATCGAGGAGGGCAAGGTGTGATCGATGGAATAATGTCTATATGAGTGAATTAGAATTACTCGGTGTGATGCCCGTGGCCAAAGAGGGTAGAGAGTGATTGCCGGGTGATGTCCTAAGAGAAAGAAATCACTGAGGTAAAGTGCAGCTCCTAGTAGACTTCTAGGCTAAATAATGAGTGGTAAGAGGGGCATAAGAATGAATCGTCCCACATTGAAAAGGGAAGGAGATCCTGAGTTGTATAAATAAATAACGTGATTCCAAATAGTAGAGGCACCTTTTGGAGCAAAATCGTGAGGCTAATAATAGAAAACTCCATAGTTAATCGTGCTTAAGTTGGAGTAGCACTGGGATGGATGACCTCCTAGGAAGTGCTCAAGACACAGTTTTTCTAAAGCTAAAGAGGACAATACCTTTATATTAAGATCACGAGACATTACAATCTGACAAGGAGAGGTTTTAGGTAGGCTTTTAAACACTAGAGGAATATAAGAATGAATCATCGCATAGGAAAAAGATAGGGGAGATTTTAAGTTATATAAGTAGATAATGTAATTCAAAATAATAGAGATATTTTTGTGCAAAACCATGAGGCTAATGATGAGAAATTTCATAATTAAACATGCTTGAGCTGAAGTAATTATAAGATGGGTGATCACCTAGAAATCACTAAAGTCATACAGTTCACTAAAGTCATACAGTTCATTAAAGTCAAAGCAGATATATCTCTATTTGAATCTCAAGTTATTACAATATGCAATTATTTATACAATTTTTCACAAATTCTAGATGGTTTAAGGACACAAAACATTTGTTTGCATTAACTCTATGATCGTTGTGACCGAAGGGCTCAAAATGAAATATTTATAGTGTATTTATTTGAATGAAATAATTATTTAATTTCACTCTAATTATATTTATACATATATATATATATATATATATCTAATTTATTGTGTAAAATTAAATTAAATATTAATAAATAATATAAATTTTATTTATAAATATTTTAGTATTTTTTTCTATTCACTTTTTATTTCTTATTTTATCTCATCTAAGTAAATAAAGTAATTATTATTTTATAAGAATAGAATGATAATTTTATTAATATGAAATAATAATTCTATTATTCCATCTTTATTTGATTTCATTCAAGTAAATATAAGTAATTAAACATAATATAAAGATTATTTGGTTCAACTTAAATTATGAGTTTAACATCTTAAATTAAATAAATGCTTTATTTACATATTACATATTATTGTTTTCTAAGATATTTAAACATAAATACTTATGTAAAATTCATATAAAATTGAGTTAGATTTAATTTAAAGTATTATTTTTATTTAATATATACATAATATTCGTATACACGGCGTTAAAATTTCTCTGAAAAGACTTACAAATTGCTACAAAAAATGATGATATACATACAAGCATACAAACGTATATACGTTGTATATATTTTGATTAATTAAATAATTTAATTAGATTCTTGATCAAGTTATTAAATGAATTTCAATTAAATCAGTTTAATGGATTTTATATAAAGATAGTAAGAAATGAAATTTTTACGTGGGATCGGCTTCGAGTCGGCTTCGAGTAAGTTGGACTTAAACGCAAAAATAAAATTTTTAATTGAGTCAAATTCAGCTCGTGTGGGCAAAGTTTATTTGATTTTGAGTTGATTTTTGAGTTACATTGAGCTTAATTAAAATATAATAATGTAAAATTAATTATATATATATATTATGTGTGTATTTATATTTTAATCTTTATATAAAAGTTGAATCGATTTCATTTTAAACTAATCAAGTGAATTTTGAACGTGAAATGTGAGTGAGTTTTATATCAGGGGAGTTACTTTCGGAGAGCCCAAATTGAGCCTAGTATATAATTAATCGATAGAAATATATTAACCCATAATCTAAGTCATTAACTAAAAGTCATTAATCATATATTAATATAACTTATTTTGAATTTTTGATGTGAGATATAATTCTCTACATATATTTTAATATTTTGAATGAATTTTGAGTTTTCAACAAAATTGTCATTACCTCTATTGTCATCTAGCTAGTTTGGCTCATTTAATAGTGTATATATATATATATATATATATATATATATATATTTATATTACATGACTGATTACAAAAAGCATTTAATTTTGTGACATAAAATTAAATACTAGTATATGAACTCATATAAATTTACATAAATATCAGTACAACAGACAATATGTGAATTAAGTTAAATGAGGAAAATCAAGTTAAAGTTAACATAGGCAATGAAAGATGTATCGAATTGTAAATTTTGAAATTAAAGCACCTATAGAAGACGGTAAATTGCATCGGGACGGGCTTTTGAGGTCGATAAAATATTGCAAATTAATATAAAAAAATTTTAATTTTGATTAGTGAGATTGTAAAATTACCGTAATTTTAATCTTTTTTTGCTGGCTTTTTGTGATAGGAAATGAAAATTTTGATCTATTATAATTAATTTAAATTATTTATTATTTTAAAATATTATTATATTTCTCTATTTTTATAATTCTTAAAAAATTTAATAAAAAATTAAAATTTAATTTCTATTATTTATTAATTTTGATATGCTTTAAAACTTTAAAATTAAAAAATATTAATATTAATGATTTAAAATTATATTCTAAAAAATTAAAAGAACTATAATTTACAATAATCATTATTATATATAATGATAAAAATTAAAATCTTAACAGAGGCTAAAAGGCAGTGTTTTTTTTTATAAACTCAGGGAGTACTCCAAATTGAAATTTTTAAAAAACTGTGGCTAATTTGCAATGCCATTAAGACCTCAGGGGTCAAATGCAATTTTCCCAAAAAAACAAACGTTGACCCAATAGTAGAATAATAAACACAGAAGTCTCCTCCTCCTGCTCTTCTTCTTCTTCTTCTTCTTCTTCTTCTTCTTCTTCTTCTTCGTCTTCTTCTTCTTCTTCTTCTTCTTCTTCTTCTTCTTCTCTTCCTCTTGCCTTCCTCCATGTTAAATATAAATATAGGAAGTTCACCGGCTTGATATTCCCACTCTGGGTTTTGTCTCTGATCTAAAGCTTTCTCCGGCCGGAAGTTGGTTCACGGCTCAGAGCTTCGCCGGCGCTTCAGTACTACTGCTGTTCATTAACAGTAAGCGATCTACTTAGTCATCAAGCATAATGTTTTTGTGTTTTTGATAGTCGATACTGTGATATTTTTCTTATATTTTTCATAATTATAATTAGATTAATTTTAGTCACGCACCGTACTGCGTGGCTTGCAATTAATTAATTTTAAATCTGCAAAACGATGATTATCTCCTGCAAGTTAATTATTTGATTAATTAATTATTAACGTTGTTCTTCATGCGGAATTAGATGCGGCCAAGAACATGAAAGAAGAAGAACAAGCTTTGGTGACCTGCAACTCGAGAGAGAGAGAGAGAGAGAGAGAGAGAGAGAGAGAGAGAGGCTTTATTAATTGGCTCTCATTACATGGGATTTCTTCATATTTTTGTATTCTCTGTGTTGCTGATCAAGATAGAAGCAAATGTAAAGCTTTTAATTGTGATGATTTTAATATGTAAAGTTATGTCAAAGAATGTGAGTAGATCTAGAATCAACATGATCATAAATCGTATCATATGTTCATTTTGATTTGACGAATAAGTTCTTACTTAACAATAGAACAATCAACTATATATATATATATATATATGTGTGTGTTCATTGATCTACATAGTTTAATACTGTATAATGATACAATATTAAATAGCTTTAGCTAAAGTACTAGATGAAGCCTCGCGTATTTGTCTCTTAATGGTCATGCATGCCTCCTACATGATACTTCATTAACTTTCTCTCCTTATTATATATCGCGTTGAATACTCTTGTTTGGTCTCCACATCTTAGAAGACTATCAGGAGACCTATTTCTCAAGTACCCTAGTTAGAAATTAGCTTATTATCCGGATCGACTATTATCCTAGAAGCTTGTTAGTTCTTTTGGAATACTTTTTGTTAGTCTTATTTGGTTGGAATATCCTTTATGGAGATTTTAAATTTTTTTTTAAATAGTGAAGAAATAAAATTATTTTGATGTTATGGTGTAAAATGAATGATGTTATTTTAATTATTAAGGGTTATGATAGAAGTAAAATGAATTTTTTTTATTAAAGTATATATAGGATGTGAAATAAAGTTAAGCTAAAAGATTAAAATTTATGTAAAATATAAACTAAATTTATTTTTAATATTTAAATTTGTTCATAGCTTAATCACAAATATCATGGGATTATATTAGCATTTGTAATAAATGCATTATTTGGCTAATATTCCCCTGCAAGTTGATGGCATGATCACAAACTCATTCTTCTAATTATGAAACCAAGATTTAAATAAAGCTTTCGTGAACATATCTGCGAGTTGATCAAATGGAGGACAAGAATTTAACGTATAGCTAGCTAGCCTCAAGCTACACATTCACGAACCAATATCAATGTGCTCTATATAAGCATCGAAAACAGGATTGGAAGAAAGGTAGATGGCAAATATCTTGTCACACCAAAGAATTAGAGCCAAGGATGAATGCCCAGTTTATAAAGAAGATTGGGATAATTAACTACATGTCACACAATTTAGTTTTATTTATGACTTACCCATCCATTCTTAGTTAATTATGCTATGCACACTTAAAATATTACAAAATCTTACACACACACATTTGAGTTAAAACTTAATCAAAATCTATTTGAAAAAAAATATTCTATTAGTAAATCATTAAAATTATATTTTTACTCTTAATGGTACATATTTTTTCTCTTCCTCAATGTCACACTAAAGCGTTGATTTGTTCTAAAATCAATTCACGTCGCGGATGTCTAGTAAACATTAAGATTTTAAGATTTTCACTCAAAATATATTTAAATATCCTTAAAATAATATGATGAATGACCCAAATTTTTTGTAATCTAACTATAATTAGGTTATTGAAAAATTATAATTACTTATTATAATAGAAATAAGTTAAAATATATGTATGTAAGATTTTATAATGTTTTGAGTGTGCATAGCGTAATTAACTAAGAATGGATGAGTAAGACATAAATAAAACTAAATTGTGTGATATGTAGGTAATTATCCCAAGAAGATTTTGAACCCAAATAATTTCCCGAGTTTCAATAGCCATTTCTTTATATTCAAATTATACATAGAATGCAAGATTCAGAACTCGAAAAATTACAAAAATTATGCATAGAATACAGACTACAAAGTTGAGGGACGATAATATGATGGATCAAATTGCAAATATGCATGTAAAATAAATATATATAAAATATTATTGCATGTATTTTTAAAAAAATTTATTTTTAGCTCCATCCAAACAATGCCTTATGTCTCGCTGTTTTCGAATATTTTATTTTATAAATTTGGTTAGAAATAAATTTATTTTTATATAAATTTATATAAAAAATATAAGATAAAATTAATTTTTAAAATTAAAATTTATAATAAATTTAAAATATTAATAAAATAATATTTAACCTCTTATGAATTAAACTTGGCAATAGGATTAAGGTTGTTAGATTCTAATCACTTTTTAAATTAAATTTTAGGAGGCAGTTGGTCAATATCAGAAAAAATAATTATTTACTTTAATAATATATATATATATAATTTTTTTAAAAATTATAAAATTATGACTTAAATAATAATATTTAAATATTATGATATTTTAATTAATTATATGAAAAGATAATAATAAATTCTTTAATGTTTTTAAACATTTGTCATGATCATTAAATATGGCACAACATCTAATTGCCAAAATTTTATTTTTACACTTTAATTTTTCATCCACAATATTTGAAAATGCACTATAGTGCAGCTTAATTGGGGGGTTTATATTTAAAAATTCGCTTAATCAAAATAAAAAATAAGAAATCTCGCTTCTTATAATATATATATTTATTAGCTTTTATATTTTACATTATTTAAATTAGGTAATTAAATTTATCTTTTTATATTCAAAGGTAAATTTAAGATTTTTGCAAAAATAGTTTCACATTCTGTGTTATACCTAAATTATTTTTACTATTGATTTTTTAGTGAAATTTTACTATTTTTCATTAAATAATAAAAAAATTCTCCAAAAAATAATAAAAAAAATCAAGAAATCAAGATCGGAAATAAGAAAATTTTAACGAAACTGGAATATTTGAAAATTTTAAAATTTTTTCAACAGAACCTTAAAATTTTCTTTTGCTCCAATAAAACAAATGCTTAGATTTACTTTGAATTAATGAATAATTTCCTGAAACAACTTTATTAACATGTTAAAAAGCGTACAGGGTCACTATTGAAAATCTATAAATTAATTTTTAATTACAAAATAAAAACCATAAAAAAATTTGCAAATGCAAATTAAGAACCAAAACTGTATCTATTTCAAAAAATGTTATATATAGAATTAGTTTAAAAAATATCAACATCTACCGATAATCCAACAGTAATTTTTTAAAGGGATAATTACCTACATGCCACACTATTTCGCTTTATTTATGCGTTACCCATCCATTCTTAGTTAATTACGCTATGCACACTTAAAATATCATAAAATCTTACATACACACACTTTCACTTGTTTCCATTATAATGAGCAATTATAATTTTCCAATAACCTAACTATAGTTAGGTTATAAAAAATCTTAACCATTCATCATATTATTTTAAGGATATTTAAATATATTTTGAGTTTAAAATTTTGATGTTTAGATTGTGGTAAGGGAAGGAAACATCCGCGACGTGAATTGATTTTAGGACAGATCAGGACTTTAGTGTGACATCGAGGAAGAAAAAAATGAACTATTAAAGGTAAAAATATAATTTTAATGATTTACCAACGAAATATTTTTTTTTCAAATAGATTTTGACTAAATTTTAACTTAAGTGTGTGTATGTAAGATTTTATAATGTTTTGAGTGTGCATAGCGTAATTAATTAAGAATTGATGAGTAACGCATAAATAAAATGAAATGGTGTGACATGCAGGTAATTATCTTTTTTTTAAAATATAGGGTAAATTACATTCGGGCTCCTGAGGCTAGTAAAGAGTTAAAAATTAGTTCTAATTTTTAAAAAGCTTTAATTTGAGTCTATGAGATTATGAAAGTGTTGTAGTTTGGTTCCAATTAAGACATAGTTATTAATTTTTTACTATTATATTATAAAATTATTTATAATTATTAATTTTTTAATTTTTAGAATATAATTTTGAAATATTTATATTTATGTTTTTTAATTTAAAAATTTTAGAGTAGAAAAAAGTAAGAGAGAAATTAAATTTTAGATTTTTGTTAAATTTTTAAAAAAATAATGAGAATAGAGGAGCATTATGATCTTAAAAAATATGTAAATAATTTAAACTAGTTAAATAATAATTAAATTTCATGATTTCTATTAGAAAATGCTACAGAAAATGATAAGATTATAAAAGAAGGACCAAAATAACAAAATTTTTACAATCTCAAGAACCAAATTAAAATTATTTAAAAGTTGGGATCAATTTGCAATGCTCTCTTCATCTCAAAAACTTAGATGTAATTTATCCTAATGTGGGTTGATAATTAAATTTGATTTATATTTTTGTAATTTAATTGCCAGCGTATTTACAAATAGAGCATAAGTTTTTCTTTTGATTTCTTTATTTATTATTATATTTTTATTTTAACTTCACTTTCTTAAAAAAAATATTTATAATATTTATATAATTTAAAATTATATATATATAATGTTTTTTTATATTAAAATTTTGAGATAGTTGGATATATCACCCAAGGATGAGTTTAACCCCAAAAATAATTGCATATATTTAAGTTTTGGATCTAATTTGAACTTAAACAGATACTACAATAATTTCTAAAAACAGAAAAATATTTTTAAAAATTGTAGTAATAAATGAAAATTCTAAAATCAAATAAATCATTGTTCAAATGTTAAATAATACATTAGCCACTAAATGCTAATATATTGAAATTACAATACGTATTCAAAATCATGCTAATGTATTACAATAATTTTTACTTCAACTCAAATATATTTAACTATAGAGTTTCCTATTATTAGTTTTACGATATGTTTTTCTCCAGAAACTTTCATAATATTTGAGATTACATTAACTACTTATATAGCTTAGGAACTCTCATTTTTTTTTAATGTGAGATGATTTATTCATGTGTCTCTCTCATTACTATTTATCAACCTAAAAGTCTGTTACGAGTCACACTTTATTTTAGTGATTCTCTTTCTGAGGACATCACTCAGCGATCACTTCCTGTCCTCTTTAGTCATGGGTCTCATAGACCTACCAGCTTCCGCCTAATTCATCCTTGAACCATATAATATTGTGAGAAGTTCGGCTCTGATACCATATTATAATATCTCGTGATTTAAATATAAAGCTATTGCCTGCTTTGATTTTTAAGAATTGCTTGACTTGAGCATTTCTTGAGAGGGTGACCTATCCCAGTGCTATTCTAGTTTAAACATTCTTAATTAGGGAGTTTCCCATTGTTAGTCTCATGATACAATTATATCCCAAAAAGTATTTTTAATTTTGGAATCACGTTATCTATTTATACAGCTCATGGATTCTTTTCCCTTTCTGATATAAGATGATTTATTCACGTGCCTCTCTTACTATTGTTTATCAGCTTAGAAGTCTGCTAGAAATCGCGCTTTACTTCAGTGATTCTATTCTCTTGCAACATCACTCGCAATCACTCTCCACTCTTTTTCGGCCGTAGGCGTCACATAAACCCTGAGTTTTAACTTAAATTAATCTCGATTTTAAGGAATTCCACCTTAAAATTTGAGAGTTCTAACTGAATCTGATAGAACAAATCTTGATCAAAACTAATCTAAGACAACCGAAACAAGCTGGTTTTAACTGAATCTTAAAACCGTGAATCTCACAATTCACCGTTGACTTCCAAAAACTAATTAATCAAGTAGTTAATTTCCAACTTCCTAAATCTTTGGATTTATACAAAAAATTAAAGATGCTATTTGGGAAAGTTTTATGAATAATAGTTTTGTGTCAAATACTAAATTTGCAAATATCGCACACTATAAATTTCTTTAATTAAGAGCTTTAAAATTATGATCCAATTTAATTGAAATGATTAATTTTTTTTTATTTTAATTGAAATGATTAATTTAAAATGATTAGAGTGTGGAAAAATATGCGTGGTATGTTTAAAGAATAGGGGCGTAAATGTAATATTTAGAAATATTTAATAAATTTGTATAAATTACCCTAAAAATGGCCCCGTTTGATAGTGGATTCGGCTCTAAAATAAATAGAATCGGCTTTAACGTTTGAAGCGGCTTTAGATAAGTGAAGCGGTTTCAAATTTAAATTCTGTCTGGATGAAAAATAGCTTGAAATTAATTTTAAATCTACTTCAATTTATTTCTGTTTGGATGAATATTAATTTAGAAATCACTTAATCTCACAATAAAATCTCAAAAATAATAAAAATACATCAATTTTTTAATAAAAAAATTAAAAAAGAGTTTATATATATCAAAAATTATGCATTATCATCTAAGCTTCAAATTTACTCTTAATAAATTTAATTAAAATATGTATTTATTTTAAAATTTATTAATGTCAAAAAATTTAAATATAATAAGCATTATTATATGTAATATAAATAAATTTATTATATAATTTTATTTTTTAATAAAATTTTATGCTGGTGATTATATTTTAAATTTACAATAAATTTTATTAAGAGTCAGGCATATTCAATATAATGTAAATATGAATCAGGCAAAATATGCTGACGATCATATTTGGTTTTAAAAAATTTTGAATATCAATTCGGAATACAGATAAAATGGAAAGACTCTTAACAAATTTTATGTCAGTTCGAAATACGATTGCCTGACTCTTAATAAATTTTATTATAAATTTATTATATGATCACCAGCATATGATTATATTTTATAGAGAAGAGAGATCATATATAATATGCATATTATTATATGTAATATACATTATTATATTTTTAATATTCTTTTTTCAAATGAAATGTGTGATCATGATGGAAGAAATAACAACTATAACAAATTAATAGAAAATATTACAGACAAAAAAAGGCTAATTACATTTTAACAATCCATATCTCCCTAGTTACATATCTAACACAAACAAACCTTACAATATTATAGAAATATGACCTTCATTAGCAGAAGGCTTCCCAGGTCTTGATTTGAATTCTGGGTGAAACTGCACCCCCACGTAGATGATCAGTTACCTCCATTCTCATTCCACTTTCATCACTTGCCACAAATTTTAGTCCAGTACATTCTAGCTTCTGTACGAAATCAGGATTAACCTGAAGCAATACAAACACTTTAATAATTGCAAGTTTTGAATTAAATGTCTTGCAAAATAAAATTGTTCCAGCGCTTACAGCCTTCTTTGTTTGCCGAGGTTAACTATAACTAGGGCTAAAATTAACTATATATGTCATATCATATATAAATTTCAATATTAAACTAATAATATTTCAAGTTCCATCTAGCACAATGCACATAAGTAAAACATTAAAGAAAAAATTTTCACCAAATCATCTTTAAATATTTGTTAATATCCTAAAAAAAATAATAATAAAAGAATATAACAGAAATAGATATTCTGGACTAATCATTTTGTATTCGCAAACAGATACATTAACATCATAATTTTGTTACCAATAATAAAATAACATAAATGAAAATTAAAGTTTTGCAGAAATATGAGAAAAATAATTTAACATATTTTGGTCTAAACATCAAATCTAGAAGGGTGGTGGTCCATTCCATATTGTGTCGACATCCCATGGTGGGTTCATTTTCACAACATTCTCAATCCAAATTCGCAACATAGACCCTTCAGTATTCATAAAAATTGCTTTACGATCTCCATTTGACTCAATATGTTGCATTATAGCTAGACCCACTCTTTCAGAAAGATTAGTTATCTGTTTAATCTTACAAATGCAATCGTCCATTGTCCATCTGTTACCCTTTCTATTTAATATTTCTCGTCCCAGTTGACTTTTTTCTCTCTCTATTTCAATCAACTCCTGAATATCAGCTTAATTAATTCTCTTTCTCCTTTTTTTAATAGTTGTACTGCCAATCTCTAATCTCCGTTTTGATGCATTAGATGTCACGGGTACAGTATGTGAACCATGAAGCTCATCTTGGATGGGTCCTTCAGCTGAACCTAAGGTCATAGTAGAATTTAATACATAATTTAGAAATGGTTCCAAATCCGTAAATGTAAATGCTTCATGCGTAGCACCACCCTCTTTATCATTAACTTCATCATCCTCGATATCTTCTAATACTTGAGAACAAGTAGAAGGAAGTTCTGGCTGGGATAACCTTGATGAACGAAAGTAATCACCCTTAGCATGTGTTCCATCCAATATTGGGTCAACAATATTATATACAGAAAATGATTTGTCCTTAAATTTGCTCCAATCTGGATTGTTCTGTAAAAATAAGATTAAAATTAAATTTGTTAAAGAAATTATCATAATTATTTATGAAATATGAAAAATGCTTAATATATACATACCGTAATTAGTTCATCCCATAACTCATCGGTGCCAACGGGAGTCCCTGTTTCTTCTATCCATCCCCAACCACTCTTTTCCTTTAGTTCTTTAAATTTTCTATAACGAGTTTTTGTATTTTTCCAAAGTGTTCTTAACTGTATCTCAGTTGTTGGCTCTTCAGCAAATTTTAGCCACTGTATATAAATCTCTGGCCATGCTCGTGCAACTGGTTTTCCATATTGAACACAACCTTTAACATGAAAATCTTGCATTATAATGCACAATTGCTTAACCTCATTCTCACTAAACTTATTTGATCTTTTTCCAACTTCTCCACTTGGAACTTTAACCTCTATCATTGCAGGTCTTTAACCTCTATCATTGCAGGTTGATTAATAATATTATTGACATCTGTATACCTCTGAGGCTGCAATTTCTCTGCTTTTTTTGATGAGAACACTGTTATAGATGACAGTAAACACAATTGAATCATTTAGCTTCCATCCATACAAATAAAACACGTCATGAAAGTAGAGAAAATATTTGCCCAAATAGAATAAATCAACTTCTAAATTAGTTGTTAAATTTGAACAAGAATATATCATGCATAAACTATCAACTATATTAAACCAGTGATCAAAATCAAATAGAATATGTATTATATACAGAGCAATCACAAATACCAAATGAAGTTCATGTAATTTTTTTTTCAGCAATAAGTTCTATAAATCCATAACAAGGAAAATATAGAGGAATAAGAAATTCTATAAATTCATAATAAACATAATTTGCTTAATTTAGAGAGATGACTAGATAAGCCATTCGTGCCTAGAATTGATATTAAAATGTAATAAGAGTTGAACATATGAACATTGCCTATTTAAGTAAAAACAAATTAACTAAAACTCCAACTACCACAATGTTTTCATCAGCATGAGTTGATGATAATATAGAGATAAAAAACAGAGGAGATATTTACTTTTAATCTTTGATTAACCTTTAGCACAAGGTGGTCATACCAGGTCCAAATTCACCTGATGGAGCTTCAAGCCCTATTGAACAAGAAAAAAAGTCCATTAAAACAACTCTAAAATAGCCATGGATAACTCATTCTTACCAAAAATAAATAATTTTTAAACTTCACATTTAAATAAAAACAAATTTTCTAGATTGCTCTACTATATTTTTTGTGAAACAGAGTTAGGGCTGGAGGAGGGGAAGGAGAAGAGATGATGAAGAAGGGGCCAGGAAGCTATGTTGAGGAGAAAGGAAGGTACCTAAAGCAGCGAACAAGCTGAGGATTGCGGATATGGAGAAGTCGGCGTGGATCAGCGTGGATTAGGTGATTCCCACTGCTCAACAACTGGGAAGAAGCACAAACTGAAAGATGAGGAGAGTGTTGAACAACGGGAGGAAGAAAGAACTTGCTCACGAGAAGAACGGATTCTCTCACGACCACGCGAGAAAGAGAGGAGAAAGATGCTGCTGGAGGTGCGATGTGCAGCAAGGAAAAAAGTAGCAGTTGTAGACGAGGGGAAAAGAAGCAATCGCGATCTGAAACCACGTTTACGGTGGTTTCGGATTCGTGGCCTCGAAGCCGTTTCACGCTCTTAAAACGGTTTCACATTCATGGAATGAATCCTCTCCGTTTGGCTAAATAATTCTATTAAATCCACTTCATCCCGCTTGAAATCGCTTGAATCGGTCAATCAAACGGGGCAAGAGGTTCCTGTTAGCGACCATGCCGCCAGACGTCTCCGTGGCCGCCGCCACCACCACCACCGCCGTCTCGTCCGGCGCCGTCGCCGTCGAAGATGAACTATTCTGAATTAGGACATTTGCGCTAGTTGTTTTTGCAAATGTCGGTCGTCTACGTGGCTAGTTGGCGTCGCCATCTAAGATTTATCATGAAGTTTCATTTTCAAGTAAGTTTTGGGTTCTTTGATGTTATCCCGCAAAGACAAAATTTTACTTCTTCAAGTTTGAAATTTTTCTGGGCGCTTATTAAACACCTTTATAGGTTATGATCCAATAACATTAATGTTTTTTTGGATTGTTCAGGGGAAAAATCCTCTCCATTTAATTGAAATCTGTTGATCGAAAATATATCTCGTAGTACCGGAAGATACATTCAGTACCATGGTAAAAGATTGAACTTTGTTTACAAAACTACATGTTTCTCGATACGTTCTAAAAAATTCAATTTATATTTGTAATCTATCTAAATGGAACACTTGCATGGGAAAAGGAGGTTCTTCCCTTCAATTTAATGACACCCAAATTTAGAAAAGAAAGTGGGATCCAACTTCATTTCGAAATATTGTTCGTAGTTATTTTGAGAATAACAGCAGTGGCTTGCTTCGAGCTGATGTATCATTTTGTAGTGGAGTTATGCGTTCTGCGAGCAGACTTTAGTGTAAGAGTACTAATGATTTGTGTATATTTGCGTGTTGCAGGTATGTGGGTTATCATGGAAAACCACAATGGAGCTGGGACACTTTGTATCTCCGTCAATGAGTCTCACATTAACTGTGTTATCCCGAAGGAGCTTGATGGTACTGCCAGCACTTCTGATAAGGTAAGTTCAGACATTTACACATCAGCTTCTGAGTCTAATCATATGAAATTTTCCCTTATGTGCTTATTATTACTGTAATACATGCTTCTTAGCAGGCAAAACTGGGCAAAAATACCAATGATCAACCTTTTGTTATTGACATCCCTTTAGGGGCTGTTTGGATAGGTGGTTTAGCTGGGTTAACTCAAGCTAACCCACCAA
Source organism: Apostasia shenzhenica (assembly GCA_002786265.1). Taxonomy (NCBI): domain Eukaryota; kingdom Viridiplantae; phylum Streptophyta; class Magnoliopsida; order Asparagales; family Orchidaceae; genus Apostasia; species Apostasia shenzhenica. Next base: position 934,400 of record KZ451908.1, on the reverse strand, counting down.
ACGCGTTATAACGTGTAACCTTTACCCCTGGGTTAACAAACCCAGCGGGCTTCCCTTACCCCGCCTACCCCCGGGTTTAGCTACCCCAGCCGAGATGCTGGGGTAAGGGCGGAGATGGCGGATCTGCGCTCTCTGTCGCGCGCGAATCCTGCGTGAGCGGTTGGGTTTTTTCGCGCTACCTAGCTGCCGGATGATGGCGCCGCTCCAAGCACGGCGACAGAGGGGAATTTCTGCTCTGATACGCAGGCCGGCGCAGTGCCTCTCCGGCAGCGACGGCCTTCTGGCTTGGTGACAGTGAGTGTTCTTAGTTTTATCTGTTCAGGTAAATGCATTTCTCTACTCTCTGCCTGCCCTAATGGCAGATCTGCCTTCTCTAATCGCAGATCTACCTGCCCTAATCGCAGATCTACCTGCCCTTTTCGCACATCTGTCATCTCCTGGGTTTGATGCGGTGGATCCCCTCTATTCTTCTTTGTTTGGTGCTGTTCATCTTTATTATTCCTTGTTGATTTGCGATTTCTTCCGCTGTTTTCTCTGTGAGGTTTGTCATTCTGCGGTTCTGTGTTGTGCTGGTTATATCCCCTCTGTTTTTCTTGGTTCTGTGCTGTTTTCCACTGTTTCCTACTTGGTTTTGTGATTTCGTGGGTTATTTTTTGAGGCCTGCCTGGAAATCCTACTGCTGATTCTAACAATTTTTTTTTTCATTTCATACCTGCTTCATGGTCATTCTCTCTGCTTTTCTTGGTTTTATGTTGTTTGTTATTCTGCGGTTCTGTGCTGTTTTTCACTGTTTCCTACTTGATTTTGTGATTTGGTGGGTTTTTTTTGTGTTATGCCTGGAATTCCTGCTGCCCATTCTAACAATTTTTTTTTATTTCATACCTGCTGCATGGTCATTTCCTCTGTTCTGTGTTGTTTGTCATTCTGCGGTTCTGTGCTGTTTTCCACTGTTTCCTACTTGGTTTTGTAATTTGGTGGGTTTTTTTTTGTGTTCTGCATGGAATTCCTGCTGCCCATTCTAACAATTTTATTTTTTTTAAATTTCATACCTGCTGCAATGGCTGTGCACTTGTCCAACTTTTTTTTTCTTGTGGCTGAGGCCTGATTGTGCATTGTCATTCCCTTTGCTTTTCTTGGTTCTGTGCTATTCATCTGCGAGTTTGCCCTCTGTTTTTCTGAGGGTTGAGGGCTGCTTGTGCAGTGTGATGACCTGGCTTTATGTCATGTTACCCATATTCTCATTGTCGTTATTAACCAATTTTATTGATTATCATTTTGCTGATATTCTTGCTATGAGCCATAGCCATGTTACCATACTTATTAGGTGGACTTTGTCTTATGTAACCCATGTTACATGATTCATTACCATGTTATTCAATAATTTTTGTCATGTTTCTCTTTTGTCATTGTTTAAAATGAGAGCTCTTATCTCAACTATATTATTCCAAATTATGTTCATTATGCTTTGGCTGTTTTTTTGGCCTGTTGTGTCCTTAGTTCTCTATTTATTGCTGAATTTGGATGGTCATCTTACCTGTGCCTCCAAGTTTTAGCATTCTCTCCTAATTGCTTTGCTCCAGCAGTTTTCTAGTAAGTCTACTTTTTCTTTAGTCCCATTGAATGTTTATGTTCTGCTACAGTTAAGCTATAATTCGTATATGAATAGATACTACACTTGTTTGCTCAGATATTATACTTATTTTTATGCCACTTCTGAAATATGGGCAATGAAGAATTTTTTGATAATTAAAAAAAGAAAATAGAGATCTGATTAATCTCAAAGTGATTTCATGCTATATGTCAGTTATCCTTAATATCCAGGTGGAGAGGTAAACATGAAAATATTTTGCTTTTTGCCGATCCAAGTTACCGTAGCCGACATACAAATTTCTGAGCCCAGTACTTTTAGCCTATCAATAAGCAAAAAATGGTGAGATAGAACTTAATGTTACCCTTTTCGCATATCAAATGGTGAGATAAAAAGTGTAATGGTTTATGATAGAGTTATGTTTTGCTTTGTTTTATGGCAGTATTGTGGTTGGTTTGGTTCTCCTTCTATTTTTCGTTTCTTATTAGTTCTTAACCTACCGGAGGCTCTTTAGTTCTTGGCTGTGGGTTAATGATGAGAGTTTTAATTGATCAATTTTTACTATTATCTATATACTAAATGCTAGAGGCTTGCTTTTCTTTCAATTCATGGCTTATAATCAAGTTTTGTTTGTATAAAGTTTTTACTCTTAATTCTATGTGATGTTTTTATATACATGACGGCCACTAAACAGCAAAAGGGTAGATTGTTCACAGCGCTTTCAATGATATCTTTCTTCCTCAAGTGTGAGATTCTCATTTACTTATATCTTTTGCTGGTCATTAGTAATCAATTTTGATAATCTTTTTTTCTTCTGTTATTTATCAGTTCTCATTTAGTCTGACGTGATGTGAATTGATCAGCATCTAATTAATTGTATTTAAAATTTGCTTTGCATTAGTTCAGGATTTTCTTCGCTGCTGAATAGTTTAAAATTTGCAAACCTTTGGTTGGAGAAGGTTGAGCCTTTGGGTGAACTACAATTAGGCTTGATAAAAAGTCTGCATTTAGAGAATAAATTGATAATTTCTGTTTCCATCTTCATGCTGTTTCTATTCAGCTGGTGTGTACTTTCATGCTATGTTCTTCTTCTGACACTTTAAGAACAAATTTGTATTCTTCATCTCTTACTGATTTTGTTGTATTGAAATCTTTAGATGTTGATCCCACAGCACTGAAAAGCTTGGTTTTGTTTCGATTTTTCATGATGAAATCAAGGACTTGTAGTCTAACGTTATTCACCATTTATAATTTCTGTTAAGCAATATGAACTCCGGTTTCGGAAGCATGGGGCAGGATAAACTATCAATTAGGAAGCCATCGCAAACTATGCCTGTAGATGACAGAATGACAGAAACTGAAGATGAGACACAAATCGGTCCCTCAAACTTAAGAGCGAATAGAAAAAGTAGGGATCCAGATTTTTCTAATGAAGAAAATGATAGACTAATTTTGCTTATCACTGAGAAACATAATAATGGGGACTTGATAAATGGGAATCCTACGTCTTTGGCTTGGATTGAGATTACTAAGAAAACGGCTCAACAACTAAATGATTCTTGGAAAACATTGAAAAAAGAATACAGGAAGTATCATGAACTTGCTGGGCGGAGTGGGTGGGGATGGGATCCAGTTAAAAACATACCAGATGCAATCGATGATTTGTGGGAAGAAATTCTTCAGGTGTGATGTGACATTATTTATCAATTTTGAGTACCAGCACTAATTGTTCCTGCAACTTATAGTTTTACTTTGTATAGGTTTATCCAAAATATGAATCGTTACGAAGGAAGTCCTTTACGCATTACGAAGCAGTTGGGGACCTCATTACAAACATGTACGCACTGGGCAATCATGCAAGGTCTTCCGTCAATTACATGTCAACGGCTGAGTCTCTGGACGCAAATGTTCAAGTAAATGCGAATGACTTTACTGAACATGCTTTTGATGCTAAATACGTTTCTGGGGAAAGATCTAGTTTTGCTGAGGACTACATTTTCGTTGAGGATAATGATGTAACACGTGACCCTTCCTCAGGGAGTGGAGGTAAGCATGTAGCTGAATCAAGCAAAGAACGTAGGCGTCGAAAAAAAAGTTTTACTAAAGACGATGCAGAGTGTCTACTATCTGAGGCAAGGAACAAAATAAATATTGCATTGCAAGCAATGCAACACGCAATGTCTTACACTATGGAAGACCCAATGAAAAAGTTAGCATGTATGCAAAATTTAACAGACACCGTACTTTGTGCAATGATAGATGCATTCAATGAAACTCCTAACAATATCACAGTATTCATGATGCTAGATGGGAGTCGCTTAGAAACTTGGGTTGGTTTTACTGTTGGTCGATATGCTCAATTTGGTCGAATGCCAATATTTACCAATCGACCAAACCCATCATTTGACCCTCCTCCCACTTTTTAGTGTAAGATTGAGCATTTTACTTTTTTTGTCTCTAATGTTACTGCAGACAGTTGTTTTGAGTTTGTTGTACTACTATTTAGCGTTGCAGTAATAATATTATTTTAATCTGCATCCTCACTGTTTGTAATATTGTCTCGTTGTATTGTATTGTTGAAATAATAAGATGTTTTTGTATTCTCAATTTGGTAATGAAATGTTTGTTATAATATGCTATAAATGGACATTAGCCAATTTTATGAGAATGGGGTTGCCAACCTCATTACATGCTTAGATGAAGAGGCAATATTACTGGAATTTATTTCTGAGTTTGTTGAGTTAAACAAATCTAACGTACACGTTCCTCGAGTTATGTACGATAGACCATACTCCGGTAATTTGTATATCCATGAGATCTTAAATGGGCATGATGTGCGAGCAAACAACTGTTTTCGTATGCCTGCACAAGCATTTATTGGCCTAAGGGACTTGCTAGCAGACCGGGGTGTCCTAAGAGATACTCGGTACATGCCACCAGCAGAGCAGTTAGCAGTATTTTTGCGGGTTATTGCACAAGCTGATAATTATCGCAGTGTCTGTGAATTTTTTCAACACTCACTAGAAACAATTAGTCGTAATTTTAGACAAGTCCTACAAGGAGTCTTCACTTTAAAAGATGATTTCGTTGTACTTTCAGATTCGACCACTCCATGTCATCCACATATCCGAAATAACTTACATTTTTACCCATACTTCAAAGATATCCTAGGTGCTATTGACGGAATACATGTTCCTGCCATAGTACCTGTTCACAAGTAAAATTGATATAGGAATAGAAAAGATTTTATATCTCAGAATGTTATGGTTGCTGTCTCTTTTGATCGACAATTTGTATATGTTGCAACTGGATGGGAAGGATCTGCTGCTGACATGCGTGTTTTGAAATGGGCAACCGAGCAAGGTGGTTTCTCAGTACCGCAAGGTAAATTCAGTAATATTATATATATTCAATATTTCATATTTATAATGACTTTTTCTTATGTTGTGAATAAATCAGGAAAGATGTATTTGGTTAATTCTAGATATGCTAATAATGACAAGCTTCTTGCACCAGTACGTCGTGTACGATATCGTTTGAATAGTTTTCATAATCGTTCACAGCGAAGATATGAGTCTCCTCAAGAGTTGTACAATCATAGGCACGCACAACTGAGAAATATTGTTGAACGCACGTTTGATATATTAAAAAAATGGTTTAAAGTGTTAACTGATATGAAACCATTTTCCTTTAATATACAAGAGGATATTGTACTTGCATGTTGTATTTTGCACAATTACATTGGTAGATATCATGGTCATGATACCTACTTCAGCATTTGAGAGGTTGATCTAGAGCAAGATGAGAGTTTGGAGGAAGAGGCTGAAGATGAAGACCAAACAACTTATATACCTGCAATTCAACAACGACGGGGAGAAATTATCAGGACGGCAATTATTGAACAGATGTGGATGGGCCAGGTTAACTTGTACTGAAATTTTGAAGTGATTGACCTACTACTACTGTTCATTATATTATATTTAATTATACTTTATTTGTTGTAGGGGGTAATGAATCGATGATGATCATGGTGCTCAACTGTACGAGAATGTTGATCTTGACAAATATCTGCAATTTCATATTTTTTTATTATTTATGATAATTGTATTATTTCTGTGTTAAATGGATTAATAACTGTCTTCTATCTATTTCATCTTTTTTTATTTACTATCCTGGGTTAACTTATTTATTTGTCAAACTGAATTTAAAATTATCCTAGGTTAACCCGGGTTAGCATCCAAACGTCATATTGCAATTAATAATGTATCCCAGCTGGGATAAGTTATTAATGGGGTTAAGCTAACCTGGATTAGCTTATCCTACCCCCTATCCAAACGCACCCTTAGTAAATCCCCTGGATTCACAGACTCCATCCCAAGCTATTGTCATCGATATGCCTGTCTCGCCTCATAAAGGGGAGGAGCGGTTGGAATTTAACTTCAAAAATGAAGCAGATGGCACCTGCATTGGGAAACCAATTCACCTATCAAATCCTGATGCTTTCAGTCGTCTTGTGATAAAGCTTCATTCTCAACCTTCAGTTCTAAACAGTTATGATTCATTCAAGACTTGGTCTAGAAGATTTGAAAGGCAGCTCTCAGCCTCTCCATGGCAGTGAGCAAGAGATAGTAGAGGTCAATGGTTCCTATGCAGAAGAACCAGAATCCGTGTGCCTTCGGTTGAAGTTGATGAACACTACCTATAAGTTATAACCTCATATTTATTCCAAATTACATTGATATCAAGGAATTAGATACCCACCGACCCCTTATCAAATCACATACCTACATCCTAATTTTTGATATAATACACAAGTTCTCCATATATTTTAGACTATAAGACAGTCCCTATATTATGTTCTAAACTTGGTTCAATGCCAATCTAGACCTAAGCCAATATCTCTTTGCAGGTTCTGACTTCCGAGCCCAGTTGTTCCTGATTTGACCTGACCTTGTTTGGTTGGAGGATATATTTCGGTAAGGAGAAAGAAAATATTTTATTTTATAGAGTTGATGGGAAAGAAATTTATTTTAATATTGGGAGGTGTGTTGGATGTGAAATAAAGTTGATTTTAAGGTTGGAATTTGTGTTGGATATAAAATAAAATTATTAAAATTTATAATAAAATTAAAATATTATTATTTTATTAATTGACCCATTTTTAGAGCTTTGCCGAACAAGCCCAAGTTGGAGCTTAACCAGCATCATATTTGACATGTGGACAAAAAGCCTCTTTTGAATTTTTTTAATTAAAAAAAATATATTGAATGAAAAATAAAATATGTTAAATATTATATAAAATGTCAAACAAATTAATTGATATTTTAAAATTATAATGATGTGATATAAAGTAAAGATAAACTTTTTTTTATCATTTTTGTTATGATATTTGACCATTTTGAGAAGCTCCATACAGGCCTTTAAAATAATTTCAATATTTTTTTCTCTATAAGAAAATGATTATTTTTTTGATGAAAAGCAAACGAGTATTTTACAGGAGTTGAATTAAACTCTAAGATCAAATAATTATTTGCTGAATTAAACTTCGTAACATAACCTAACAATAATACACATCAAACTGGTGTAAGCTTATTCTATGCCTACCACATAATGCAAGAGATACATCTGCTCCGAGCATAATAATTTAGGAAAATTTACATAGGTAATATTTTGATTATAAAAAATTATATATTTCATTATTAAAGATGAAATATTATGTATATTATACTAAAATCTTATAAAATTACATATTTTCTATGATATTTTTTTTTAAATTATAAATTAAATTACCGATATATTTCATGAATCATATTCAAATGTGCATAATTCATAAATCTATAATACAAATATTTATTTCACTAAATTAAATTTAAAGTAAATTTTACATATAACTAATTTATAAAACTAACGATACTTAGAGCATAGTATTAAAACTTAAAGTTTAGAAAATATAATTTAGTTCTAGATTATAAGTAATAATTTTATAATCAAAATTTGAAGTATAATATAATTTTAATAATAAATAGTATAAAATAATTAATTTTATAATATTTTTATGTGATATATAAAATATTTTATTTTGATGATAAAATATATAATTTTTTCTATTTAAAATATCTTCCATATAAATATTTTTTTGATAGTGCTCCAAGCACTATAATTAAACTAATCACTGAAGAACATATAATAATAATCAAGCAATTGGGCCTATATGGGTTTTATTTTCTTTTCCTATATGGAATTTGTCTTTCATTTAGCTCTATTTAAAATAATAGTTTAAGCACAAGCAAGTCAAGTTCCTCTCTAAAGTGCACGTAATATATAAGTGATGGCAGGCCCTAACACTAGCCTAGGTTGTTGGGTGATAGTGTCTAGGGCCTCTAGGCCAAATTTGGGACCCCAAATATTTTGCCCCGGCCTAACTTGTGGTATCAGAGATGATTCGGTCGAATAAGTGATTCATGCCAGTTGTACTCCCATGTGTTTTCATTATCTACAATCATGGTTGAACAAAAAATTTAAGAGCGGGTAACTCCTATTATGACCCTAAGTAAATGAGTAAACTCTTGATATGCATACACTTGATGAGTTAAAAATAATCATAGATAAAAAATAATAATGTGCATAAATTCTTATATAAGAGATTATTGAGAGTGCAAACACAGAATTACCACTCGTTGATAATCAACAAGAAGTCGCAGCATTTAATATACATAGGATGACTCCAACGCACTAGCTTAGACTTTTAGGCTAATAGATGTCCATTCTCTTGTGTTTCAAGCCAAACTTGAGCCTCGACATTTCTCCCCTAACTTATGAAAAGAAAGAAAATAACAAACTACTTGGCTATGCCAATCTCACACACATAATGGAGCTTCAAAATGCGAAGAGAATCACTCGTTCAGAGAGTAAATATACGCTACTGAAGAATAATAGGCACACTACATTAGATTATTAAAATGCTACACAATCAGTTGTCTTTGGGAACAAAAAAAGTTAAAATACAGGAAGAGAAGACCTAAGGGGTGACAGGCGAAATGAAGGGCACTAAGAGATGTGAAATTTGTAAGCCCGAATGCTAGACCTGTGGAGTAGAATCTGGCATCAAACAGCCCTTGAAATAGGAGAGAGAATTTAACACCCTTAAAAAAGAATAAAAATACATGAAAAGTAATTATTCACCACTCATTTTCGCCGTCTTGGTCCAGCTATTTCTGGATTCCCTTTTCTCATCATGGCGACAAATTCATCATAGTTAATTCTTCCATCCTACGAAAGAGCAGCAGTTTAAATGGGCGGTGAGAGAGATTTTTCAAGAAAAATCATGGATAAAATCAAAGCTTGATGCTTAAAATGAAAGACGCCAGGCATCTAACTTGACAAGACAGATCCTGGGCTTTATCTATAGTTTACAATTAGTTCATTTAAGAATAGGACAGAACGCACACCACCTCTCCGAAAATAAAATGATTTTACTAATTTGTTAATAAGTTCAATAATGAAGGCCAGGAACCAAGCATGGAGCCTGGAAGACAGTGAGCCCACCTGCAAGCCTTTACCCTTCTTCACTTTGGAAACCCCTCCACCCCTTCTCTTGGGTGGATTAAGGTCACCTTTGATGGCTCTGTCAGAAGGACAGGTGAGCCAGTCTTGAAGTTGTAGTTCGTAAACAGTATGGTAGATTACACCTGGCTGCTGGAAGACGGATCCACTCACGCTGTCCAGGTAGTGGAGCAGGGGTGGCTCTGGCATTTAGTTGGAGGAAGATTTGGCCCTCACGATTGCTGATGTGATCATTTTGTCTATAGTACAACTTTTATGTCTTTTTCATAGTGATAGGGTGATTTTGTTTATAGTTGAGTTTTTCTCTTTTCACAGGTTTAGGGTCTCTCATACTTATAGAAACGCCAACAAGGTCGCTATCCTAAGGGCAAATAGGGCTCTTGACAGTGACCTCTAGGTTTGGAGGATGTCTCTCCCAAATGATTTGTGCGATCCGGAATGGGCATTTTAACATTTGTACTTTGCATTTTGATATATCTCACATAGGCTACAAATGGATTTAAAAAAAAAAAAGAGTAAAATGAACTCACATGATCAGTATCAACTTCTGCAATAATCTCTTTTATAGTTTTGGCATCACCCATATTATACTTCTTTAAAGCTTGCTCCAATTCATCCATAGTGATGTATCTACAAAAACCAAGGTATTATAACCAGAAACACGATTAGGGCATTTAGTATACAGAATCGCATAAGTTTGTTACGGAGATACATACCCACTCCTATCCTCATCAAAATACTCAAATGCCTTGTACAAATGATCTTCCTTTTCCATACGATTCATGTGCATTGTAGCGGTTATAAACTCGATATAATCAATAGTCCCATTGCCATCAACATCAGCCTGCAAATAAAGCAATAAACAATGAAATTGACATTTTTTCATATTTTGTTTTACATTATATCCAAACTTACAGGTTGATTCTGAAGGGACTAATATTTGTGTATATGATGGTCAAACTGAAACAAAATAACTTATCAATGTCTACACTTTCAATTCCACAATGAACAATATCTAGCAGAATAATGTTTCTCATTTGGGTAGAAGATTAAGAAAATTAAGATTATATTTATAGTCTAAACCTTTTCAGTAACATCAAAAAGTCTGTAAAGCTAAGAACATTTTACTTGATTTTAGTTTAGGAACAAACAAGCATATGGTAAATAGCAAAACGATCATGGCACGAGAGCACACCTCTTGCTCTAGTTAATAAAATTACTATAGTGATTCTTGTGGTGTAATGTAAATACAGAGGTATAATTGACGATTATACTAAATATTGTAGTCTGTGAAAGTGCATAGTAGATCATATATAATTTCAAGACAATGCAGAACTTGATACAAGAATATATGTTGAGACCTCAATCGATATGAAGTAGCTAAGCTAGATAACAAACCGCTTCCATTAGCTGTTTAACTTCAGATTCAGAGAGCTTGCTTCCCAGTTTTGGTAGACCAGCTTTCAGTTCTTCATAAGTTATGGTACCACTATTGTCAGTGTCCATAGACTTGAACATTTCTTTCAAACCCATGATTTCTTCTTCAGACAAATTCTCTGCAATAACCTAGGAAGTAATACAAAGCTTTAAACTTACACGTAAAAAAACCAAAAACCAAATAAAGTTGTCTAGGAGATAAGAAAAAGCACCTTCAAAGCAACTTTCTTGAGCTTGTTCATAGCTCTGAAATGCTTCATTCTTGTCAATACTGTAATGTCAATTGGTTTATCAGATGCCTCTCCATCAACACTAATCCATGGATGATCTGCAATTAGAGGGACACCATCAAACCATGAACATCATGGCTTTAACAGATCGCTAAACTAAGAAGAATGCATCAAACAATTGATGCTTGACATCTATTTGATAGTTGTATAATATCCAGTCATTGGGGGGCGAAAAGTATCGCAAATAACTAAGGCACAAAAGGTACCTACCATATGCCAAGAAAAAAATTAGACATCAAAAATGCCATTTCAGTAACCCATAGTCGGCCTCAATAGACCTCCAAAATTTTGTTCTGGTTGGTATCAACTTGCATATTAAACACCCAAGCTTCATAGTGTACATTCCACATAAATGTTTTAAATGCATAAAATTGCTACCCTCTGCCACCAGCCACTATCATGCCTCCTCTGTCACTCGTCATTCCTTGACTGCTCCCTCATCTTACTAGTTAGCCCTTGAATTCCCCTACGTGGAGTTCAGCAACCTCATTGTTTCCTCTCTGCATCTAAGAAAATAGCAACACTTCCTCTCTTCCACCACTGGTTTGTATTGGATACTACCGATTCTCCTCTTGAGAAACTAATCACCGACAAAGACAACTCCACCATGTTCTCCACTTGCCATCCTCATGGGAATGACAATTGAGGGGAAGAAGTATGAGTGATGCTCTGGGCATAATGATTTTGGTTTGAGACAGATTTTTTTGCATAAATATAATTATGAAGAGTGAGCTAGGCTGAGTTAATAACAAAACCTGAAACTGGAGTTATGTTTGGTAAGAATTAACATTAGAGTGATTGTTACTGTGATAAGTGATTGTTGCATATATGTAAACATGAATGTTTAGGTTCTGAATATGCAATTTTTGCCTATTTATTTTAGCGTGCATGTAACCAATGTAAGAATGCATTGATAATTAAGATCACGCTGCCAGTACAATTTCTTAGAACTTCACATCCAACATGTTGGAATCATACGTAACAAAAAAAAAATCCAAAATGGTCTCAAAAGATAAAGAAACAATTGATTTTCATGATTTCTAAAAGAAGACTTTTAATTCATAGACAATCTAATATTGACAACAATAAGACAATAATAAGTTACAAAATTGTTGATGCATCGCATTTAGCAGTTTTTCCTTTTGAAAGGTGACTTTTTTCTGAAATTCTGTGAAAAGTGACTTAAGCAGAATTTTACATGCTGCTAAAACTTAAGCAGAATTTTACATGCTGCTAAATTCACCTTTCATAAAAAAAGTATCTAAATACAATATATCAACAGTTTGCTGTAACTGGAATCCATGATGATTAACAGGACAAGAATAATCTAAAAACTAAACCAACTTTGGAAGAAGATAATAACCATAAACTTACTCAAAACTTCAATGGCACTAAGTCGTTCTTTTGGATCAGGCCTTAGCATTTTCTTGACTAGTTCTTTTGCACTACTTGATATGGAAGGCCAAGGATCAGAAGAAAAATCAATACGCCCACGTAGAATTTCATCAAATATAGTCTGCTCATTCTCTGTAGAGATAGAAACAAGGGATAAATAAGTTTCTGATATTGTTTAAGTTAGTTTATGTTTATGGCATACGGTACCTCCCCAAAATGGAGGAACACCAGAAAGAAGAATGTAGAGCATCACTCCAGCACTCCAAACATCAGCTTCTGGCCCATAATTTCGATGCAGTACTTCTGGAGCTACATAATATGCACTCCCTACAAGGTCCTTAAACCTATCTCCTGCATGTTCAATATAGCTCTAATGCTCTATCACTTTGGAGGACAGAAATACATTCAAACTGAGTGATTGGCGAACCATATCAAATGCAGGTTAAAGAGAAAAATAAAAAAGATACTTTAAAGTTATTTCCCCCATCTATAAGTTTGTCTTTCAATGGATAGAACCTCTCTTGTCAATAAAGACTTTTATGCTGATAGCATCATAGGAACTAGAACACAATCGGAGAAATATGAGCATATAGTTACTTCTGATTATGCTAATCAATTTAACTAGTTAAGCTAATCCATTTATCAGGTTGAAAGATTGATGTTGTTCAAAAGAATAAAACCAAAGAAGCTCACCAAAGATAACGTAGAACAAGTTCTAGAAGGAAAAATGGAAACCTTTTCCTTTTAATGACTACAGCCAACCATAAAATCATCAAGTCAACTTATCAAAAAGGACCTATCAATTAGTATTACATAGAGCAAATCCATCACAGAAACTAGGATGATGAAATCAGCTCTAGTTAGAATAACTTGGGAATTTTGATCCCACAAAAGATCAGTTCAGGAATCTTGGGATCTTTTTCTATCAAATAGCAAGGGTTGTTGCTTATCTAAAAGTTTAGGCTAAAATATGCCAAAATACATCTTGTTTTTACTTGGCATGAATCAAAATAGCACCAACTATGAAAGTTGGATAGAAGATGGAAGAAAAATCAAATATTTCTAACTTTCTGCCTTTTGAAACTATGCAATCATATGGAGATATAACTTAGCTTAGATCATATTAGATACCCTTCTCTACTTTCTACAACAAAATGAAGTTTTCAGGATAACATATTTAGTGCCGATTTTTTGTTATTGCTAAAGATCAAACATTTGCAAACAAAACTACCGTGTGATTGTTGCTAATCGCCAAAAACTAGTTTTTGTCCCTGACTGCAGCATTTATAAGAAACCATGCCATTTTTGAGTTACCTGCATCAAAGAGATTTCAAATAGACATCTTAAACATTTTTGAATAAATATCTAATTACCCATGATCTCTGTGGAAGAACATTAATATAGCAAATGATCCGCAAATTAAACAAGCTAAACCTTGATTTGGACAAAATGTCACTACACAAATGAGAGTATCGCCGACGCGCTTGCCGAAACCTAAGGTTTTCTCCCTTGATCACCATTTTGATTGTTCCTTCACATTTTCTTAATCTAGTTTTATCACTGTCATCCACCAACTTGGTCGCGATCGTACACCAACTTGCCTTTGTCCCCATCCGCAATTAGTATTGCTAGTCTCTCTCCCTAACCCTATGATCTCTCCTCTCTTTATGTCGTCCTTGCCAACATTTGCCACCATTCACCATTGTTTGCATCTTTGTGCTCTCAATTCTCCCTCTCCGTCTCCTCTCTTTCATTTTTTTATCTTTTTTTTTTTCATTTTTCATACAATTTTAACCCTTTGCCTGAAATCTCATCCTAAAATCGTGCATTCTCCTATACTTCTAATGTGCACTACCCTCAGCTTTTGGCTGTAACTTCCCATTGGTAAATCATCTCCCTTTTTTAGTTAATCATTTTTATTTTAATCATTTTGTTGATAATTTGTTATGCAGAGTTGTGCTTAATTTGAGACGTAAGATTGAATTATTCTCATCTAAAGTATTTTCTTCACATATGCATCTAGATTTCCATGAAAGAATTAAATTAATGAGTAGAAATCTATCAAAATTATGTATGTTTATGAATAGGAAAGATGATTTGCATAAACACTTTTTAAAAATGTATGCAAAAGCTATGTTGATCAATTCACTTATTATATTGAGTTCATTACTCAAACATTATTTACTTTGCTCTTGTCAAAATTGTGGCATTATTTGTTGGCTTCTCGCTCATTTTATGATTAAAAATCTCTCCTTGTTGGTTAACCATTTTTATAATTGAAAATCTCTTATTTGCTTACAGGTTGTTAAACATCATCATATGCTTACTGATGAGGAGATTGCAGCTTCAGTGTTAGCCCGGAGTTGGGAGAACGTTGAGAGGAACATCGAATTACTATCCCAAGGTATCTTCATCATATGTCATTGTTGCTGCTCAGGAAATGCGAGATTGGGCCTAGACTATGTATTGCATGACATAGTTCCTCTTCCTTCATCTTATACTTCCAGTCTTCCGTCACCTAGACCAACTAACGATGGTAATGTTAGGAATTAGCTTTTGAGATTATTTCATTTCATTTCGAATAATCATGTTACAGATTGAATTTGAAGGTCTTATACTAAAATTGTTGGCCTTTTGCTTGCACATTGCTTAATTAGCTAGTCTAACCTTATTATTACTAGATCTTGTGCTTAATTGTAGTTTATTTTCCTATTTGATTAATCCTTTTGTATGATTAGTTTTGGTTTTCAAAGCTTGTTTTCTTAATGCAGCTTTATATATTATCAATTTATCATGATTTTTAGTTTATCATTAGATGGAATCATTGGGCTTAATAGCTCAAAAAATCATATTCCGTATAATTTAAATGTTGATTTAGAAATATATTTGAAAATAAATTTTTTTTAGTGCTGATTGATATTGTCCAAAAAGTTAAAAAATAATGGCCTTTAGTGACGACACTTGTCGTCATTAATAATTAATCACGTTATAATTTTTTAAGCATTTGCTGACAAAATTGTAGTCTCTAAAAGTGTTTGAGAATAGCGATGACAAAATTATTGCTAATGATCTACATTGTATAGCAACAATGGATGTCATCACTAAAGACCTTTAGGCACAAGGATTTAGAGACGGCCTTTGCACTTTTATCTCTATTTATACAACTTGTTGTAGTGCAGTCACACGATTTTAAATGTTTCATAATTATTATCAAATCAGGGAAAACTACCATCAAGTGAGAAGACATTGAACAAAAAGCATTATCTCACTTTAAGTAAATTAAAATTGTGTATAATCAATAGCGGATGGATGTGTTGTAAGCACAAAAGCACGAAAACTTTGATGAAAAGTATTAGAGCCACGTTTATTTCATTCATTACAATTCACAAGCAATTTTCACATATGCTAATAGCTAAAAATGCACATAGCAGTTCAGTATGAAACTCAGTGTGGAACCAAAGTTAAGTAAACATAAACTCATAATTCCATCTTTTGTAAAAAGCAGATACTTTGACTTACATAGGCAAAGAAGAGTTAAAAATTAATTATTAAACACACGATTATACTATTTAAATAACTAATTATATAAATTTATTTATCAAAATACATTAGTGTCCAATTCTATGTACAAATATCCTAGTAGTTGGAGGTATGTAGCTTTAGGGACGTAGTTTTAATTTAAATAAAAGAGCAAATTAGATAAACAAAATAAGAACTAAAAGAAAACCATGTACCCCATCTAGCGTACATGTATAAGGTCCTACATGAGGTACACGGGATCAATTATGAGATTTTTTAAATATATTTTGTGTCCTTAATTGTATTTTTAGTTGTCATGTATTTCTTTAAATAGAACTTATGTAATTGAAAATTTGAATTTTTACAACCATATGAGGATCTCTTTAATGGTCATAACCTTAAAGAAATAGAACTTATGTAATTGAAAATTTGAATTTTTACAACCATAGAGGATCTCTTTAATGATCATAACCTTCGACAGTTGAGATTAGAGCTTTGATTTGTTGCAACGAATCTTCCTGACCATTCGGATGTTTGATTGTTTCCAAGTTTGATCACTCGTAGTTATTATTTCTATTATCCTATCCATTTTATTATGGTTTCTTGGGATTTCAATTAATGAAAATAATTGGCACATCTTCAAATTGTTTGGTTGACAATTCAATGATTTAAGTATGGATTTTTGAACTACTATGCTTCTTAGCATATGCCTTGGATCCCTCAAAAATTTTTTAATAAACTTTATTTCATCATTAAGCTTTTATCATTATCCCGCATCATTTTTGGTTTAAAACTTTGGTTTATTATCTTCGGTTGATGGTTTGTGTTTCTTCATCATGTTTTCATATCGACGTTCACATAGCTATTATGCAGATTAATATGATAGGGATTATGAAAGTCGACCTTTTCACGATTATTACGATAGATATGATCACAATTATGATAGGAAGTATGACCAGACTAATGATTTATATAAATATTATTCTGAAAAATGATCAGAATATTTAAGGTGTGTTGCAAGTTCATCCTGCAGATGTTTTTTGATTCCTATGATTTCATGACATAGTTCATATGGTGCTTGCTATTATGATGAACATCAACATACTACTGCACAATCTTATGATCAATATGACTACTCTTGTAAAAATTGATTCCTATTTGATATGAATCCCTAAGAGAATATGGTGTTATCTTTCAACGTTAATACTCTTTGCTGTGATAATAATTCTTTATGTTTTTCGAGAATAGTAGTTGTGCTAAAAACATTGATTCTCCTGCATCTATTGCTAATCAAGATGATTCTGCAAACAAACACGAAAATAGAAGTTATAAAGATAATAATCAAAGCACATATATAACCAATCAAGCTACAACATAAAAGAATGTGATAGCATGGAATACTATGTGAAATATAGGGATAAACTTGAAGATGACGATAACATAAATCAATTGATTCTAGAGAATCAAGTCCCAATAGCTCTTGTTAATGAATCAAACAATGTTGAACAAGAAAAGCCAAACGTCTCTATTACAAGCATTGTTAAGAAAGTTCTTAACTCACACACACACACACATTACAAGTATCATTGATGATGGACTTTCTAAAGTTTGAAGAAAATCATGATTTCATTGGAGTTGGAACTTTCTTACAGAATCATGTGTGCTGATGTGATTTGATATTGACTATAGTGATGAGGCCTTCATGTCCAATTGGTGGCAGCAAAGATGCCAAAAGGGCTCCACTCTACAAACCTAACCCACGTTGTTCATATAATTTTTCTGAATTATTTTGTACAAATCCATAAAATAAATATTTTTCTAAAATAGATGTCAATGTTATGGTTCTGTCCTTGCAAATTTACAAGTCCACAAGAAGTCAATGAATCAAATTGGAAAAGCTCTAGAACACCAATAACACAGCTCGCTAGAGTCAAGTTCTTTCAAGCTATAAAGAGTTGATGCAAGGCAAAGACGATCATCATTTAAATATTAATTATTAAGTAAATAATTATAATATTTAAATAGAACTTATATGACCCAATTTTCATAATCATTTTTGAATGAAAATTGTATGTCTTTGGTGCAACCCCCAATAGTTGTATTTGATCGAGTTTAGTTAGTTATCTTCATTACATCTATTATCCTAGCCATCATTGAATTTCATTTATATAGAAATATTTGAACATTTTCAAATTATTTGGTTAGTAATTCAATGATTTTAGAATGGCTCTTCGAATTGATACACTTCTTAGCATATGCTTCAAATTAGTTTTGAAGAGTTCTAATAAATTTTATCTCATTGTTCAAAATTTCATCCTTATCATTGACGGTTCAAGTTATATATCGCACACTTATATCTAATGTGATGCACCATGATCCACTGATGACTATTGACGCAAGATTTTGTTATGGCAAGGGAAGCACTAATATACTGCAAGGAGATCGCATTACCACAACTCCACTAATCATAGGAAGTCAAGGAAAAAGAGGAAAAGGAGAGTGGATATCAAGATTTATGTATTCCTAAAAAGGAAACCAAGAGAGTGAGAGAGAGGAACTTCACAAATCTTAAAAGCTACCACGAGAGATTAGAAGATAGTGTAGGAGAAAGAGATCCAAGGAACCAGAGAACTTTAAGGGAAGAACCTCTTCTCTTTTGAGCAGTGCGATATTACATAGCCATTGTGTAATAGTCTCTCCGTCACATTCCTTGAGTATGCAAGTTTATGCTAGAGAATATGGAATGTCGTACTATTTTGGGCAATGTGTAATGATAAATTTGTTGTACTGATTTGGCTACTTAGAATGCAATAACAATAATGATGGAATGGCGGAGAACCACTATAACATATCACAAGTACCATGTTTTAAGTTATGTGTGCAATAGATGACGGGAATTAAGCTACAAAATCCTCAACTTAGCAATGAAGAAATTTAATATTACAAGCTAAACTGGCAGGCAAGACAAGCAAAACTTAATAGCAAGGTCCCAAGGTGGTTGATGTCGGTATGTTGAAGGGTTCACACTACCAATCCACAATGCAGCAGTAGAGCAATTCAACATTTCAACCTAAGCTGGCAAGTGCGAGAGCTCAAGCTCAGTAGGGGTCTCGAGGTCATTGATGTCGAGATGTTGAATTCTAAGTTGGACCAAGAGAGCTCATTCACCATTTCTAAATTTTTCCTTCAGTTATTACTGAAGCCAATAACATTTGTATCAAAATGGAGCAACATGCGAATTACGGCTAGAAAAAGAGCTACGGCTCAAAAAAAGCAACCGTTTCGAGTTCAAGAAAAAATTACCAGATTTGAAGAAGACGGAAAGCCCAAAATCCGTGGCCTTGAGCGGCGAATTCTCCTCCTTATTCAAGAAGAGAAAGTTCTCCGGCTTCAGATCCCGGTGCATAACGCCCATCGAGTGACAACTGTGCACGACAGTGACAATTTCGCGGCAGAGAGCGGCAGCGGCGCGCTCGGAGTAGTGTCCCTTGGCGATGATCCGGTCAAAGAGTTCCCCGCCCTCGCAGAGCTCCATGACGAGGTTCACCGACTGCCGATCCTCGTAAGCGCCGCGGAGCTCGACGATGTTGCGGTGGCCGGTGAGGTGGTGCATGATCTGGACCTCGCGCCGCACGTCCTCGATGTCGTCGCGGTTCGTTAGCTTCCTCGTCGCAATCGATTTGCAGGCGAGGAGCTCGCCGGTCTTCTTGTGGGTCACGAGGTAGGTCACGCCAAACTGGCCACGTCCGAGCTCGCGGCCGAAGATGTAGGTCTCCCGGACGTCCTCCATCGCCCGACCTAGCACTCGTCCGGTGCCGTCGCCGACCTGACGGCCCGGGGGCGGCGGCGGAGACCGTGACGGCGAAGGGGCATCGAGCTTGACGTTGACGCCGCCGCTGTTACCGGCCGAAGGCCGGACGCCGGAGGGAGGACCGCTTGAGGGCTGGCCGTTGCAGTTACCCATGGAGCAACGGAGAGATTAGTTTGGCTGAAGGGAAGTCAGCGAGTCAAGTACGGAAGGGAGAAGTGGAAGATTGAAGAGGACGAGGTTGTCGGATACGGTGTTTGGTCTGTAACAGCGTGCAGCTTTTATGGGACCCACAAATGCGCGTTCCTGTGGAAGCTACACCCATGGCGGTTTTGCTAACTCGTCCCGCGACTTCCAGGCCGGCGCTAATTGCGGTAAGAAAGCGACGCAAAAAAGGGACCAACGGAAGGAACCCCATTTCATTACCATCATTTTTAGAATATATATAATGATGATTAAATTTGATTAAATTTACAAATAAATTTTTTTAAATGATTATAATTAAACACAATTTGGAATTAAGAATTCGAGATTTTACTCAAATTGGACTCTAGTTTAAGTTGACCTTCTAAGTTGAGTGAATTTTAAGTTCAAATTAACATAAATTCGTTCGAAATTGAATCATGTTAGAGATTGTTCAAATATAATGGAACAAGAGCATCAATTTAAATATAATTGATTTTACTTCCTATTTTGAGTAAAAATTGATAGTGTTTTTCAATCATGTCTGTTTGGGTGTAATTCTTGATGGTGCATCAAATATTTTTTTTTTATTTTAGGGGAAGGCTGCAGAAGGCTATGGAGTGCTAATGAAGAGCCAATTGGAGAACTCCGGACGATTGTTTGAAATGGTCACTTCTTATTTTTTATATCATATTAATTAGAGAGAGATCGAGTGGAAAAACTATTGAGTTTGAAGAGCTCGCCACATCAACCTTTTGTATACTAATTAAATAGCAATATCTGACAGAGGGCGGCCCACTATAGCTAGGCACTATGATTAATGTGCTTGTTATAGACATAAATGTGTTTGTTATAAAGATGCTTATTATAAGCATAAATGTACTTGTTAAAAGCATAAATATATATAAATATACTTGTTATTAGAATTATAAGCATAAATGTGCTTGTTATAAGCATAAATATATATAAATATGCTTTTTATTCTAATAAAAAGCATATTTATATATATTTATGCTTATAACAAGTACATTTATGCCTATAAGAAACATATTTATGCATATAACAAGCACCTTCATATCTGTAACAAGCACATTGATTATAGCGCCTAGCTACAGTGGACCTACCTTCTGTCGGCTGTCATTATTTAATTGGTATATAAAAACTGACATTACAAGCTCTCCGAACATAATATTTTCTCTAGAGAGAGATGACTTCTAATTTTACCTAATATGTTGTCTATATATATATATATAATTAAAACAAATTTATTTATATATTAATCATTTAATTTTTAAGATATTAAAAAATACACGTGTTATGTATGTATATTTATTTACTCTTTATTATAAATATCAAAATTTCCTACACTCCAGTTAAAAATTATAATAACATAAATTTAAATTTAAAATACTCTAATTCTAAACAAACTCTCTCCCCTCTAAATTTAAAAAAACAAAAAAACTCCACTCTCATATATCTTAATTTTTATATTTTTATTTAGAATAAATATCATCAAAATCTCTGATATTAAAGACAATATCACATAAGCGTGTAATTTCAAAATTCATTCATCCGAGTCCTTAATTTTTTTAATAATTATATATTAAATCCTTCTATTAAAAAATAAATATCATATAAATATATAGTTCGAGACACAAAAAAAAACATAATAAATACAAACATTTCACAGACAAAAAAATATGATTATGATGCACAATCAAAAATCCATATATATATATATATAATCAAAAAAAATTCATATAAATAAAAAATCATATATAATAAAAACAAAATTAGAATATCGGAGAATTAATCACCTCCAAAGGTGAATCTTGCTCCTCATCATCATCATTATTAAGATGCGAGTATGCGTGCCACTTGGTCTAGGGGAGAGCCAATTTGATGCCTTGTTTAGCTCGGAAGTTAAATTTTAGACAAAAAAAAATATTTTATCTTATAAATATAATAAAAAAAATTAATTTAATATTAAAAAATATATGTTTCAATGATCAAAGGGGGGCACGATGAAACAATATTTATTTTTTGACATCATAATTGTGATATTAATGTGATTCAAACTCGAAACCTTTTGGTACTCAAACAAGTTTATTCTCTACTGGGCTAAGAGAATATTACTAGGTGAATATTAAAACAGGTCCATAAGGTCATGGGCTGACATTAGGCTCCTGAGGTCCAGTTAGTTTTCAGTTTGGTCCCTGAAGTCGAGTTAAATATATCAATTAGGTGCTTTTTTAAAATTTTTGTTAATTTTTCATCCTAAAAATATGAAAAATTTGGATTTAAATATTATATCTAATTTGATAGTTACTAAAATACCCCTTCATCCTTCCACTCTCTCTGCCCTCTTTCCTCATTTTATCAGTGAACGACAATAGGGGGGCTTACAGCACACCTTTCTCTCTATCCATCGCCGACAACTGTGAAGCGGAGTAGGTGGTGAAAATTGTTCATGGTAGACAGAGTCATGCCTCCCCCCAAATCTCATGAAATCACTCTAGAAAGAGATGATCCAACGACTAACAATGGGTGCAAGAGAGAGGGCCGAGGCTCGACTATAATAGGGATTATGTCCTTAATATATTCATTAATTTCTTTTCTCACCAATGTATCACATATCATCTCAACATTCTCATTATTGCAGTACTCCACTTTCTTTAAGCATTAGTTATCATTTCAAATGCAACAAGCTGCCTCTCTTATACAAAGGGAAGGCTGCTGGCTGCACTTACAAACTCTTTACCAAGGTGACGAAGCCTAGTGCCATTTGATATTCCCTTCAGATGAGAACTCAAATCCTAAACAAGGCTCGAGCTACGTTGATATTTATATTTGTGTTGGATGTAAAATAAATTTAATTTTTATAGTTAAAATTGCAGAAATGAGAATGTTAAGGTGGATGTGTGGATATACACGAAAGGATAGAATGAGAAATGAGTATATCCGAAAGAAAGTTGGTGTTGCACCAATTGAGGATAAACTTAGAGAAAGTCGGCTTCGATGGTTTGGACATCTAAATCGTAGGCCAATTGAAGCTCCAGTTAGAAAAATTGAGTTATTGGATTTTGCCCATGTACAAAGAGGAAGAGGGAGACCAAAGAAGACATGGCAAGAAACTATAAGGAGTGATCTTAGTTACTTAAACTTAGATAAGAATTTGGTAACTGATAGAGCGCAATGAAAACAAATGATTCATATAGCCGACCCCACCTAGTGGGATAAAGGCTTGGTTGTTGTTGTTGTTGTTATAGTTAAAAAAATTTCGAACGAAACAAGCCTTGAGAGTGGTAACTAAACAAGCCTAATACTGAACAAAATGTGTAAAGAGTAATAAATTAGCATATGAACAAGTAATAGAAATCTATCATAGCACATTTCAACAAGTAACAGAAATCTATCAAAGCTGGTAACTAAACCTCTACGACAACTCACCACCCAGATCCCCAAGATAAATCATCATCACCCCCAAATCAAAGAAAAAGGCAACAGCATACCTGATGAAATTCTCACATGTCCGAAGGCAGATCATCATCAAAAACTTTTAAGGAACACCAACTGGGAAGAAGAAATTATGTCAACTTGTGCAAAATACCAACTTCAGCTTCTATATAACAAGGATGCAAGTAAGATGCACTGTTTACTTAGCAAGAAAAGTATAGAATTAGTTTTACAAAGCACTTGTTAACAATCAGTTTCTTCCGACTTCGAAACTAGCCCTTTGACTGAATGTCTGCACTGATACCTAGCAAATACGAAATAACATGCCAATTACTGTTTGATTAATTTAGAATAGCATAATTTCAAGGCCAACGTTATACATATATAATATAAATGAAGTTAGATCAAAAGTTTACAGTTAAAAGATCCTTTATGCCTTCAAGGCAGTTAAACCATTATTTTCATAGAACTATATATTCAAGCTTAGGATTACAAAATCATGGTTCAAAAATCTTCAAAATTTCTCCATGGATGCTCTAATTTGCATCACTTTTTCATGTAGAATCTTTGGATCCAATAGTAAAATTTTTAAATTAAGAGAAAAGTTGCTTATTAGTATTCCAATATAGAATTTCTGATTTTTTTCTATCCATGGTTTACATAAATTCTCAGTTGATTTGTGGTGATTTCTGATAATTATAGTTTTGGGTCAAGAATTTCATGATTTTCAAGATTAACAATGAACAATTGCAAGATCATAACTTCCATTTAGTGATTTCAGAGAATTTTTGTAAATATTTTAATTTTTTAACTGATTTATCATGATTAATATTTGCGTAAAGCTTCATCCTTACATCATGCAAGCATTTGTAAAAGCCTACCTAGATTAGGTATTTATCAAGATAAGGCTATTAATCATAGGTTGGTCAGGATCGATTATTAGTGAATCTGATTTGTGATCCATTTACCAGATCCATCGTTATCAAGTTGAAAAATAGCATGTAGTTACAGTATCAAACTAGCTTTAGCATGATAACCTTGAATCAGAAAAATGAAAGTAAAATACTAGTGAATGAAAAATGTTGGCCAATCTAGCATGCACAATACTCAACCATAATTTTGTTAATTTTCAAATAGTTAATGAATTTATCCTTTCCTCATAGCATAAAAAGATTCAGTTCTGTGCATCATAAACTATTCTTCAGATTAAGACAACCAGAAAAGTGATTCTACAGTGTAACACAAGAGTATAATTCTTAAACTAAGAAAAATAACATAAGGAGCATGTTTCATACAGGATTATACATCGTAGCAAATGACAAAGTTTCCACCAAAAGGAGCACTGCTATTTCAAAGAACATCCCATGCATCAAAAGGTTATTAAGTGAAGTTCTACTAAAAAATTACCATATCATGTCGGTCTCATTAAAGTACGCTGCCGAACAACCGAAACTTGGTTTTTCTGATTTACTAGGCACATCATTCATGGATTGATCTCCAACCTTTCCCTTGATATACAATTTAATTGGGCATACCTGTAAGAAAACAAGAAGTGAATATGGAAACCTCTTACACTATTGAGCATACCCCAGTAAAAAGAAAAACAACAATGGGTTGTCAGCATTTAGTACCTTTTTGCTGTATCTATAGTCACGCTTAGGCAAGAAATGCAGTGGTAAATTAAAGGAAGAGGGACATTTAATCAGCAAAAACAGCTTCTTTGGGCCTAGTGGGGCAGATATTTTTTTTAGCATCAAATCCCAAAAATATTTTGAATACAGAATACAAAAAATTTAGCAGAAAACCTGAATAGGAAAAATTTTCTGCAGTGTTAGTCAGCAGAGCTTGAATAGCCTGTTACAGAAAAGCAAATTAGCAATGTAACAGACAACCAAGTAATAGAGATGACGGTGACAGAGTAGCAGTAAGAGAACCTTTCTTGACAAAATATCACCTATTTTACTTGTCGAGCTGTCCTTTGCACTACAAGGATCAAGTGTGACATGATCAAAGAAAACCTCATAAACATATTCTGGGCGGGAAAGACTTCCACCAAGAACTAACATAAACCCCCAAAAATTAGGAATTTCATCAATTGCTTCTCTCATAGCAGAAAGTAAACCGGATATGCAATTCATCAACTTTTCCAGCTTCTTAATCCTCTGTTTAATGTCAGTTCTTTTCATTTTGTTCTTTCTTTGAAAGGTCACCTTTCTGTCAACTTCATCACTGTTAGAAGTCTCCTGGAAATAAAAAAAGCCAAATGTAAGCTTTCGCAGCCCACCATGTGGGATTATGCCAATTGAATAGCATACCAATTGTCCGTATTCTTCCTTTAAACTATCAAATTCACGTTCCATATGCTGCAAACACCTGAAAATAAATAGAAAATAAAACAAATTAATTTACTTATCAGTCTGAGTTTATCTGGTGAAATACATGAACAATAGAAGCATATTATAAAAGTTGAACTACCATATGTCAGAATTGACACACATACACTTGCATATAAAAACTTACATTGGAAGAAAAAATAGGAAAAACATAATAACCTCAAATAAATGAACACATTATTTTCTATAAGAAATATTTCAAGAAAACAGCAGATATCATTGAAAAACGAAATGAAAAAGAAACAAATGGGAACAAGATTCTGGACTAACAATTTAGATTTTCCATCATTTTTGCTTTATGGTTTCCATTTTTCCTCCTTTTCAATGTACCTATCCCACAGTTTATACAGAGCTTAAACATGAAGATTACTAATGCCTAATTGCTATTGCCAGGCCTATGATATGTATATTGACACGAAAACCATGATATGCAAACTTATACAATAAAGGACTAATGCATATATCATACTTACAGCAGACCAACACTTTATTAGTTAAAATTATTGATGATAAAAAATTTTTGATTGAAAAGAGCGATAGGATCCCATAGGGAAGAAGATTCGGTCAACAAGCGCACCGCCCTAACACAAAAAGGAAACAAAGCTATCAGATCCCATAGGGGACAAGATCTTGTCCACAGCAACGAGCCGCCCTAAAAAACAAAAAAGAAAACCAAGCAGAGAGGAAGCAAAATTCAAATAAAGGGTACAGAAAAGACATGTTTAGCATGGTTTGAGAATGCCCTCCTATGGGCTATTTGGAAATAAGACCAATTTGATTTTGTCATGAAAATTATAGTCTTGTTTTGATATATATACATGATGAAAAATAAAGTTAGTTACGTTACAAATTGTACAGAGTGTAAAATAAAACTGATCGATGTATTGAAAATGACATGGGATGTGAAATAAAATAAATTTTTTAATATTGAATATTAACTTGCCCAAGGCTATTAAGAAAATGGGTCAAACCTCCAAGTAGGGATTGGGGATCAATGCTTGGCTCAACATGATTGAGAAGCCTAGTCTAGCACGAGTTTGCCTAATTTGCTTTTAGTGTCACGTGGACAACTAAGATTAATCTTAAAAACTTAGTGTCAAAACGCACCATACTTATCAATGAGTTAACTCAAGAATTATTTGAAATTATTTGAAAATGGCAGGCAATGACAAGTAAAGGTACTAAATTTGAAGGATTCTTTCAAATAAATACAAAAACATAGGCAAACGATCACAAAACTAAAATTGGCATATGACTCATAACACATGATAAGGGACTAGAAAAATGTGACAATGGGATGATTTCGAAATTTCAAAGATCACCAATCCTCAACAAAACAATGACAAGGAATCTGCTAATATAAGACCCACATGCAAACTGTAATGAGGGTTGAAGGAACAAGGGAAAACTGTTTACGTGGGTATCTGCTCGTGCATGTAGAGGACGAACCCGAGGACTTCCTTAAAGAGGTGAAAGACATCTAATTTGTTGAGGTTGTAGACTGCTGCTTTGACTTCCACAACCCCAAGCCTTCCTTCTCCTGAGAACTCTAGGGATCCCATCACTCTTTAAGAAGTGCAATATGTTGCGCAAATTTGAGTTCCCCCTTCCTCTTAAATTGCGACAAACTGAAATATATACTTAAAAGTCAACTATATGAAATATAAATGTAGACTCAATTGCAGCAAGCTAACAAAGACATAAATCACAAGGTGATGCTAAAATCTAAGTCTCTCATTCTTCCACACCCCAATCCTTTAGAAAAAAATAAAAGATAATAGATATATAGATTTAGTGTGAAAATATTTCCTTACTAGCTCTGAAGATGACTATTCACTTCTGGTTGAATCCTTTACTGATTGTTTGACAAGTTTAATGCTTTTTTCAGAGTAGCTTTGACCTGTAAATTCATTGATAAAACCATGTTTAAGAAAAATTGACAAAAAAAAGGCTACTCTCAGTTGTTAAATCATGCAAGCTAATAGCATGATGACTTTATTGCTCTTTTGAGGGTAACTTTGAACTGTAAATCAACCATGTTTAAGGAAAATAGATAAAAAAAAGCTACTCCTAGTTGTTAAATGATGCAATCTAATAGCAAACCAAGATACCCACTCCTAGTTGAAGTAATGAAATTAAGTCAATTTCATTAACAATTACTGGTAAATAACGATGAGGATAAAAAACCAAAGAAGTTGGTCTGTGCTTTACATTGACTCTGCCAAACTCTAGATACTTACAAATGGTAATCAATTTTTACAATACAAAATGCTACAATATTCTGCATTTTCTTAGGCAGTTTATATGAAAAGAGTAACAGAAGCAAAACCATCCCCAAATGACTGCTTGGAGAATCGCAAAGTAAAACTCAACCAGCACAATTGAATTGTACAATGCTTACAAAGGGTTTTCAAACCATATCCCCGTCTTCCCATCTTCCTATGATACATTCTTAGAAAACAATAAAATTGGTTAAAAGAATCATCTGGGGGATAAAAGAAGAGATTTCACCTATTTACCAAGGGAGAGACAATTGCGATAGAAAGATAGGATGAAGGGAATGAAAAGCGTCAACATCTAGCTTCGTGGAAGTTTGTCACCGACTTGCACTTCGAACAGTTGAAAGGCTCGCTCTCACCTTCGTCTTCGTCTTCGTGGCATCATCCGTCCGTTGTAAAACAATCACTCCGAAAATTATTAGGAGGGCATTTTGAAAATACGATTTACATTAGATTAACAATGTTGTTATGAGTTTATATTGTCATAAATTTACTTATGAAAGTTATGAGTCAACAACTATCTCAAATGCTCTCTAGTTTGCCTCATAAGATGGGCTTAAAATTACTCGATGATGTAGAACAAAAAGAGGCAAAATATCATTGTCCAATCCATAACCGGATAAGGCCACTTTAAAGGAGCAATAATTGATAAATCAGTTTTGACATCTAGAATTCCTAAAGGAGTTCAAAATAATATTATACATCAAAAGTTCCTACAAACTTTTTTAGAACAACAGAAAATCATTCAAGCTCTCCAGCCTTCTTAGAATATTTCACTAAAGCATTTAGACGAATTTTGAAGTTTAGAGGCAACTTGAGAATCAATAAAAATTTAGCAAAATTCCAAAAAAAATACACATCCCCTTGGAATAAATCTAGAAAATCAACCAAGTCTTGCCTATTGCCCCAACACAAATGAAAGAAATGTATGATGGCCTACACGAGCCACATGTTAAGTAGGAAAATTATGAAAACTCTCAAAAAATCACAAAAATATCTAGGGACCCTACAGATAGTCATAAATCATATGAGCATTGTTTTTATTGTTTTATTAGTATATCCTTTTATCTGTTGAGTTGGAACTCTATGGATAGCAATATATCAGTGAAATTAAAAGCTTTTGATGAACCGAAATATTTCCCCCTCAAATCTCCTTCTTTTCCTCTCTTTTCTTCCATCCTTTATAATAACTCTGTACTCTTTCACCTTACACAATCTACATCACATACTTATCTATAACTGCATATATCCTTCATTTGAAAATCATGCCTACTGACCCATGACAACCAGAAAAGGAAAAAAAAGGTAAGAACTAAGAAAATTAAGCTTTTCATTGAATTTACTTGTAAAAAATTGAAATATGCTAAAAGTATCATGCAACATATAACAAGAAAATGATAGCAAGACTAGGTGGATCCAACTATTAATCACAAAAAGAAGAAAAAAAATAAAATAGATAGAAGATAGATATGCATGAATGCCTTTTCAGGATAAATTAATTATAGGACCCAAATGTTTAAAAGTCAATATACATACACTATAGCTTTACAAATAGTTTTAACATGTGCAAAACTTTAGCTCAATATGAAGTCAATGCCTTTTAAAGGTTACCTAAAAATATGCTCAACGGAACTTCTACACATGCTCAAGGCTATTTTCACAACTTGGTTTGGTATATACTTTCTAAACCATAAACTCAAACATTTCTAGTTTGGTGAATATTCCGCATTGGGTTTATATATGATTTGATATGAAGCGAAAAGTTTACTCGAAAAAAAATGATTTAAAAGTTAATCCTATTTAAATTTAAAATAAAACCAAATAAGGCTATAAGTAAGGGAGTCAATATATATATGACCTGACCTGTGAACCCAACCTGAGAATTTCAGGTATGGATCATGAATTTTAACCCGTTTATTAGAAGGGTCAATTTCCAACTATACACAATGAGATCGCGTCGGGTTGGCGGGTTGACCTGATTCATTTATTAATCGAGTCGGGTTCAAATTATTAATTTTGACCTGTTTTTATAAACGGGTTGAGTTTGAGTTAAGCTATTCAAATCGGGTAAGGCAGGTTTGACCCAACCCGTTTTGTCAACCTAGCCATAAGGAAGTCCATCCATCATTTTATTTCAAATGAGAGGCATATAAGAAATGTTCAGAAATATTCTTTACACAATTAAGGAGGCATTTGACATATAGTGCAGAAAGGAACATGAAATTTCTATTTATGATGCAACGAACTTATAACATTTTGCAGTTCAAAGAAGATTTCCTAAACCTATAAATAACCATGTGATTCAACCTTACACCCTAAACCACCTTTTTCATTTCATGCTTGCCAATTGCCATGGTTTCTATATACTAAAGCCTATAATTTTAGTTCACTTGCTAATGGTTAAAGTAAAACAACAATCACCAAGTTTACAAGGAAGAATCATACTTTAATCTTCTAGAGAAAAAATAATATTGTAGCTCCATACTTCAAAGCTCAAAGCTCTAAAATATGAATTATTTCCTAGTAAAGCAGGAACACACAAATGCTTTAGACATTCAAGGTACTTTTATATAACCAACCACCTAAATAAATAGAGAAAAAGGCACAAGTCATAGAAGAGATTCAAAAGGTTGTAAGCCTAAAAATTTATAAGATAGATTTAGAAGAGGATCACTAGATGAATCCTCATTTTACTTTTGAAGTCTACAAAGTCAAAACCTCATTTAAATTTTTTGTAAGTAATGCTATGAGCAAACAAAGGAAGCACAAAAGATAAATAATGCGTTCATAGAGGACTTCTCCACATCAGCTAACAGCCTAATACTGATCAAAATGTGCAAAGGGTAATAAATTAGCATACGAACAACAAGTAATAGAAATCTATCACAGCACATTTGAATAACAAGTAATAGAAATCTATCAAATCTGGTAACTAAACCTCTACCACAACTCACCACCCCAGAGCTCCAATATAAATCATCATCACGCCAAAATCCAAACAAAAAAAGCAACAGCATACCTGCAGACTACGGCATTCGTGCCGACGGTCGGACACATAAAACAGCAACCGACATAACCAGAGAACGAAATTATTGGTTTGAAAAGATCATCAACACACGGTAATCACACTAACAGGAGGAATATACTAAAACCCTAACAGGAAGCTATTAGAATGCCCTAGAATCTTCCTCCCGACAGCAGATCTGACGTTGAAGAAGAAATTTTGGTGGTGCTGGTGAGCGAGAACCTGGATGAGTTCCTGACAGAGAGACAGAGAGGTGGGAGAGATGGATTACTAGTTTTAGGACCAAACTCGAAACATATTAGGGTTTTTGAACCTAGTCAGAAATCTAATCAAAAAATTTTGAATCAAATCTCAAATTAGTCCTGATTCACCACAAATATAATTGGAATAGACTCAAAATTATATGTAAAATTTAATAAATTTGATGTTCAATAATTAATCAATATATATTTAAAGAAGAAATAAAACAAAGTTAAATTATGATATAAATCACACAATTCAATTAACATTGAAATAAAGATACTAATTTTCATAAATGAATAAGTCATAAACGGACTAATTCCTTAATCTATTTATAATAGAGTCGACATTGGAACCACCTTGAAAATATAAGTAGAAAATATCAATTTACTAAATTTTTTGGGGTTAATAGTAATTAAGTTTCTCTAGTTTAGGTTTATTTATAATTAGATCTTTCTAGTTTTTAAATTAACTAAAGTGATCCTCTAATTTGAGATAATATACAAATATGTTCATTGATATTAATAAAGTAACCCAATAAATAATATTTTATCTAATTAGTAGACTATTTTGATTAATTTAAAAATTATTTTAATATTTCAAATGAAAATAATATCCAATTTGATCTTATAATTAGAAAAAATATTCTTTGTTTGGTAACTTTATTATTTCCAAAAGATTTATTTATATATTTGAAGATTAGAGAGATCTAAATACATATAAGTTTAAACTAAAATAACCTAATTGCAATTATCTTAATTTTTAGGGGTTTTTACCCGTATGACACAAAAAACTTCAATATTTACTTATTAGACAAAGTTAAATATTACATGACACACACTCATTTATTTTAATTTTACAACCAACACATTTTAGTTAAAAAATCCTTACATTTTATTTAAGTAAACCATACTTAAGTTATGTTTTAACTTAAATAAGGTTCATAGGAATAAAATCTAACCCCTTTTGTATCTTAAATTAAATCTAATCGTTAAGATGATCGTTAAGATGAGCATCTAACGATTAGATTTAAAATATTCTACATAAATAATAGATTTAAATAATTTTTAACATGTCAAAGCGGACATTACCTCTATAATGAGATCACGGGATGTTACAAATTACAAGCCAATATATTGATTCTCCAGCTAATTGTAGTGAGAAAACTTGTACAATTTATTTGTTGATGTTGGCTGTTGTTTGTATAATATTAAAGATTGCTTTGCTGTAGATTGAATCTTTCAATTTAAATGAATTTTTTCCAGGCAAGCATGATAAATTAATTGAAAAGATGATAATGTTGGCATTGTTCTGCTGTAGAATACTATTTCTTCATAAATTGAGTTTTATCTTAGAAGATTATTGATTCTTTATGGTATTCTTTTGATGATATTAATGCTCTAAACTATGAAACTAACAAACTTTGTAAATATGATTGTTGTTAATCGGTACATTCAACAACTTAATATGGAAAAACATATTTTTTGTCTGACACTAAGGTCCTGTTTAGCGAGAGGACCAAAACTGGACCAAAACTGGATCAAAATAATAATAATAATAATAAATAAATATTTTAAATTATTTTACATAAATTTAAATATAAAAAATATTATTTTTTACTTTATATACTCAATAATTTAAAATAAAATATCAACTTTATTTCACATTCTAGATCAAAATATTAAAATCGAGTATTTTGATTTAAGATGTGAAATAAAGTTTATATTTTTATTTAAAATTATTAAGTATGTGAAGTAAAATATTATTTTTTATATTAAAATTTATATAGAATAATTAAAATAATTTATTTATTATTATTATTGTTATTTTTTAAACTAGTACTATTTTAGTCTTGTTTTGGTCCTCGCACCAAATAGGGCTAAGAGCTGCACTATAATTTTGGTAATAAACTTTCACTGGGACTTGTTTGTTTGCAAAGTTAAATTTAAAGAGGTTAAAATTAAACTTAGATAGAGATATTTTTTTATTGAAAATTGTAAATGATGTGAAATAAAGTTAGTTATTATGTTGGAGTGAAAGATGTGATATAAAGTTAATTATTATATTGGGATATGTGAGGGATGTGATATAAGTTAGTTATTATTTTAGTAATGTGTATAAGATGTGAAATAAAATTATTTTTTAATATTAAATTTTATGTATGATGTGATATGTCTGATTAAAATTAAACCAGGTTATTTTTTAATGGCCAAACAAACGGGACCATAGTGGTTACCTTCTGATATGCATTGAAATATCTTAATAATTTTCAGGGATTTTGTGTAGCAAACACTTATAATTGTCTTATTTTTTAAACACACAACTCTCCATATCTGCATTTTGTAGTTATTTATATTAGTTTCACTCTCATTTTTTAGCAAATGCAAAGGTTATGCTCCTTATCACATCTTTGACCAGTAAATTCATTGATAAAACCATATTTAAGGAAAACAAAAAAGAAAAGGTTATTCCTAATTTCCTAGTTGTTAAATGATGCAATCTAATAGCAGGCCATGATACCTGCTCCTAGCTGAAGTAATGAAATTAAGTCAATTTTATTAATAATTACCAGTAAATAATGATCAGGATAAAGAATCATAAAAGTTAGTCTGTGTTTTACATTTACTCTGACAAACTCCAGATACTTACAAACAGTAATCAATTTTTACAATAAAAATTGCTACAATATTTTGCATTTTCTTAGACAGTATTTATGAAAAGAGCAACATCCGAAGCAAAACTATCCCCAAATGATTGCTTGGAGAGTCGCAAAGTAAAACTCAACTGACACAACTGAATTGTACAATGCCTATGAAGAGTTTTCAAACCATAACTCCGTCTTCCATCTTCCTATGATACATTCTAAGAAAACAATAAGATTGGTTAAAACAACCCGCTAGAGGAGATAAAACAAGAGATTTTACCTATTTACCAGGGGAAAGATAATTGTTGTAGGAAGATTGGATGAAAGGAATAAAGAGCGTCAACGTCTAGCTTTGTGGAAGCGCCACCGACTTGCAGTTCGAACGACTGAAAGGCTCACCCTCACCTTTGTCTTCGTCTTCGTCGCTGCAGCCGTAAGTTCGAGTGCTAGGGTTTGAGCAAAACAATCAATTCGAAAATTACGAGGAGGGATATTGAAAATACGGTTTAGGTCAATTATTTGCCAAATTTAATTTTAATAAAGTTAAAATTAAATATAAATAAATTTTTTAATTAAAAATTATAAATAATATAAAAATAAAATTAATTATTATATATTAAATTTTATATATAATGTGATATGCATGATTAAAATTAATTAAATTAATTTTAATTTGGCAAAACAAACAGGCCTTAATATTAATAAAATTTTAAAATACAATCATGAGATGACAATTTAGTAATTTTGTACTAAAAGCAATAAAGAAATATTTTCTTTCGTTTAGCCTGCTAATAAATGAACACCACTTTATCTCTATTAGCCATCTGAATCTAATAATATTTTGATTTTTTTTAATTAATTTTGAAAATCAAAAATCCCCCTCCAACTAAAAAATTGGAGTGGTGTGGCTTGAATGTAATAATAGTCAGATAAGCTCATTTACCTTAAACTAGGAAAACACTACTATGATATATTATTTAGGACGTATTTAATTCAATATTTTATTAATATTATGTTTTGTTGTTTGCAGAAAATAATTATTATTTGATAACATATGTAAATAATATTGTAAAAAATTATGAAATTATCACTCAAAAAATACATCTGAATATCACATCTAAATAATATGACGCAATATTAAAATAATATTGTATTTTAAATCTTATATAAACTAAATCAATTTTATTTCATATCCTATATACTTCTTAAAATATAATTAATTTTATTTCAAATTTTTCACAAATTTTATAACAAAAATGTCATATCAAAAGTTATTTTTTACCTTAATTAAAAGTAACACTACAAATCAATAGCAATAATACACTTATATTACTAATCTAAAATGACATGTAAATATCACTATAAATAAGATCACATCTAAATATTAACTAAATTGTAATAAAAAAAGGCAAAATTAAATAAATATTTTATTATTTTTTAATATAATGATATTAAATAAATAAAAAAATAAATTAAATATGACATAGACATTTAAATAACTCAAATATTTACATAAGATTGGCCAAATACTCTTGAGTCTTTGTTTCCTCAAGATAATTTTAATTTAAGTTAAAATTAATCTTGTGGATTATATCATATACAAATTTGCATATTAAATTAATAATATTTAAAATTTTACACAAAATTAAAGAAAGCATTACCTACGTACTATTTACATATCATTTAGAGCTTTAAACATCACCTACTTGCTATTTTATCTATAAAATGTATACTAGAAAATAACATATATTAACAAAAATATAATATTTAAAATTTTAAATAACATGTATGTAAATACCTCAGGCTCAGGGTGTTTAATTTAAATTTTGTAATATCTAAATATTATTTTTTAGTAATAATTTCATAATTTTTTAAAAAATTATCTATTCATATCATAAAATCAAACAGTTAATTTTTTTGAATTACATGATAAATAAATAAAATAACATTAAATCAAACGCTCTCTAAATTATAATAATGAAATTTTTACATACATGACATAAAATTTACACGAAATTACGCATTTCACTATCAATTCATAAATATTACTACTATCACACCATATTCATTTAAATTTTACGCATTTCACATATTTCACATACTTTATAATATTATATATAAATTAAAATACAAAAATTTATTAATATTTAAATTCTAATATATATTTTTATTTTTTACCGTAAACACATCAATTTTCTTACTTCAATTAAAAATTATAATCACATGAATTTAAATTCAGCACCCTAATTAAAAATTTTAAATAAGATAAATAAATTAAAATACATAAATTCATAAATATTTAAATTATTATTTATATAAATTAATTTATTTATAATATTTAATTAATATATTAATAATATAGTTAAGATCAAAAGTTAATTTAAAAATGTGAAATTCACCATTAAAGAATATGATGTGAAATATATAAAATGCGTAAAATTTAAATAAATATAGTATGATAGTGATAATATTTATGAATTAATGATGAAATACGTAATTTTGTGTAAATTTTATATCATGTATGTAAACCCCTATAATAATTAATGTGTTAAAACTGGACAAAAGTTGGATCATGCAAAAATAAGAATAATAATTTGAAGAAATATGAACAATTTGTATGATTTAAATCTAAGACCTCCTCGATACTTAAGACAACGCGTACTAGGATCGAACCAAATTCACTGGGCCAGTTGTCGATTATTTAGAGATTCTTGTTTTCAAACTTTGAAGTTTGAAAGTTAAATTTTATGGCATCGGAGGGAAGATTCTGGAGTGAGGAGAAACAGCAGATTCCTGCACAAATTTCTTTGGATTGTTATGATCACGAGCCCACTTGATCTCGCTCATGTTCGGAGTCTCGACAAACAACTTGCAGAACTCTCCAACCTTCGCAGTCTTCCCTTTCTTGCCGGCCCTCAACACCAAGCTGTTTTTGTGGTATGAGAAGATGCCATTTTCGAGCCGAATTATATCCCCCGGCGCAAAACCACGGCACTCGTCCCCCCACATTAGGAAGTGGACCGAAGCGGATTCGTCGGCGACCAAAGCCAAGCATGTAGTCTCCTTCCCATCCTGAGCTACATATCCCTTGTCTAAAAGTATGAACTCAGTGTTGATTGTGTTGGTAGCAGCAGGAATTATGTCTTTAAGCAAAACCATGGACAAGTCTGATAGTAAAAGAAAACCAAAAGTGATTATAAGGTGATGAACTATAGGAGAAGTTACCTTAATGCTTTAGAATGGAAAACGAAATACTGCATGATGAAAATAGACAATTGCCGACTTCACCATGCAATCCATAACTTGTAATGTAGATATCACTGCACGTAAGAGAAATCATGGCTCATGCATACGCACAACAAAATACTCAAGTCGACTGACTTGAACCATAGCTATCAACTCGCAATCCAAATAGAAAAAGAAAAAAACAATTGGCGCCATATGGAAGCTGGACTTATTTTAATGTATGAACTTTCAAGTGAGTTCCAACTGCCATTTGGAAGAATTGATCCTTAAAAAGTCATCCAAATAGCTGTGAATTTTAAAATAAAATTATGCTCTAGTCATCTTCCGTTTCTTCTAATTTTCTTCTGTTTCTTCTATTCTTTTACCCTTTCTATATGGCCTTCTCCTCTTTCCATTTATATGTTCTATATCAACTTAGTATCAGTGCATTTGTATTTTACATAGTTGGTATCAGACTTCAGTTTAGGGCTACTGCACGATGCAAAAAATTTAAAGAGCTTCAATTCAGACCTTTCGCTTACGTAGAGCTTCAGTATGGCGCAATAACTCTCTTGAGCCACACGATTCCTATTTCTAAAGTCTATAAGTTTCTTCATTCAAACCACATAGCAAGAAGGCAATAGAAAAATCTCACACAGGTGGGTTTCCAGTAGGTTTCGCTGAATCATCAATATGTGTTCGGGTTTGCTTTATACATCTTCGCCCCACATCCAGGTGCTCCAATGTGCATAAAAGTAGTTCAAACATGCGTCTCATGAGCGTAACAGCTAGCTCTGTGACCCCTTTGGCTTCTATACGCGATTCTAAGGACATTTACATGCAAATGCCCAGCATAATGTTCATACGCAACTTCGTGCCACACAGAATCCACGTCACACAATTGTCCACTCGTCTTCCCCTCCGTTACATGCCCTGTGCAAGCAGCATCGCTGAAAATCTCCACAATGACGAACAGAATTTCACTAAGGCCTCCATCCTCAGCCATCCTCCGCAAACCAAGCATAAAGACCCTCTGATAGACGTTGATTCGAACATGTAAGCTACTACTACTCTCCGCAAATTAGGGAAATCAGATTCCTCCATCTACAAGAAACTAGGAGGACTAAATTTAACTAATATTAGTTTGAAATAGTGACAACATATGATAAAAAGAATATTAGAGCCATTGTTGGATACGAACAAAAGTCTACCAAGAGACAAAGAACAACTTCTATATATCAGGATATCTCACATAGTGATCTTGTTATCAAAATATATTGTTGACATGTTGCTTTTATTCTAGGATTACAAGATTACACAACGTAAACAGTGTGGCCAACTTCTTGATGTACTATACTACATTGAACGATTTTTGTTGGGAGAAGAGTAGGTCGCTCTCCACTGATTTTTTATGGACATGTTGGTTGATTTTTGTTCTCTTTGTATTTTTGTTTTAGTTTAATGCTAAAGTAATATCATTAAAAAAAAGAAGCTAGGAGAAGTTTGTTCTGCTCTGAGATTGCAATACATCGATACAATGCCCAATGAAAAGCTCAACATTTGTTTTTCCATAAAAAAAATCACATTTATTTAAATTAGATTCAGATTAAACTTACTCTAGATAAAACCAAACAATATATCTAAATCAAGTCAGTCTAAGTTCAAACATAAAGTAAGACTTAACGGGCAACTCCAATCATGCCTATGATGCAAGTTTCATTCACATCAAATTTTAAGCCATTATCAAGTTAAACTTTAGATAAAAAAGGGTAAATTGTATGTCGTCCAACTAATAAAGAAGAATAATATAGATCAAAATTATTCAGAATATGAGAAAATCTTAGATGATTCTAAGTTAGAATTTAAATGCTTTAACTATTAATAGAGGATCATTACTTATTTGATCTACAACTATTTAGTATTTATTTTTATTAGAATTTAAATATTCGAGAATTTAGGAAAATTTGTTATTAATCTTTAAGACTATTAGTAATTATACTTTCATTTCATTAGCCTTTACCTTCCCTAATTAATTGCGACAAGAATTCTTTGAATAAGCCCCATATCTTTGTACGAGTAGATCAATATTATCCAAAATATGAATTTAAATGTTTTAACTATTAAAGAAGAATCATTACTTATTTGAACTTCAAAAATTTAGTATTTATTTTTATTAGAATTTAAATATTTAATAATTTCGGCAAGTTTGTTACTATCTTTAAAATTATTAGTAATTATATTTTTATTTTATTAGCATTTATCTTCTTTAGTTAATTGCGACTAGAATTCTTTGAATAAGCCCTACATCTTTGTATGAGTAGATGAATAAAATTATCTTCTCATTTTCTTTCTTTTCTTTTACTCTTCTCATCTTTATTCTGATATTCTCCCCTTTCCCTTTACAAGCTCCGACATTCGTGTTCTACATCAATTCTTCATTTCTTGTCAAACTCTTATGTGCTTCTAAAGTTGCTTTTGTTCATGCGAAGTTTAGTCATTCATTGCTTCACTTGAGCTATATCAAATCAACTTATTATACTTTCATACAATCTCCAAAATATTATAATCACAATAACTTATTTCATTAATTTTTTTAAAAACTTGGATTTCATTGATTTAGTTTTACAGTTTACAGTAGATTAACAATGTTGTTATGAGTTTATATTGTCATAAATTTACTTATCAGTCAACAACTATTTCAAATGCTCTCCAGTTTGCCTCATAAGATATATTTAAAATTACTCGATGATGTAGAACAAAAAGAGGCAAAAGATTATCGTTCAAACCACAACCGAATAAGGTCACTTTAGAGGAGCAATAATTGGTAAACCACTTTTGACATCTAGAATTCCTAGGGTAAGTTCAAAATAATATTATACAACAAAAGTTCCTACAAAAATTTTTAGAATAACAGAAAATCATTCAAGTTCTCCAACCTTCTTAGAATATTTCACTAAAGGATTTGGACGAATTTTGAAGTTCAAAGGCAACTTGAGAATCAATAAAAATTTAGCAAAATTCTAAAAAAATGCACATCTCCTTGGAATAAATTTAGAAAATCAACCAGATCTTGCCTATTACCCCCAACACAAATGAAAGAAATGTATGATGGCCTACAAGAGCCACATGTTAATTAGGAAAATCATGAAAACTCTCAAAAAATCATGAAAACATCCAGGGACCCTACATATAGTCATAAATCATAAAAGCATTTTATTAGTATATCCTTTTATCTGTTGAGTTGGAACTCTATGGATAGCAATATATCTGTGAAATTAAAAGCTTTTAATGAATCGAAATATCCTTCTGCTTCCTCTCTTTTCTTCCTCTCTTTTCTTCCTCCCTTTCTAATAACTTCGTACTCTTTCACCTTACACATTCTATATAACATACTTATCTAGAACTGCATATATCTTTCATTTGAAAATCATGCCTATCGACCCATGACAACTTGAAAAGGAAGAAAAAGGTAAGAACTACGAAAATTAGGCTTTTCATTGAATTTACTTGTAAAAAATTAAAATATGCTAAAAGTATCATGCAACATATAACAAGAAAATGATAGCAAGATTGGGTGGATCCAACTATTAATCACAGAAAGAAGAAAAAAAATAAAACAGACAGAAGATAGATATGCATTAATTCCTCCTCAGGATAAATTAATTATAGGACCCAAATGTTATAAGTTGCAAGAAACATACATTACAGCTTTACAAATATTAAGTTTTAACATGTGCAAAACTTTAGCTCAGCATGAAGCCAATGCCTTTTAAAAGTTACCTAAAAATATGCTCAACGAAACTTCTACACATGCTCAAGGCTATTTTCACAACTTGGTTGGTATATACTTCCTAAACCATAAACTCAAATATTTCTAGTTTGGTGAACATTCCGCATTAGGTTTATATATGATTTGATATGAAGCAAAAAGTTTGCTTAAAAAAATGGGTTAAAAGTTAAGCCAATTTAAATTTAAAATGCTAACCAAATAAAGCCATAAGTATGGGAAGCAATATATGACCTGACCCGTGAACCTAACCCGAGAATTTCAAGTATGGGTCATGAATTGTAGCCCATTCATTAGATGGGATGAATTCCGGTGGTACACAATCAGATCGGGCCGGGTTGGCAGGTTGACCTGACTCATTTATTAATCGATTCGGGTACGGATCATTGATTTTGAACTGTTTTTATAAACGAGTTGAGTTTGGGTTGAGCTATTTAGATCGGGTAAGTCAGGTTTGACCCAACCTGTTTTACCAACCTAGCCATAAGGAAGTCCATCCATCATTTTATTTAAAATGAGAGGCATATAAGAAATGTTCAGAAATATTCTTTACACAATTAAGGAGGCGTTTGCCATATGGTGCAGAAAGGAAGATGAAATTTCTATTTATGATGAAACAAACCTACAACATTTTACAATTCAAAGAATATGTCCTAAACCTATAAATAACCATGTGATTCAACCTTACACCCTAAACCACTTTTTCCATTTCATGCTTGCCAATTGCCATGGTTTCTATATACTAAAGCCTATAATTTTAGTTCACTTTCTAATGATTCGAGTAAAACAACAATCACCAAGTTTACAAAGAAGAATCATACTTTAATGTTCTAGAGAAAAAATAATATTGTAGCTCCATACTTAAAAGCTCAGAGCTCTAAAATACGAATTATTTCCTAGTAAAGTAGGAGCACACAAATGCTTTAGATTTTCAAGATACTTTTATATAATCAACCACCTAAATAAATAGAGAAAAAGGCACAAGTCATAGAAGAGATTCAAAAGGTTGTAAGCATAAAAATTTATAAGATAGATTCAGAAGAGGATCACCAGATGAATCCTCATTTTACTTTTGAAGTCTACAAAGTCAAAACCTCATTTAAATTTCTTGTAAGTAATGCTATGAGCAAACAAAGGAAGCACAAAAGATAAATAATGCGTTCATAGAGGACTTCTCCACATCAGCTAACAGCCTAATACTGATCAAAATGTGCAAAGGGTAATAAATTAGCATATGAACAACAAGTAATAGAAATCTATCACAGCACATTTGAATAACAAGTAATAGAAATCTATCAAAGCTGGTAACTAAACCTCTACCACAACTCACCACCCCAGAGCCCCAATACAAATCATCATCACCCCAAAATCCAAACAAAAAAAGGCAACAGCATACCTGCAGACTACGGAATCCGTGTTGACGGCCGGGGACATCAAACAGCAACCGAGATAACCACAGAACGGAATTATTGGTTTGAGAAGATCATCAACACGCGGTAATAAAACTAACAGGAGAAATATACTAAAACCCTAACGGGAAGCTACTAGAATGCCCTAGAATCTTCCTCCCGACAGCAGAAGAATTTTGGTGGCGCGAGGGGTGACGCGAGAACCTGGATGGGGAGAAAGAGAGAGAGAGAGAGAGAGAGAGAGAGAGAGAGAGAGAGAGAGAGAGAGAGGGGTGGGATAGATGGAATTAGGGTAGACCTGCCTCAAGTTTCGCGGAGCTCATGACGATGTTCGCCGAATGCCGATCCACGTACGCGCCGCGGAGCTCGATGATGTTGCGCTGGCGGTGAGGTGGTGCATGATCTGGACCTCGCCGGTCTTCTTTTGGATCACGCCAAAATGGCCACGCTCGAGCTCGCAGCCGAAGCCGTAGGTATCCCGAACGTCCTCCTTACCCTACCCGTGAAGTAGGAAAGGGGTGAGGTAGAAGATTAGGTCGTTGGATCCGGTGTTTGGCCTGCAATAGCGTGCAGCTTTGTTAATGGGCCCAACAAGTGGCCCGTCCGGGTTTCTCGTGGAGGTTTGTTGTCTCGACGCAAAAAAGCGACCAATGGAAGGAACTCCATGGACCACGAGGCGTACCAGGCCGAGCAATTCTATTATAAATATAAATAGGAGTTTTTAGGACATAAAATTTATACGCAATTACGCATTTCATCATCAATTCATAAAAATATTACTAACTATACACTATACATTCATTTAAATTTTAACGGCATTTCACATATTTCACAATATTTCATAATATTTATAAATATTATAATGTAAATTAAACCATGCATAAATTCATTATAATTTAAATTTCTAATATATATTTTTTATTTTCTTATTATAAACACATCAATTTTGCATTACTTCAATTAAAATTATAGCATGGGATTTTAATCGGCAGCCTAATTGAAAATTTTTAAATAGGGAATAAATAAATAAAAAACATAAATTCATAATATTTAAATATTTTTATATAAATTAAATTTATTTATAGTTTTTTAAAATATTAATAATATAGTTAAGATCAAGGACCAATTAGAAATGTAAAGTTCACACATCAAAAGAATAAGGTGTGAAATATATGAAATGCGTAAAATTTAAATGAATATGGTGTGATAGTGAGTAATATTTATGAATTGAATCGAGAAATGCGTATTTTCGTATAAATCTCATATCCTGTAACTATAAAAATCCATATAAATATTACTATAGAAAAAATTCTATTATACATAACAAGAAAGGAAATAAAAGAAACTCATTACATTATATATTTTTAAAAATAAATTTTAAATATAAATAACAATCATTATCATAGTTCATACTCATTGGAAAAGCAAGCCACTCTGAATGATTTTTAGTGAATTACTATTCCTATTATTTTTTGGAGTTATATTTATTTGAACAATATATTTAATTATAAAAATTATATATTTTATTCATTAAAATAAAAAATTATATATATTGACACTATATCTTAAAAGTATATATTTCACATAATATTTAAAAAAATTATGAATTAATTTTATTATTAAAAATAAATATTATATATATTTACCTAATATCTTATAAATTATAATTTTTAACATAATATTTTTTTAAAAAAATTTATTAATTAAATTATATAATATCATCTTTATAAATCTTATTATACTGTATTTATTAGTTTTACACAATATAACTTAGAATTAAATTTTGCCAGTAAATTTTAATATATCTAAATTTTGGAATAAAGCAGATTTTAGAGCATAGTACTTGTAAAATTTATGTCTAAGAAGCCTGCTGTTTAATATGGTTAAACTTAATAGAAGTTAAACTAAATTGGATAGAGATATTTTTTTATTAAAAATTATGAATAATATGAAAAATAAAGATTAGTTTATTATATTTGAGATATGTTGAGGGATGTGATATAAAAGTTTAGTTATTATTGTTGGATAATGTGAGAGATGGATATAAATTAGTTATTATTGTCTAGTTAATATGTGAGGGATGTGCAA
Source organism: Apostasia shenzhenica (assembly GCA_002786265.1). Lineage (NCBI taxonomy): Eukaryota > Viridiplantae > Streptophyta > Magnoliopsida > Asparagales > Orchidaceae > Apostasia > Apostasia shenzhenica. The sequence goes on along the minus strand of KZ451908.1, from coordinate 890,071 downwards.
ATAAAGTTAATTTTTTAAATATTAATTTTAATGTGTGCATATAATATGCCTGATTAAAATTAAACCAAGCTAATTTTTAACTACCAAACAAATGGGCCCTTAGTTTTTAGTATTAAAGTATTTTAGAGCATAAGATTTAATATTTACATTATAAATTATGATTTTATATTCATAATTTGAAAAATTTTACTATTTTATCCAACAATGATGTAAAATTTGTTATTTAATAAGATTTCAGTGATGTACGTAATGTTTTATTTTTGATAATAATACACATAATTTTTCATAATTAAGATATCTTTCATGTAAATAAATAAATAAATATATATATATATATATTTTTTTTTTTTTTTTTTTGAAATCATGCAAGCATGTTATCTAAAATTAGCAAGCTAAGATATCCATGCAATAAATTTTGATGGAAAAAATGTTGGATTGCATTAGAGCATTAGATCTTAAAAGGAGAATAAAATCTATAGTGTCACTTTACAAAAGAAGGAGAGAACGCTAATAAAAGAACAACCATAGAAAATACACGTACAAACTTACGTAATCCTGTAAGATCCTTTTATTTATTTCCACAACTAAAGCTAAACTAAGAGTTCTACTAGTCAAAAGTTGAGTTTGCTAAAAGCGATTACAACTATAGAATATAAAGAAAAATGCGTCTTTATAGTGCATAATTGAAAGAATATTCTAAAAACTCTCTAGCAACTAGATTATGATTAAAATTTAGCTTAAGTCCAAAAAAATATTCTTGCTCTTTCAAGAAGGTTATATTTATAGCTAAGGTAAATAGCAGAAGTTGCACAAAGAATCTCCAATTATCTATACTATATATCAAATTCTTTTTGAAAATATAGGAGGTGTGGCCAAGTTTCTTCTTCATTGACTAGGTAGTAGGCAATTGGTTTAGTTGATTATGAAGGTTGTTGGCTAGTTCAAGTTGTTGCAACTGTGGTTGTGGTCTATTGGCAAAGAATTGATGAGAAAATCACACTTGACAACATTTGTAGATTTAATTGAAGACATTGTGCATTGAGGTTTTGATAAGGCTTAGCAAGGCAATAATATTTGGAAAGGGTTTAGTACAAGTGAGAAATGGAGTTTGGAAGACTAGTTAACTTAGTATAAAAAAGGATTAGCTGCTGAGGCAAAAGAAAACTCTCTGAATAATAGTCTCATTTGTCGATAAAGTTTATTTTTGCTATGATATATGAGTCAAATGAAAGATGAAGATCTTTATTAATGAATGCGTTCTTCGAGAAGGTCAACAAGTCAAAGAACAATGATCTTCATCAAAATAGTTAAGTCAAAGAAGGTATGTTTTTTGAAAGAAATTATTGAAGCTAAAAGAATTTTCTTATTCACGTATTTTCTTAAGATAAGTTTTCACAGAAAATGGGGTACAAGCATTTTGAAAACTACAATTAATCAATGCCTAATAGCAGGAAGTTGAAATGTTGTCTATTAATAATTATTTTGCTCCAAATTTGGCTATAAATAGTTGTAAGGAAGCAATATAAGGACGCTACTGCAATTATAGCATGGACTAAAATGGATTGGCAACCAAGGGATTAGTAGTCTATAATAAGAAGGATATCTCGCATTTAAAGGAGTGTGTTTACAAGGTCTCCCTATTGGAGTGTGTTCAACAAGTTATCAAGAGCAATCAGATGAGTCATTAGTATAATCTCTTGTGAAGTTGAGCCACAAACACTCTAATTTTTAAGAAGAAAAAGAAAGCTGAAAAGACAGAAGAGTATTAATTATAGTGTGAGTATGAATGTCTTTCTCCTTATGAGCCACATAGTTTATGTGGATCTTTTAGCTTGTAATCCTCGCAAGCATTTTCTAGGGAAGAATATTTTTCGTATTTTCATTGGTTTTAGTGGGCTTCAATATAGGAGTAAGGTATATTTTTGATTTTCAGTTTGGTTTTTTATGTCAAAATTTGCATTCTACAGGTCGAGAAGAAGGTTTCCACAAGTCTAAAAGAAGATTTCTATCATGGTGTGTTCTCAATTCAGTAAGTAAAAAGCTTGTTTAAGTACTAATAGGTTTTAAATTTGAACTACATTAATATCATAATATCCAAATAATGTGAGAAAAATTACAATATGTAGGAGTAATTAATCAAAAAAACAGAAAGGCTTCAATCTTTACTTATTTTGAAAACCCAAAGTCAAATAATTGTGTTTACTTTTGCTATAAGTTATTGAAAAGGCTACTTTTTCTTCGTAACACGTTGCTCAACATATATATATATATGTATATATTGTATATGCATGTATTAATATTTGTTATTATTTCTATTTACTTTTCTCTTGCTATCTATTAAAAAAAGAGAAAGGACGCACCTCTAGTATTCTAAACCAAACCGATCCGTTGGCGCAAACGGAAAGGCTGTCGCCATTAATTGTATTGCTACGACGTAGTAGACAAAATGTCCGTGAAAACGAAGTCGTTTATGAAAAATCAATTTTATGAGTTCGTGCAATCCTCGTCGAATTCTTGGCAATACTAATCCAAATTACTCTCAAAATTAGCAGCCAGCTCCATCCAATTCTAGCAGATGAATCCAACTTGCACTACTGGGAGGAGAAAGTAGATTGAATATTCCTCATCCAAGTTATCAATCATTCAGCACAGTTGGCTCCTGAAAGCCTTCACCATGTAATGTTAAACATATATATATATATATATATATATGATTTAGTGAATAAGTTAGATAAGATATGGGATTAATTACTTTGAGGTCTCTCAAGTTCATGCAACTTTTATGCAGCTCTTGACTTTCTAATTTGAATCCTTTGATTTAGAAAAATGAAAAAAAAAAAACTATAAAATTATATATTACATATTAGCTATAAAAATTATATTAACATTATATATTCTATCGTAAATTTATTATTTTAACATGTGAATAAAATATATTTCTACACATTTATATACTTTAATATATATACATTAAATATTTTAAAAAATATATGTATATAATAATAATAATAATGCATCATGTTATGTACTTTAAAATATAAGGCAAAAGACAATAAATTTTTTAAGATTATTAAAAAAAAAACTAACTTGTTGCTCCTGGATTTTTGCACTAATTAACGGTAAGATGGTGATCGAGGAATAAATAAGATAATAATGCAATTCAAATTTCAAAAATATAAAAGGTTTTGAAGAAAAAAGATAAAGGATTTACGTATTCATATAAATGTATAAATGCATATCCTATTCGACAATTTCAAAAATACTAAAATTGAAAAATAGGAATAAATATTGCATATTTAATATATACACATTTATATATTAAATACTCAAAACTTAATTCATCTTGCATTTGAATGCAACTGGGAGGAGGACGAAGAGGAAGAGGAAGAGGAAGAGGAAGAGGAAGAGGAAGAGGAAGAGGAGGATGGAGCGGAGAGGCAGAAGGAGAGAGTTGGGCGATGGATTCGATTGGATGCCTGACCACAGCTCGGAGGTCATTCTTATATACACGATAAAGCTAGCTAATAATATTGTGTACAGTATTCCATTATTATAACAATACTCCATTATTGCTACAGTAGTAACAGTACTCCATTATTGCTACAGTAGTATAGTACTACAGTGCTCCATTATTGCTCTATTATTGTTGTTACAATACAGTACAGTACGGGTCACTTGCTGTTATTATTGCTTTGGATGTTTATGATTATTATCACTTTTCTTTTTTCTGCCACCTTTTATTGTAGCGGAATATTCGTCCAAGCACTGTGTCTTTAATCAGATTGTAGAGAGATATTATCGGGTGTTGAGGAGAACCCGATTTAGATTTCCTAGAGTAATTCTGCTGTTTTTGCTCCCCAATAGAATTCAAAATCATTTTCGCCTTGATATACTTCAATAATATGATCTTGATCATATATCATAATTTGTCCGTTATAAATGTATCGATACTGATGTCTTTCTTGGTGAACTGATAATAATTCGGATAATTTCACTTTCTGTTCATAATCCCAAGAGTAACCAAAAAATTCTTTTGTATCTGGTCTTCCTCTGGTTTATTGTCGAAGTAATTTCCAGATCTGATAAGCTGGATATGATTATTTGTTCAATGGTGGCTTCTTCATTTTCTTCTTTTTTAACATAAAAATATAGTTTGTTTCTTCAACTTGTTCATCTTCTGATGATGTTAAGGAGTTAGAGTTTGTAATATCAGATTCACTGTCTGAATCTAATGCTAAATTATCTATGTCTTCAATTGAGAAGACTTCATGGTCAATATCAGATAAACTTGAAAGATTATATCTTTATATTATGTCATAATATTCGTCTATTAATTGAAATTATTGTTCTTCTAAAATTTTAATTTCTAATTATTAGCGTATTTCAATTTTATTTCACATTCTAGATCAAAATATTTGAATCAAATATTTTGATCTAGGATGTGAAATAAAGTTTATCTTTTTATTAAAAATTATTGAGTATGTGAAGTAAAATATTATTTTTATATTAAAATTTATATAAAATAATTAAAAAAATATTTATTATTATTATTATTTTTTAAATTAGTAATATTTTGGTTTTGCGGCAAACAGGCTAACACGTGAAGCAATCAAACTGGCTGGCCTGGAATAGAATAAGCATTTTGCTCTGGCCAAATTTGAAGGGTGAAAACAATGCCAAGTGGCAAAATCTTATCTGTTGGTTACAGATGTGGGACCCTACATGAATGCATTTTACTTTTTTTTTGCTGACGTGGATCTAATGAATTGAAGTGGCCACAAAAGTTTTTAAGGAAACAAAATAGTACAAATTAATTACAGATCCCTACCTAATATTTAGCATCTAAGGTTAACCATAATTAATGTTTGAAACTCACTCATAATTTTACTGATCAATTTTAACTAGATTATAATTTTTTTTATAACTCGAAATTAGCCGGCTCAAAATAAAATTAATGTATTTTAGGTCTTTCGTGATGCATTTTTAAAATATTTTATGCATATAAATATATTTTATAAAATATATATTAAAAGAAGTTACGTATAATTAGTATATATATATATATAATACATATAAGTTTAACTAAAAAATTATATTATCATATATTATATATAAAATGAATATTTAAATTAGAGAAATCAAATTAATAGTTAAGCTCAGTTCAACTTGATCGAAAAGTAACTTGTAATCGAATAAATTTTAGTTAATTTGAATCAAATTTTTACTCAAACTAAAAAAAAAATTGTTTGAGTTGAGGTAAATCATTTTAACTTATGCATGTGTAGATGATTAATGAGATTTTCACTAAATTCAACAATCAACATATGTTGTAACGTCCCACAATTAAATTGCAAAGGAATTATCTAGTACTTCCCGGCCAAGTGTGGGAACTATGTGATTGAGTGCTTTCTAGGAGGGTCACACATGCTGGTACTATTCTAACTCAAGCATGCTTAATTAATATATAGTTTGCCATTATTAGTTTCACAATTTTGCCCACAAGGTGGCTCAATCATTTAGAATCACATTAATTACTTATACAATTCAGGAACTCACATCTCTTTATGATGTGATACTATTTGGGTAAAAAATCTAAATTAAATATTAAGCGTTAGAATGACTGTATTAGAGGACTAATAAAGAAAAATAAAGAGTGCATGATGAAGAAAGAGGGAGGGTGAGCTTCCCACAAGGTCGTCTCTAGAAGAAATGAAGGAGAGTTGGATTGACGGTTGATTGCTATAGGGAAAACTCAACAGCAAAGGGTTGGCTGAATAGAGCCTGTGGATCTGGGGTGAACAATAGGTGAATAGTACTCTATTTGTTCATGAGTTCACATTTTAAAAGTTGTGACCTTTTTTCTATTATAAATGAGATTATTTATAATAAAAAAAGTAGTGGATGAGATTAGATGAGTTAGGTGGCTTTCATTAATCAGGTTATAGTTAGGCGGCACGACGATGGTAGGACCTTCCCACGCCGGCTAACAGCCCAAGCATTAATGGCAGGGACTTCCTGTCTGCCTCTAGGAGGTGATCACATAGTAGAACGTGGCTATATATGATAAGACAAGAGCTTGCAACTGATTAGCTATATATTTGACCTTATTGTTTGGCTTGACTCGCACTACTCAACCTCAACCCAGATGGGTCACTCGGATTGTTCCGGAGTACTATTCAAGTGCATGACCTAGTTTAAAGATTTAGTCAATTCCGTCCACGTGCCATGATTAAATGATGTGACAGACTTTTCCCTTAACAATAAGTACGATTTATTTTGGTGTCTTTCCATCTAGAAGCATGTTTGAAACTACTTCTTATTCTAGTAACTCTAATTCACTTATATCGACATCATCCCAGCAATCACTTCTCGCTTTCTTCAGTCTTAAATCAACACATATGTTTTTTGTTAAATATTAGTCATGTTTCTACTCAAAATTTTATAAGCATTTCAGAGAAGACATATGATATAACTAACGAAGAAGTTGAATAGAAGCCTATATATATATATATATATATTTTTATTTTTTTTTTTCACTTAAAATTTCCTTTTTTAGAACTTATTAATTTCTAAATAATGAAGCTAAGAAGAAGATTTAAAACTATCTTGAAGAATTTGAAATCTCCTGGGGAATTAGAGTAATTTTCATAGCCAAGCATTCCTCTTTAATTAGTTTGAGAACCAGATTCCAGGAGAGACAGATGTAAAACATAGCAGCTTGCTCAGAATTATATTCTCACTAAAGACAGGCTAGAGTTTACATTTCAAAAATAGCAGTATAAATATAAATATACATATATATATATTATACATATATTATGTATATATGATTTAAATTAGGTAAAACATGACCTAACTAGCTCAACTTGATACTGACTCAATTAATATAATCAATGATCAGTCAAAAATGATATATAGTATTTTTTGGGATAGCATAACTAAACCAGCAGATTAACTTGCAGCTTAATTAATAATCATGTCAAATTTATAACATAAATTTAGATCGATATAATATATTTAATGAACAAGCCTAAATAAAGAATTTAGAGTGCTATAATTTGGATACAATATTTTGCGTTAGGTTATATATTGTCACCCCTTATAGGAGCGCTAAAATTAACTCTAGTTAAAACTGCGTGGGTAAGAATAACATGAAGAATATATATATACACCAAAAACTCACATATACAATATTACATATATATAATTATATATATTAAGCATGCATGCATGAAAAAAGGCCATCTGATCATCTAATTATATTCCCTGAAAATTCTAAATTCTCTTGAATATTGCTGCCATTATTGAGCTCTGAAGGCATCTCTTCCCTCCATCCCTCATTTTCCCCTTATTAATTCTCCCTTCTATTATTAATTTGATATTATTCTCTTTATCCCAAAATCTTCTATATAAAGAATCCTTCAAACCCTCACACTTCCTATCATCACTTCACACTCCTCAAGAGCACTGGAGAATGAATGGGAAGAAGGGAAGCATAAAGGTCGACATCCCAAAGTCAGAAGTCGCCAACAACCCCCTCAACATCGATGTGGGTTCACCGGCTACTAGTCATTGGGTCAGGGAGGTGTGGGAGTTTGTGAGGGAGGACACCGATCGGGTGATCTTCTCCCTTAAGGCCGGCCTAGCCGTCCTCCTCGTCTCCCTCCTCATCCTCATAAGAGCACCCTACAATGTGTTTGGCACCAGCATCATCTGGTCTATCCTCACAGTTGCCCTCATGTTCGAGTACACTGTCGGTAAGTTAATAATTTTCATATACGTAATTTGTTATCACTATCGATCGATAGCCGGCTAATCAATATGTGTGATAATTAACATTTCTGAAAAAAATTATAGGTGCTACTTTTAATCGAGGTTTCAACCGAGCACTCGGGAGCTTGTTCGCCGGAATCTTGGCAGTCCTGGTGATGCAGGTGGCAATGGCTTGTGGGCAGATCGTAGAGCCGTACATCATAGGTTTCAGCATCTTCATAATTGGTACAAATTGATATTCTTTTTATCATAACAGTATAAAGACTTTAATTTTTAATATTAATCCTAAAATTAATCTTATTCTTAATGCATGCACATAACATTAATTGAATAAAGCTTAAATATCAGATATAAAAAAAAGGAAATTAAATAATTCTTCCATTAATGAAAGTTAAATTTATAAAGTTAAACACTTAATTCGTTGACATAATCGATCAACTCATATATTTCTAGAAGAAAAACTCATGTACACACTTGAAGAGAGAACTCAAATAATTGCAAATATTGAGAGTGAAAAAACATTAATCTCAACTAATAATTCCTACATATATATACAAGGAATCTCATTAAACTTTGGAGGCACAGAGAACATATAAAATCTCAATTTTAATCTCTAAGATTATAAAAACACGATAATTTAATTGCTTTTTAAGATCAACCTCAACGTTTTCACTGACTTTTCCTGAAAGAAAATATGAAAATTGATTATTTTTGATAAGTTTGAATACTAATATTTTACCTATTTTAAAGAACAATTGTATTCATTTAATTATCCCCACTATTCTTTAAAAATTTAATAGAAATCTAAAATTAAAATTTCACATCTCTTACTCTCCACATTCTAAAAATTTAAAACTTAAAAATTATAAATATTGAAATTTTAAAATTATATTTTAAAAGTAAAAATGTTAACAATTAGATATAATTTTATGATAAGAAATTAATAATTATATCTTAATTATTAAATTTTTTAAAAAAAATTAGAATAAGGCTCTTTTGACAGGTGCAATTTACCCCCCAAAAAATATTTATCATAAAATACAATTTTATAATTTATTGTTTAATAATATTATAGGTAGATTAATTATGAAATATTCAGGGAAGAAATTAACGTGCATGCATGCATGCATGCAGGGGCGGCGACGTCGTTCATGAAGCAGCTGCCGTCGCTGGCGCCGTACGAGTACGGATTCCGGGTGACGCTCTTCACCTACTGCCTCATCATCGTCTCCGGCTACCGGATGGGGAGCCCCGCACGGACGGCCATGAACCGTCTCTACTCCATCGCCATCGGCGGCCTCGTCGCCGTCTTCGTCAACGCCCTCGTCTTCCCCATCTGGTCCGGCGAGCAGCTCCACCGCGAGCTCGTCGGAAGCCTCCATGCCGTCGCTAACTCGCTTGAAGGTAGCAGTAAGCACACGCAATAATTAATTTCCTTTTTTTAAAGATCGGTTTTGATTTCGAGAATTTCGTTTTTTTTTTTTTTTTGATATAAAGAATTTCGTTAATTTTGGTATTAACTGTTTCCTATAAATTATTTAAATTATAAAAATTCAAAGTTAAATTTAGGGAAAATTACATTCGGGCCCTTCAGTTCTTGTAAATTGATTTTAACTTTTAAAATTTTTTAATTTTAATCCTATGGCATGACTTTATAACAACGAGTCGAGTTCGAGCGAGTTTCAGTATACTCGAACTCGAAATTTTCGATTTCAATGAGACTCGAAATCGACTCGAACTCGAATCATTTCGAGTCGAGTCAGCTCGACTCAATTTAACTCGAGTTCGAGTCGATTTCGAATCGATTTCAGTTTTTGAATAAATCTAAATTACATATATAATAAAAAAAATACATTTAAAATAGTTACACTTTAACTAAATTTTTTTTTTCATTTTCAATTTTCAATATGCCACTCTTTCATAATATAATAAAAAAATTTAATAAATAATTTTATTTCGAGTAAACTCAATTTTTTTCGAACGAGTCAAGCCAAACTCAAAATCGACTCGAAATAATTTCGAGTACACTGAATAGCTCGAAACTCGACTCGAAATGACTCGAATTGATTTCGAGTTGAGTTTTTTATCGAGCGAGTTTCGAGCGATTTTTGACTTTCGAATAAAATTGCCAGCCCTACGCTAAGGTATATTCGTTGGTCCCTTTTTTGAAAACTCATCATTTTAGTTGTTCTTTTCTAATAAAAAAATATTAAATTTGATTAATTTTTAATTAATTTAAATAATTTAAATATTCCAAAGTACTATTATATTCCTCTACCCTTACCTTCCTTTAAAAATTTAACAAAAATATAAAATTTAATTTCTCCCATTCTTTTTTTCTTTGCTCTAAAAACTTAAAATTAAAAATATAAATATTAAGTTTTCAAAATTATCTTATGATATGATAATAAAAATTAATAATTATGCCTTAATCAAAAATAAATAGTAGTGTTTATATAATCTGATGGACCTAAATTAAGATTTTTAAATAATTAAAACTAATTGTAATTTCTTTTGAGCCCAAATGCCATTTACTTTTATTCTTAGATGATTAAAAATATAAATATATTTCAAATATTTAAATATTATAATTATAAATATACAAGAATTGTTCTCATTATAATGAGTTCAGAATTTCAACGATCATTGAGCTTCAGTCAAAGCTAAAAAATAAGTTTTTTTTTCGATAAAAGTCTGCAAAAATCGATCCAAAACAACAGAAACCAACAGTTTTCTCCGAGTTTTAAAACTACGGTTCACTTCATCTATAATTATTTCATGATGATCGACCGATCTATTTAATTTCCGGATGGGTTAAGCAGAGTGCGTGAAGAAGTACTTAGCCGACGATGGATCGAGCCTGCCGGAGTTCTCCAAGACGGTGGCAGACGACTTCCCCGACGAGCCTGCGTTCCGAAAGTGCAGGAAGATGCTGAATTCATCTGCCAAGTTTGAGACCCTGGTAATTAATATATGGAAATGGGTACGTAGCCCCACAATCTAATTACCCTAAATTTGCCTCCGGAATTTTGGGCTAGATTGTTGGGCTACGTAGCACAAGTTGATTTTGAATCATGAAAAATCAGAGGAGTATTTGATTTTATATTATTATATTATATTATTTTCAAAAAAATATTTAATTTAATAATATATGTAAATAAGTTTATAAAATATTATTAAAGTATAACTTAAAAAATAGGAGAATTTACATACAGAACACTGAATTCATCACAAATCACGCATTTCACTATCTTTTAGTAAATATTACACATATCATACTCTGCTTATGTGTTTACATTTTTATTGTAATAATAGAAATATAAAAAGAGTGTGATATGTGTAATATTTACAAAAAGATGATAAAATACGTAATTTATGATGAATTCAGTGTTCTATATGTAAATTCTCTTAAAAAATAATATTTAAATATAATATAAGATCAAAATAATAATAAACTAAATGATTCTTTAATTAATTTCAAATCTATATAATTCAATCAATTATCTAACATCTAATACTATATATAACTGTTTGGCGGCACCGAAATAATACTAATTTAAAAAATAATAATAATAAATAAATAAATTTTTTAAATTATTTTACACAAATTTTAATATAAAAAAATACTATTTTATTTCACATACTTAATAATTTTTAATAAAAATATTACCTTTATTTCACATCCTAAATCAAAATATTCAATTTAAATATTTTAATCTAAAATATGAAATAAAATTGATATTTTTATTAAAAATTATTAAGTATTTGAAGTAAAATAATATTTTTTTATATTAAAATTACTTAAAAGATTCAAACATAATTGTGAGAAGAGTTCCAAGTATAAATTATCACAAACTTCTATTAATAAGTAAATATATAAACTGATTAAATAAGCACACCTCACACAAATCTTTACTTTTTTTCATTAAAAAAATGAATATCACATTATATAATTGTTGTGAAAAAACATGTAAATAAAATATATTAGAATTTATATGGCATGCATGCAAATGATTAGCTAGAAATAAAATATTATCAAATGAGATCTCAATGGAACAGGCAAGCTCGGCCAAGTGGGAGCCACCGCATGGCAGATTCCGACAGTTCTTCTACCCATGGCCGGAGTACGTCAAGGTCGGGGCGGTCCTCCGGTACTGTGCATACGAGGTGATGGCACTCCACGGCTGCCTGCATTCAGAGATTCAGGTTCTTTTTCATATTCTCTTTTATCTACTTGACTGCTTAAAAATAAGCATCATTAAATAATTAATTACTAAAAAAGAAAATTAATAATTAATTACTATTTACCACATCATAATTACTAATTATTAGGAGAAAAAAAAACCAAATTTGGACTTTTTTTGAACATTTATTTATACGACTAAGACCCTGTTTGTCTGAGAGTTTAAAATTAATCTGGTTTAATTTTAACTAGTCATATCACATCACACATAAAATTTAATATTAAAAATTAACTTTGTTTCACATCCTATACATATTAATAAAATAATAACTAACTTATATCACATCATTCACAATTTTTAATAAAAAAATATCTCTATCCAAATTTAATTTTAAACTTCTTAAATTTAACCTTACAAAGAAACAGATCCTAAGGCTTAAATATTACCTGCATAACACATTTTTAAAAATTTTAAACTATAAAATTGCATGTACCTAAAAGAGAGTTAAGTGAAACTACCTAATTATGTTTGACATCTAGCAAAATTAAAAAAAATATATTTTAATAATAACTAAAATCTTAAATTTATTTTAAAAAAAAATTAAAAATTATTTTATATTTCATCTTATACAAATTCTAACATTAAACAATCATTTTATTTCATATCCAACACAATTTTTAATATAACTAACTTACTTTATTTCATATCATACATATTTTTTTTTTTAATTTTCACGAATTTTTTTTCCCTCCAACCAAACTGAGCCTTATCTTTCTCCTATAAATATCCTACCTAACCCATTTTACTGTATCTTTTAATGTATAATTACAAAAGAAAATTCGAGAAATTGGCCTTTTGCGGCCAAAGTGACTCTACAACAGCAACAACAACCAACAACCAAGCCTTAATCCCACTAGGTTGTCGACGTATCATAGCGAAAAGAAAGGCAGCCTCCATGACTCTATATTATGCTCATTTTTCTAATAATTAGCTAATAAAACATAGATAATTAATTAATAGAGATTTTTACCCGTATGACACAAAAAACTTCAATATTTACTTATTAGACACCCTAAAGTTAAATATTACATGACACACACTTATTCATTTTAATTTTACAACCAACACATCCTAGTTAAAAAATCCTTACATTTTATTTAAGTAAACCATACTTAAGTTATGTTTTAACTTAAATAAGGTTCATAGTAATAAAATCTAACCCCTTTTGTATCTTAAATTAAATTTAATCGTTAAGATGAGCATCTAACGATTAGATTTAAAATATTCTACATAAATAATAGATTTAAATAGTTTTTAACATGTAAGATTTAAGTTAAGGTGCACCGAGAATTAGATTTTATTCCTATGAACTTTATTTAAGTTAACACATAACTTAAGTATGGTTTACTTAAATAAAATGTAAGAATTTTTTAACTAGGGTGTGTTGGTTGTAAAATTAAAATAAATAAGTGTGTGTCATGTAATATTTAACTTTAGGGTGTCTAATAAGTAAATATTGAAGTTTTTTGTGTCATACGGGTAAAAACCCCTAATTAATAATGATGCTTTTATATATATATATATGTGTATCTTATTCTTATTCCGTTATCAACTGATCTAAAGGGAAAGAAAAAGTAAGAAATTAAATTGTAAATCTAAAGAAATATATGCAAGTAGGAGATAAGATGACGGCATACAAGTTAGATAATACTGGTGACATACCGACATTCAAGCATCTGATACTTGAGATCCAAATCGATGCAAAGAGAGAATATTTATCCATACCTGCAAAAGCACACAGATTTAACAAGAGTCGCATCCAAAAATTTCAATGTGAATAACAGTTTGAAATTCAAAATCTAAGATCACAAAGATGGAGTAGAATCCAATGAAGGCAGCTCAAAAAATTGACACACACACACACTAGATGATCACTATTCAAGCTCAGCTAGATTGCTTCTATACAAGCTCATCTCATTTACCAATAAACAAGCTCATTAAGGTATGGAATGAATTTTTAAATCTCTTAAAACAAGCTTGCTATTGAGCAAATGTTTAATCAAGCCTTCAATTTAACTCATCAAATGAACAAATAATCAAGCATAACATGAGCATATGAATGAACAGATAAACACACCTTCAAAGATATTCACTCTGATGAGCATTTGCTAAAATAACAACAATCAATAGCTAATCATAAGAAATTCATTCAAGATGCGACGAGTTAGATTACCCAAGACTTGGTATAAGATATTTCGGAATTAAAAGAATAAAAAGGACAAATTTAAACTCATTGCAACATATTTTAAACTCAGAAATCAAACTGCAGATATTTGGTGTGAAAGGGACCAAACTTCTAGAGATCTCCAAAATATATAAACAGATATATGTCGTTTCAACATTAAATATTTCAAGTAATGATCCACATAATCTAAGAAAAATATTTAAAATAAACCAAAAAAATTTAGGCATAAAACAAAACTAAAGGGCATCATCAGGATCTATGTCAGTGGAATAACCTTATACCACATAATTGCTGTCCACAGATTTTGCCTGTAGAACTCCATTGTAACATTATTATGAAAAAGGAAAGTAGAAATTTACAGGGTAAAAGGCATTAAAAGTAACATTATAGAAAAGAGAAAAGAGAGAATAAGATAAGGTTTAGGTCATAGGTCCAAGATCACAACTTGCTACAGCAGAAACACTTGCAATCTTTCACTTCACAAGACATAACCTTTTACTTTCATATTTAAAAAGAGTTCATGAACAGGCAAGAATAAAATCATGAATCGAACAACTTGTCTCCAGGTTAGTCCTGAATGGATCTGAGTTTCACATGGCTTGCGTGAAATATGATCCATGCCAGATTGATTGAAACCATAAATCTATATATTTTTATATATCATTCGCATCTTTTATCAATTGTAAAACATCATACCTTGGCCCAAATGTTCAGCTTTGCAGCGCACATGCATCTCCAAGTCCGGCGATCTCAGGTCCAAACTGCCCACCCCTATCATCTAATTTGCATTTGTTTGAGTTTTTTTAAGTTAATCTAGTTGGATCAATTTTATTTTGATTATAACTAAATTCTATCTTGGTTACCATTGAGCCAGCTCAATTTTGAAATCCAGCCAGCACAGAATGAATGGTTTTGAGATGAGCTGGCTCAAAAATTTTGTTATTTTGAGTTGTTACATGCTAAAAATTACTTTAATAAGGGCTATAAACTCCCATTGCCAATCAGGTAGCTGAATCTAAAGTAAAATTTATAATTGCAGGCACCATATAATCTAAGATGCACATTCCAGCCAGAGATCCTTGATGCTGCAAACCAGGCAGCAGAACTACTACGCAGCCTAGCCAAAGACATCAACAGCATGAAATGGAGCCTACATGGGAATTTGCTTAAGCGAGTACATAGCTCAACAGAGCGCCTCCAGCGCTCAATTGACATGCACTCCTACCTGCTCACTTCAACGCATGAAATTCATGACTGTCCAGCTAAACTACCCGAGTCGCAAGTAGTATGCACAATTTCTTTAAAGCATAACGACATGAGCGATCAGCCAAAAGAATCAGAAAGCAAAAATGAACAGAATAACTTATCTAATGCAAAATTAGAACAAGCTGAATCTTACCACGAGGCCATGAGAAAGCAACAAAGGCGGCTCTACTCATGGCCTTCGAGGGAGGTAGACGACTTCGAAGATGAAGATGTTGACAATAAAATAATTCAAAAAATGCGAGCCTTCGAGAGCACTGCAGCATTGTCTTTAGCCACTTTCACTTCACTGCTTATCGAATTTGTTGCGAGGCTCGATCACTTGGTTGATGCTACTGATGTTCTTGCTAAGATGGCCAAATTTAAGAAAGAATACACAAGTTAAAGAATGTGTATAAAATTGTCAAGTACATCTCAATTCTGAAATAAAAGGATATTTAGTGGGGACACAAATCAGCATCGAATCGGATGACTAGGATAACATCATGTGCTCAATCAAAATTCAAATTCAAATTAATTAGAGCTATTAGAGATTTTCATATTAGCTTTATTTAAATTTGATTTGATTTGATTCAGAGCATATCTGGAAGATTTGAAAACTCACCACATTTGGAGCTGATTTTATTTTATTGTAATAGAATTAGTTTCATATTTTCCTTTATTTATTTGGTATTTTATTTTCTGCATTTAATATTGTATTTTC